>OX392501.1:8778531-9378531 GCA_947623375.1 Apotomis capreana | reverse complement strand
CCATTCCCTAAATGCGGGCTGTGATTTTAATTACCTTTTAAATAAACGTAATTTTAGTGTAAATTTGCTTTATTTATTGTCTTTCAAACGTAATTTGCTTAAATATCCTAAATACCAACCTCTGAACTTACTATATTGGACATAACATACAAAATAACCTTAACAGTATACTGGTACATAACGGAATGATTCAGGCGTATACTGGTACAAGTGACAAATCAGATGAAACCAACCGATCAGATCCATCCAAACACGAGCTATGAGTTTGTTTATATATCTAATAAATGATACATGTCCATAATAGGCATAATAATAATATAATTATCCATATTCATCTAATCGTAGTTTACGACGTATACTGGATCAAGTGGTAGTTGTATCAGTATACCAAAATCTTAGAACTAGTAAATTTCACGTATACTGGTATAACTACCTTTTTTACGAAAATTACAATTGATTTTGAAATAGTAAGTATGTAGATTTAAGGAAAATATATTCATTAAAAGTATTTGAAATTTTCATTACATTATTTCAACGTATGAGTTAGTTATGGCACTTCATACCTTTGAACAGCCGTCCTGTAAAATCGTGATTTTGCACTTGTATCAGTATACGTAGGAGGTATCGATATAAAGAAATATTTGAAATACGAAGTCAAAGTGTATATATGGAACTAGTAATAATTGTGTGTTTAAGAAATACTTACGTTTAGCCCAATATATATACACTTTTATCCCCTATTATGGGAAACCCATACAAACTTCCATCCCCTTATTTAAAGGGTGGGGGGTGATTTTCTTAAAATCCTAGAATATGTATTTTATTTATGACAATGAGTCCCTATTGGTATCAATTTCCAGATCTGTAGTATCAAAATTTGCAGAAGTCTCATACAAACTTCCATCCCCTAGTTTAAGGGATTGGGGGTAAAAGTTCCAAGTTTTAGAATTATTTTGTTGTTTGTGTACTAATGCTAGCTTACATACCAAATTTCAGCTTTCTAGGTCATTGGGAAGTACCCCAGAGGTTTTGATACGTCAGTGTATATCTAAATATATATAAAAGAAGAAACTGACTGACTGACTGCCTGACTGACTGACTGATTGACTGACTGAAATATCAACGCACAGCCCAAACCGCTGAGAGAGTTCAAATTTAGCACGTAGGTTCCTTATAAGGTGTAAGGGTGCACTAAGAAATGATTTTTCAAAACTCACCCCCTTAAGGGGTGAAATGGGGTTCCAAAGTTTGTATGGGGAAACAAGATTAGTTAGACCATTTTATTCGAAACTTCACAGGAGTATTTCTAACGATAAATGAGTAAACACATGTTTCAGGTTTTTTGAAAATTCAACCCCTAAAATGGAGAAATGTGGTGACAATGTCTGAAAATCAGCATGGGTATTGTTTTTATGTTTTATCGAATCGCTGATTACGAAAACCACAAAGATTTTAAAATCCAACGAGGCGGACGTGAGTTACCATCTCCCCTGTTGGGGTGAAATGGGGTTGAAATTAGGACTCGCGGTCGTGTCCGTGTTTCGTGTACCCGTAGCCGGATCTCCGTGTTCGTATTACACGGCAACGGTTTTCTGCTCCGTTCGGCACGTATAATTAGGCTACGTGTAATTAAGATACGTGTATCCGTGTAACACGGGTACACGTATCTTAATTAGACGTGGATCCGATCCGCCCCTACGTTTAGTAAAGATTCGTTACGATGTCTCTAAGAGCTACGAATGGAAATGTATAGTGAGTGAGACTCGTGCTTCTTAATTTGTCTTGTGAGTCGTAAATACTAACAAAATGTAGCAATTAAATAATTAAGCTGTGATCCTTATTGAAATGAACAGTTTTAAATTTTCATTTTATTTTTATACCAAACATTATGTTACAATAGGTAATATTAGCTATAATTTATTTAGACGGGGCGGTAACCGAAGAAAATATTAAGTACTAATTTCATAGTTACGAATCGTTCAGACGTTTCAAAGCGTATTCTACTAATTAGTCTCTATCAAAACTAGCGTATTTAATAAAATATGTACAAGATAATTGGCACTGCAATTTATTTAAACAGCGCATTATTTATTATAATGTGAAAAAGTACTTACTCGTTCGATGTCGGGGTCTGGCCAGGAAATTTCAAGTAAACTACTTTCAAATGATTTCCTATAGATCCTGTAGTACCACCACGACACGAAAACTCATTGTTCACCCGATCATTGCACAAGGTACAAAAACCTGTATCACCGACTCTGGTGGCAAATGTCCACACCCAACTTCTCTTCATTATTAACAATTTTAAAACATACAACTACTAACAAAGTAAAAAGTATTAGATAATATCTTTAAATTAACAGCTACAGTAAGATTTGCAGTGTTGACCGACTGAGATCGTATTAGTGACTAATGAGTTTGAGTTTAAAATTCTAAACCGCCCCCTCTAAATTATTTGTATTAAAACAAAACAGCCCGACCACTTAATTCAACTTTACGAACAAAAGGTATACGACGTAAAGCCCAAAGTATTTATGAAATTATCAGTAAAATTACCACGGTTATATTAGAACGTCGCCGCCAATCCATTATTATCTTTATCTGCACGTGCAACTACTTCTTACCCACAAAAGGGTCACCATGGTAGGTGGGTAATAAAATAATAATGAATGACTCAATTGTCTTTTTCGCTTAACAAAACTTGAAAAAAGAAAAATTGAATTATATTTTTATCAATATGTAAGTATAATAAAATTGCATCAAAATAATTAAAACTAAAACACCCGGTGACGTCGGTCTATCGGTCGGTAGTTTTTACTCTCATAATACCTAGATTATATTTAAGTATTTATATTTTTATTCGTGCAATGCACGGCCGGGTCGCTAATTTTGTCTAAAACCACAATCGCTGGTTATATATGTATTAAAAAGAATAATGCCATTTATTAGTTAAATAGAACCATTATTACTCAAATCAATGCAAAAATATGTAAATAACTCAAGTTTGATCCAAATAACAATAAATAAACCCCGTTCGTCCCATACTCAATAATAGTCCTTATTCGTTTTAATTTAACTCTAACCGGCCGGAGCGGATCGCTCCGACGAGTATTCAATACCCGAACGGAACCGAAGCTACGTGTATACGGACTCGAACGCAGACACGGCTTTAATACTATACGTATAGTTAATTATACGTATCTCGGCGTGTCCGTGTTATTCGTGATCTTAGTACCGCCGGTGTTAAGGATACGGGGCTACGTTGCGGCGTGTAACACGGATATCAGGAGCCCTAGTTGAAATGTCTTAATACTAAACCGCTGGTTCTAGAGAGTTCAAATTTGGCACGTAGGTTCCTTATAAGGTGTAGGGGTGCACTAAGAAATGATTATTAAAAACTCACCCCCTGAAGGGGTGAAATGGTGTTCCAAAATTTGTATGGGGAAACAAGATTAGTTAGACTATTTTATTCGAAACTTCACAGGAATAATTCTAACGATAAATGAGTAAATATGTGTTTCAGGTTTTTTAAAAATTCAACACCTATAAGGGAGAAATGTGGTGACAAATTCTGAAAATCAACATTGGTAATGCTTTTATGGTTTAACGGATCGCTAATTACGAAAACCACAACGATTTTAAAATCCAACGTGGCGGACGTGAATTAACATCTCCCCTGTTGGGGTGAAATGGGGTTGAAATGTCTAAATATGAGTATGGGTGTAATTTTTATGGTTTCTTGGGACGTTAATTTCGAAAATGCCACCGATTTTGAAATTTTATATTGTGGACATGAAAATTCTTGAAAGCATTTGCGCCAAATTGCAGCATTTGACCGATTAAATGGTCCAGTAGTTTTGCAGCAAATCGGTTGTAACAGACGGACTGACAGACAGCTACACTTGATCCTATAAGGGGGTTCTATTTTTGCTTTTGAGGTATGGATAGAGACCCGCGTTATCCTAATAGATTAAAAAAATAGTATTTGGTGGCATCTCGATCGTCGTCAATCGGTACCTAGGCGGGCGGCGCGTTGGGACGGGAGGAGTTATGATCGGGAAACTTCCTGCATCCGTAATAAATACATTCAAGCTTTTCAATAGTTATGTTAAGTCATTTCAGAATTCTGAATTACGTTTATCTGGCTCAGAGTAATACATTTTTCATTCATCAATGAAGAGAACCTCAATATCTTACAATAGAACATGACGTAACTTAGAACATGGCTTAGAATCATTAAACCAATCTCGAATATCCCAAGACGATTAGCGGAGGCTCGGGACATTATAAAAGCTTTACACAAATAAAATGCACACATATCCCGGTGTCTTAGCTTCACTTCGAGTTATGAATTTTGAAGTGAACTTTATTTGGATACAGTAAAAGCTGAGATCGCTTGATTTGAGTGCTTGAGTTTTCGGTTTGATTTGTTAAAGTGGAGTTGTGATAACATAAAAAGTATTTCCCAGTAATATTAGAAAAGCGAAAGTCTGTGTATGTTTGTTACTTCTTCACGCTAAAACGGCTGCACGGATATGCATGAGGGAAATGCAGATTGCAGATTATACCCCAACTTAACAAATAAGCCTACTTTCAATCCTGAAAAAAAGAGCATTGTTCCCGTAGGATGATGTATATTATATAGGCACGCGAGCGAAGCCGCGGGTTAATGCTAGTATATATATATATATAAGTGAGTGGCAAAATCGGCGTATTTTAGGTACCAATAACACCTAAAGTATAAAAGCGAGATCAATTAAATGTACCTAGTACATTTCATATGTTCCCTAACTGCATCTTAACCTGTAAATTTGGGCGCTCTGGTATTAACTGGGACGAAGCTATGAGGGTTTGAAAATGAGACGAAACGGTTCGAGAAAAGGTAGGTAGTGCCCCGCTTCTTTTTTGTTCGTCTGGGCGGGGACACTACCGTGCCCCCAGATAAAATACTTTTGTTGTATGGGGATCCCTACAACTTTTTTTTTCGTTATTGTAACAGACAGACAGCGGAGGCTTAGTAATAGGATCCCATTAGCACCCTTTGAATACGGAACCCTAAAAAGGACAATAGCTTCAGCGTTGAGTGGTTGAGAAATAAAGTAAGTCTCAAGAAGGTCCAATATGGAGAAGGCTGAATGGTACAGATCTTAAAACTGCACAGTTAAAAAAATAAAATTAAAAACCAGGCAATTTCGAAATCCTGTATAACTTTATCAAACCACGGTTCCTTAGTAAAGTCTAAAGCTGGATCAATGCACTGACGATGAATCGAAGAACGCAACCTGGCAGATTAGCTCTTTAACTTTGTAAAAATAAAAACGTAGGGTTCGTGAGATGTTGGATGGTCATGACACCGACGCTGCTATTGACAAAAAAAGGAGGAATTCCTGTGTGAAATAGTTCAATTAAAACTAAAAAAATATATATATAAAATAAAATGTTTTTTTTTTCAATTGTAAAGTAAACCTTGCTTTAATATAAAAATTAAAATAACTATGGTGATTAGTTATAGATTATTAATCTTTCAAATCACAACAGGTTAGAATTTGATTACTTAAGCCAAATAAAATCCTCATTAAAGGCCTTATAAGCAGTGTCATGATAATGACGGAATACAATGTTTTTGTGCCATGTTTGCCATGCATAGGCAACCACAGCTTGATAGGTGTAAGAATGGCCTGTGCAAGTGGAACTAGTGACGAGCCTCTTTCGTGTTGTTGATGTCTTTTGGCACGTTCAGTAGCGATTTGCGAGTGTTCAGAATCATACCTCATACAAATTAGAACATTGCATGCATAAACATTGAGGTAATTTAATATACAGAAAAACAATATTTTTTTACAAATTCGATGATAAACATCTGTTCAGCCGAATTCGATTCGTCTAATTTTCGTAAGCAACAAATAAACAGAGCGTAACAAACAAGGGATAGATTTCGGTTGCCGCCCCGAGGCGGCAGGGTAATTAAAGTGCTCGAGCGCGACTGTCGCGTCGACAGATTGACGCGCGACGGCTGTCGCTGACGCGTCGGCAGCTCCAGCTGTCTGTCATGCGTGTTATAGTGCTCTGAGCTGGATTAGGGGCGCAGCCTTTAGAAGGAAAAAGCCGTAAGTTTGTTTAGGAACCGTGGGTGATTACAACCTTTTGGGTCTATAATTTAATACCTTAAGCTTTTGACACACATGTCACGGCGTATGTATGAAGGGTATGACAATCTCGGAAACTTTATTATAATTTTGTAACCGAGTTTGAGCCTCATATACGAGGTATCTAAACCAGATTCGACTATCCAACCAGATGTACTGAAAACAACTCGGTCATGACTCATGAGGAAAAGCGTTAAAAAGTTGAATTTATATTGTATTTCTCAGTAAGAGACTTTAAGGAATATCAATATTATGAGAAAATATATTTAGGACATTCGATGCAGAATGGTAAGGAATAAATATGGGTAGGTATGTATCATTATGACTAGGTATTATTACGGCAGAAATTATGTTATGACAATGAACTGAGGACAAAAGAGTTTAGGACAAACAAAATTAGGTTTTTTTTTACAATTTGGTAAAATTACATTCATGTCTAAAATAATTTAGGACACTCTTTACAGAATGGGAAGCCATAAATATGGGTACTTCGAATTATGACTAACAGCCATTATGGCAGAAGTGTTAAGGGTAACGACTTTTAGGACAAATTATGTAATGACAATTTTTTTTACCTTAATAAGAAATAAAAAATATAACGGAATACATGCCGCTCCGGTGCATTGCAATGTGCTACAGCGAGTGTCACTCTGACACAGTAGCGTGCACCTTATAAAGACAAAAAGACACTGCCTACCCTAGTTGATTACAGGAACGAAATATATTATTTATTGTTACAAACATTACCTTTTTATAAAATTATATAAAACAAATGTACAAAAATAATCAATTTGCGATCCGCGCCATCTATCGAGTCGGTGCGCCAAAATTACGTACGTATTGGTCGATTCCGTGGAGATTGACTTGAACCATTCCGCGGCACTAGCGCCGCTGCGCGCCGAAAGCGGTAAAGACAGGCGATTTTCTGTCTAAATTTATATTTGTGTGCCTCATGGTAACACGGACCGCGTGTGTGTGCGTTCTTATAAAAATATTGCACACAATAACAAAACTCACGCACACAAATACAGAAGTAAGACACTGTCTCATGTCTTTTACTTCCTTACGGAAGTAAGATGTTTCCGACCCGCGACTCGATCGGCGAACAACATTCGGTGCGAGCGAGGCGCGAATACCGCGACGCCCGATGTTAAGCGAACAATTCCGAACGGGTAGCCTGTCTCGCTCTCTCGTTAGCTATTATTTGTAGATTCGATTTTCCGATGTTGAGTATGTAACGAATTTAAAAAGGCGCTTTTTTGTAACTTTAATTAGTGCAAAAACAGTACTATTTAAGTTTGTCGTATTTTTGTTGGTTTTGCATACTTGGATTGGACGCCATTATTGTTTGTTTTGATTATTACGTGTGTGATAGTGGTGACTAGTAAATAAGCGAATAAAAGTTTTAGTGTATTCTTAAAAGTTGTCTGAAATTGGATAATTTTAATTGTGATAATTGTGGTGGTGTTTATTGTTTGCGGTCGTCAGTTAATAGAGGAAATTACTTAGAGATTTGCTTGATATTTGAGAAGACGAAGAAAAAAAACTGTCCCGCAGTATTTCTGTAAGTTATTAGGTTCTCAAAATTTTGTGTCTACCCTGTCGTAAAACTCTGTGCATGCACGCCACTGCTCTGACACGTTGTCACGCTGACACGTTCTCACGCGACAGCTGTCACCGATGCATCGACAACTCCAGCTGTCATACTCAATACGTGTCATAGTACTTTGTGATAAGCGTGGCGGAATTGGGGCGCCGTAAAGCTATTTGGGCATAAAAAGAAATGTGTAAGTTTGTTTTGGTGGCGTAGATGACTAGTACTATTAAAGGTATCCTTTGGATCTTTCTTTCTAAAGGACCATGGGCAAATTTGTATGGAGGCAGGCGGGGCGCACTCCGCGATTAACGTTTCCCGCTACAAGTACATGCCGGTCGCCTCATGCATGGGGACTATTCAGTGGCTGCCACGCACTGTCTCGGAACGCACGTACACGAAATTCGCGCGCTCGCTCTTCCGATTTATGTACGTCGCAAGTGAATGTTCCTCATTCATCTGTTGATACCAATGTTATATTATAATATAAAGTGTTTAAATGAGTAAAAAGACAGCGAAAAGATATTGTGTCGCAGCGGGTTGTAGGAACAATGATCGAAATTGGAATCACGCGTTTTTCGTTCTCCCAACACGTCCGAACGATGCCGAAAGCTAAGAAAATTAACATAATATATAATAAGTAGTTACTGAATAATAATAAAAAACATATTGCAGGTGTATCTACTTCCATATTTAACACTGGTTACTCAGATCAATTTTAATTGTTGAGTAGGTACATAATTTTGAATTGATTATTTGCTGATATTTGTCAATTTAAATTCTAGTAAAATAAGTATGTCTACTACTAAATCAACAATCATAGAGGTTTTTATAATAATATTTGATATCAAGTTTGTAAAATTACTAGTACCTACCTAATGAATAAACGATTGAGTGATAGTTTGATAGGTAAGTATATAAAATATATAAATAAATAGTTAAAAGAAATGTATTGGAAGAGATCCCTAACAGGGATAAGTTCGCCTTTGTACATGTTTTATTTGTTACTAGCGATCCGCCCCGGCTTCGCACGGTGCGTCTGTGCGTATTTTTAAAGATCTAAGCATACATAGGGGCAGACAGACAGACAGCAGGAAACGACTTTGTTTTATACTAGGTGTGTAGTGATGAATATATATGAACAAATAATATCGGACAACTAAGCAAAAACAAAATGAAGCTCAAAAATTTAATTGCATGTTAAGGTAACGCATTCGTTGCATTATTTTATTATATTATACGTATTAAAATGTTTAAAAATAAAGCTAAAATGTTTTGCGGCCTGGTGGTGGATTCAATTCGTCCAAATTCTGAGATCGATTATTTTATAGTTAAATAATAAATATAATGTATGAAGAATATAAATATATATTGCTCTCTACATTGAATGCAAGAAATAAATGGGAAATACATTTTTATTTTTAGTCGTTGACAGCCCTCGCTCTCGGCGACGCAGCAAGCGAGCCAATTCATTTTCACCGTTGGCACGCAGCATTAACGTTCCGTTTGGCTTGCGCTGAGAACGACGACTTTAGAAGGGTCATAAATCATATTTTTTCGGCTAAAAAAGCGGCTTTTGTAAAGATCAAAGTAGTGTGCCTTCTGTACTTGTACTATTATCTATTCTGTGATGGAGGCTAGACCAAGAACCAACAGAGATGAGAGTTAAGTTCTTAGATAGGTATTAACATCTGTTTCATTTTTTACGAATGACTAAGCTGGATGCCATTGCAGATCTGAAATATTCATGTTTCTTTGATGTGTCAAAAATTTTAACTATAAAATGCACAAATTATAACCAGTTCCATATAGATAAACATACGTATTTCAGTATGTCTTAAAGGAAAGAGAACATCAAGTACGAGAACGAGATGGAGATATCAACTTTTTTATTAGTGAAACCGTTTACGAACATCTAATTTATCTTTTTGGTGATAATACCTATACGTGGAAGACCATAATGCTCAACCACGAGGGATCCACCAGAGAATGAGATTGTTGTCAGCGCTTTTAGACAATATTATTTTCTGATGTTTTCATGTAATAAGTACGTAGTAACGAAAATCATTCTGATAACCACCGAAATCAGTTATTTCTAATATCTGGTTGAGCGAACAAATTTAATGCCATCATAAACAGTATCTTTGGATTCGATTAACAAGTTATAACCAGGTGGACATCTCACGGCTATAAAGCGCTATCAGTAAAGTTACTCGCAATAACAACAGTCGTATAAAGTTAACGTACTGTTTCGTTTACCGCAGCGAGCAGTAAACACATTCAATTTCAATTCACTTACTCGTTCGCTTTCGCTCTGACAGCGAAACACGATGCGTGACGGGATTTCAATTTCGAAGAAACTCTTCGCTTAAAATTAAATATATGGGCAACGCTGTATCTATATTATATAGTTATTTGTATCTATATATAGTTCTTTGTTTATGATGAGTGCTTCTGTTTATGATAAGGGTGTAATCACTTGCATAGCCTCTATACCTAAAGTGTGTTATGAATACCGAGTTAGGTTCTGAGCAGTGTAGCGACTTCTAAATGAAAGGTTGAAATGAAAATGGCTGTTAAAATGTTGATGACCAAGTCCTACCCGCGCCTTAATTACAGGTGTGCAATCATCCTTAGTTTAGAACGTACGGGAATCGGGAAGTAAAATCAAAATATAAATTAACTGACGCAAGGGGACGGGATTAACTACTCTAAACTAAGAAACTTAGCCGTTTGCCGACAAAGACATAAAGTTCCTTAGGTTCTTGTTAAAAAGTAACATCAACTAAACTAACTACATTAAGATTTAAGAAGCCTTATTCCATTTAAAATGCAGATTTTTCTCTATGATCAAGCATGTTTCTTAACATAAATATTATTGATGTTACTACCTAGAACAGGGCTATTGGGATCTAGTGGAATATATATGCGACCTACAGTTTGAATCTTTCATTGATAATTTTTGTTTCAAAAACTACTCGATATTAACAAAATTCACGCGGAAAATTAGTTCTTTCAACTTATTTTCGACTGCACGCAATGAAAGCATGAAAGAGCTATGTTACTACCTAGAACTCGGGGAAAAGTATTATTCACTTCAAAAAGTTGGTTGTATTTATCGATATATTTGATATAATATGAAAAAATAAATTATGTACATTTTAGGTATACATGATGTGCCACAGGAGAAGTATAATTTTTGTTACATTCAAGAAAAAAATGTCCTGTTTACTTTTTTATTCGTTTCTTCTGTGAGCTATGTAGGTACTTGCACTTGGTTATCGAGCCGAGTGAAAACTGACGTCCCGCGGGCCCGAAGGGAATGAAGACGTAGATGAAAGGAAAATGAAACTGCAGCGAGATGATGCCTCAGTACCTATAGTGCACCGACACAAAGAAAACCAACTATTCAAGTAGAAAGAGACACGGAGGATACTTGCTACTTACACAAGTAAGATGCTCTTGAATAAATAACGTTTTCCAAGTATATTGCGAAGGTTGATGCACCGTATCTAACTTGATGAAAAAAGTTTTTCAGCAAACATAATTTAGCCGTACTTTAATATGTGTATATTTAAGTTGACCAACTATTGTTCTTGTCAGCAGTATAATTATTAATTGTCTAGCAATTTAATTATTAATTGTCTAGCAATCTTAAGTTAGGCCTGGCAAACGGCATGTTATGCCGGGCAGATTAATCTGTTACCTTTAATGTTAAATTCTAGCCTCTCTTTTATAACATGATTAATGCCTTCAGTATTTATTTAAACCTTATTGCACAATACAAAAAATAAATACAAGTGGGGACTTAATGCCGTAAAGCTTTTTCTAGCAGTCAACCACTGGGTTAAACAGAGATATGTAAGTGCAGGGTTATAAGTTATACACAAACAAAATATAAACTTTACATGAACTTACTAATACTTTTCATAATATACATACTTATATATTATATGACATTTACCCATCGTCAAATATTTCGAAGTGAATTAATTACTTAGCTTGGTATTTATTTTAATGTACCTATTTGTTAGAAAGGTCACCGTAATATGATAATAGCTATAGGATATTTTTTTTGCCAAAAGTCCGTGAAAAAGAGTGACCATCACAATCAGTATTGCTACAAATAAAGTAGAAGAACTAAACAATTTTTATAAAATAGATTTTTAATGTCAACATATACTTGTTATGATATTGAATCATAGTTTGTGTACGTAAACAAAATACTGATAACAACAATTGTATCTTGCCTAAATGTAAGTTCATGAGATATCATTGTCAATATCGAAATGTTTTATTACATCTTATTGGCATAGCGCAAACAAAGAGAAGCTTGTTTATTGCCCGCGGCGGCGTATATTTGGAAACATTCCTAACATGTTTACTCTTAGCAACTAAATATAGGCATTATTTGTATAGCAAACATAATATAATAGGCATTCAGATCGTAATCCTATCGTAAGCATAAAATATAAATGATACTACCAGTGGGAACCTGTGATTGGCTCTCGGCCAGCTAAATATAGCACCAATTGTAATTTTAGTCTTAAGAAGTGAATCGAGATTTCGAATAAAAAATACGGAGTTCTACCTCACAACATGAAACTATATACGCGTGCAATAATTACACCTGCGGACTGGTTTTCGAAAAAAAAGCGATAGTATATCTTTGTTAGTTACTTTCCCTTTGTTAGGTTTAATTACCTTAAATAAATAACCTAAACCTATATATATTATGTCACCGTAAGAATTCTACATCCTTTTGGCATTTAATTTATTAATATTAACTACCAAGACCAAATCGAGCGATTTTCACAACCATCGAAGGCATCCCCGAGCTATCGGAAACCATGTATTAGTCACTCCTTTCTAGGGTTCCGTACCCAAAGGGTAAAAAACGAGACCCTATTACTAATAGTCCGCTGTCCGTCTGTCTGTCTGTCCGTCTGTCACCAGGCTGTATTTCATGAACCGTGATAGTTAGACAGTTGAAATTTTCACAGATGATGTATTAAAAACAGAATAAAATAAATACTTAAGGGGGTTGCGTTAACATTACACCTCATCTGTATCCGGCGCCATACATCAGGTGCAAGTATTTGTACGGAACCCTCGGAGCGCGAGTCAAACTCCCACTTGGCCGGTTTTTACTATTATTTGTTTGATGTTTAGATTTCGTTAACAAAATATTCCTACCTAATTAGAGAGTTTCTAAGCCGGTGTATTTTGGTACGATTGGTTACGATATTCTGAGTGCTATGACTATTTTTTTTTTAATATTACTTTACTTATTAAGTAGGCGCAATTTGCATAAGCAGCAAACCAATCAGCTTACTCCAGTATGCTACCCAGTTCCCAACGAGCATTTTAAGCAGCCTGGGAGCTGGAAGACTGAGCCCGGTTAATAAGTCCGTCTCATTAGGCCTGCGCTGCCTCAGAGTTGCCAAGACCCGATCCCGGCGCTTGTACAAATTGTTGTCATGGCAACAGAACTGCTTGAAATGCTTAAAACTAATGCGTAGGTAGGAAAATTTCATTTTTCATTTTTCTATTTTCGACACGATCGTCAACGGTTTTAACGTAAAAGTTTTTGTGTAAACCATAAGTAATACAATTTTCAGGGAAAGCTGTATCAAATGGACGACCTTACTATCGTGGGTCATTTAGTGTCTACTCATCTATTGCATGGACGTGTACGTGAGAATATTGGGGACTTGAGCTCACTAGATTGATCTAGGACCACAAGTTATACAATGAATAGAAATGAAGGCCCAACCTGCTGGGTCCCGGTCGCTGTATAATCGCTCAGAACAGAAGTTAGGTTTAATTAGATCATAATAAGTTTCTGTACGCATGCCTACTTACATTAGAGTGGACTTAAGCTCACTACAATGCGATCACAAGCTAGACTCAAGCACCTAAGTTCAGTTCAAGACTGAATAGGAATAACGGCTGTAAACATTTGTACGCCAGCCTGCCGGGCCTCGATCGCCGCACTAATTAATCGCTCGGAGCACTGCCAGCGCAGCAGGATGCGCTCGCATCGATACGTTTTGTCTAGCCATCGCTTCTCTAATGAACTTGTTTCCCTACTGTACTCATCCTTGAGTAAATTGACGTGAGTCTATAGGACGTTGAGCTCACTACAGTATGGTGTCGAGGCTCTCGAGCAAAACCTCACAAGCGCTACAGTCGAACCCGGAGTAAAAATGACCGATTCAAACATAGTTTGTACGCCAGCCTGCCGGGCCCCGATCGTCGTACTAATTAATCGCTCGGAGCACTGCCAGCGCAGCAGGATGCGCTCGCATCGATACGTTTTGTCTAGCCATCGCTTTCTCTAATGAACTTGTTTCCCTACTGTACTCATCCTTGAGTAAATTGACGTGAGTCTATAGGACGTTGAGCTCACTACAGTATGGTGTCGAGGCTCTCGAGCAAGACCTCACAAGCGCTACAGTCGAACACGGAGTAAAAATGACCGATTCAAACATAGTTTGTACGCCAGCCTGCCGGGCCCCGATCGTCGTACTAATTAATCGCTCGGAGCACTGCCAGCGCAGCAGGATGCGCTCGGATCGACACGTTTTGTCTAGCCATCGTTTCTCTAATGAACTTGCTTCCTTATACTGTCCTCATTCTTGAGTACATTGAAGTGGGTGTATTAGAAAGTTGAGCTCACTACAGTACGGGCTCAAGGCTCTCAAGCAAGCTTGTGAGGACAAGCGCTACAGTCGAACACGGAGTAAAAATGACCGATTCAAACATAGTTTGTACGCCAGCCTGCCGGGCCCCGATCGTCGTACTAATTAATCGCTCGGAGCACTGCCAGCGCAGCAGGATGCGCTCGGATCGACACGTTTTGTCTAGCCATCGTTTCTCTAATGAACTTGCTTCCTTATACTGTCCTCATTCTTGAGTACATTGAAGTGGGTGTATTAGAAAGTTGAGCTCACTACAGTACGGGCTCAAGGCTCTCAAGCAAGCTTGTGAGGACAAGCGCTACAGTCGAACACGGAGTAAAAATGACCGATTCAAACATAGTTTGTACGCCAGCCTGCCGGGCCCCGATCGTCGTACTAATTAATCGCTCGGAGCACTGCCAGCGCAGCAGGATGCGCTCGGATCGACACGTTTTGTCTAGCCATCGTTTCTCTAATGAACTTGCTTCCTTATACTGTCCTCATTCTTGAGTACATTGAAGTGGGTGTATTAGAAAGTTGAGCTCACTACAGTACGGGCTCAAGGCTCTCAAGCAAGCTTGTGAGGACAAGCGCTACAGTCGAACACGGAGTAAAAATGACCGATTCAAACATAGTTTGTACGCCAGCCTGCCGGGCCCCGATCGTCGTACTAATTAATCGCTCGGAGCACTGCCGGCGCAGCAGGATGCGCTCGGATCGACACGTTTTGTCTAGCCATCGCTTTTATAATGAACTTGCTCCACAACATTCTCGTTTTTGCTCAAGTTGGAGCGTGTTTTTTTATCTAGTTATTGTAAATAATATAGATTTCGATTCGATTTTTCAAACGTTTGTATTATTTGAAAAGTAACAACCATACGATACCAATGCCAGATGGAAAATATATATTTAATTAATAGAACGACTACTTTCAATACACAGTTTGAATTTACTCTCGTTTCCGACCCTTGTGGTGTTTTAATTACAGCGGTTATTAATATTGAGATCAAATTATGGCCCGTAAGGTAAACTCAATTATAGAGTATCGATTGAAATGTAGGTATCTACAATATAGCAGCTATATGTACCTATTACTTACGAGTACTTAAACTCCGGATTTTAATTAGGCGAACTAACTTGACAGCTCAAAGTGTTGTCATGAATAGAAAAAAATAAATAGTGATTGGTTTATGTCGATACAAATATGTCGATATAACCTTAACAATACACCCATAGACACTTAATAATGTTGTAATAAGGTTTATATTCGTTTAAAAATGTACAGTTATCAGTGTATTCGATAGTATTATGGAACTGTCAAGAGAAAAAAAGGCGGACAGCGTTCTTAGCGATGTCCGAAAATAAAGTTCGTTCAATGTAAGTATTTTAATAGCAACCGTTTTTAGGGTTCCGTAGCGAAATGGCAAAAAACGGAACCCTTATAGATTCGTCATGTCTGTCTGTCTGTCTGTCCGTCTGTCCGTCCGTATGTCACAGCCATTTTTTTCCGAAACTATAAGAGCTATACTGTTGAAACTTGGTAGGTAGATGTATTATTTAAACCGCATTAAGATAATAATGCAAAAATAAAAAAAATAATAATAAATATTGGGGGCTCTCCATACGTAGAACTGAAACTCAAAATTTTTTTTTTCATCAAACACATACGTGTGGGGTATCTATGGATAGGTCTTCAAAAATGATATCGAGGTTTCTAAAATATTTTTTTTCTAAACCGAATAGTTTGCGTGACAGACGCTTCCAAAGTGGAAAAAAGTTGGTCCCCCCCCCCCCCCCCTCTAACTTCTAAAATAAGAAAATGAAAAATCTAAAAAAAAACATATGATGAACATTACTATAAAAACTACCGACGAAAATTGTTTTGAACGAGATCTAGTAAGTAGTTTTTTAATACCTAACTTTGCACCTAATTTATATGGGGCGCGCTATACATACCATCAGGTGCAAACTTAACTTAACCACCTAGGGATGGAAAGTGTTTGTACGGAACCCTCGGTGCGCGAGTCCGACTCGCACTTGGCCAGTTTTTTTTATTATTGATTCGTGTAATAAAATTATTAGTTAGATTTCAAACACAATAATCCAAAATTTATGAAATACGTAATGTCTACTTTTTTTAAATCAAAAAGTCAAAGTCAAAATCATTTAATTCAGACAATGGTCCATAATATGTTAGAATTAAACAGAATATAAGTTAGATTTTAATGCTGTTTAACTAAACCTCTGGTAGGAACTGGTTTTTTTAATTATCGATATTAACAACACTAGCGAAACTGTGGCAACATTCGTGTGCAATGAACTGTCAAGTTAGTTCGCCTAATTAAAATCCGGAGTGTAGTACCAACTTCCTCATGTCAGGAATATTTGTAGGGGTTCAATTTTCTTTGTCTTTCTATCAATTTGAATAACAATTTAAATATTCAATATCGGACATAGTGTTGCAAAAATTGTTCTTTTAGAATGGTAGTTCGGTGAATAGAGACTAAAGTACTAGGATACCTTACAAACCTAAACCTTACAAACCTAGGGGTGACCTTACAGACGGTCCGGTAGCTTTGAATTATGTTGTCTAGGATAGTTAGTGAGTGTTTAAAATGCAAAATGCACAATTTCCCCTCCTCCGCGCCCGCCGCCATATTGAAAAACCGGCCAAGTGCGAGTCGGACTCGCGCACCGAGGGTTCCGTACAAACACTTTCCATCCCTAAGTGTTTAAGTTAAGTTTGCACCTGGTATGTATAGCGCCCCATATAAATTAGGTGCAAACTTGCAAAGTTAGGTATTAAAAAAAACTACTTACTAGATCTCGTTCAAAACAATTTTCGTTGGTAGTTTTTATAGTAATGTACATCATATGTTTTTTTTAGATTTTTCATTTCCTTATTTTAGAAGTTAGAGGGGGGGGACCAACTTTTTTCCACTTTGGAAGCGTCTGTCACGCAAAGTATTCGGTTTAGAAAAAAAATATTTTAGAAACCTCAACATCATTTTTGAAGACCTATCCATAGATACCCCACACGTATGTGTTTGATGAAAAAAAAAATTTGAGTTTCAGTTCTAAGTATGGGGAGCCCCCATTATTTATTATTATTTTTTTATTTTTGCATCAAAATCTTAATGCGGTTCACAGAATACATCTACCTACCAAGTTTCAACAGTATAGCTCTTATAGTTTCGGAAAAAAATGGCTGTGACATACGGACGGACAGACAGACGGACAGACAGACAGACATGACGAATCTATAAGGGTTCCGTTTTTTGCCATTTGGCTACGGAACCCTAAAAACCGGCACTTTCTTCAGATATTTGCTTATATCTTCGTTTAGGAGCATTTTAGCTTTACATACTCCACTAACTTCTTTAATAAAGGTACCTACACGCATATTTGAATCGAATCGATTATAATGAAGCAATATCAATTCCCAATATCAGTTCTTTTGTTGCAAAAATAGTTTTTCCTTAGGTACCAGCGGTAACTGAAGCCGTGACTGCGCCGCGTAAGATTGCCCCCTCCCGGGCCTGTCTGGGACAGATGAATGTAAAGACACAAATTAAAGCGAAATGAATTTCTATGAAGACACTTAATTGCGATGGCGTCGTTCGTCCCGGGCTGCAGACGTAATCCTTTGTACGCCAAGAATCTGGTATTGTGGGGTCTATCTAGGCAGTTTTAATGGGATGAATTTATTTTAAGATCCCTATTCATAGTATTAAACATTTAATGTTGAAAACATTAGGTCCATGTGCTTTGTAGGGTTCCGTACCCAAAGGAACCCTGTGACTAAGACTCCGCTGTCCGTCTGTGTGTCTGTCTGTCTGTCTGTCCGTCTGTCATCAGGCGTGAACCGTGATAGCTAGACAGTTGAAATTTTCACTGAAGATAATAAATAAATAAATAAACAAATAAAACAATATCGGACAACCCCACACAAATCGATCTAGTCCCAAATTAAGCTCAAGAAGGCTTGTGCTATGGGTACTAGACGACGATATACGTACTTATATAGATAAAATATATCCTTAAATACATATAACAACCATGACCCAAGCACAAATATTCGAGTTCATCACACAAATATTTGCCCTGGCCGGGATTCGAACCCGGGACCGCCGGCTCAGTAGGCAGGTGTCTACAAACCGAGCCAAACACGTCGTCGATGATGTATTTCTCTTGACGCTATAACAATACATACTAAAAATAGAACAAAATAAATATTTAAGTGTTAACTTTGCACCTCATTTGTATTCGACGCCAAACATATCAGGTACAAATGTAACTTACCCAGCCAGTAGAGGAGGAGAGGAGGAGCCAGGGAAGTGTTTGTATGGAACCCTCGGTGCGCGAGTCCGACTCGCACTTGGTCGGTTTTATATTATAATAGTAGCGGCAATATGAATAGTGTTGTGATCTGAAAAATTCAAAAGGGTGCTGTGAAGAGCAATTCATTGCTTCTTCATACGCAAATTGTTCACATGATTTTGTTCTTTTTGTTTTGTTTACATGTACCTACAGTCATAATGTTTACATCATCATGTTTAGTGCACTCCAAGGGCCCGATATACAAGCCCATCCTAGTCCGGTGTCTGCAAGATATTGCAGTGTATTTTATTCATGTGCGCTTTGTGAAATAAATTTATTCTTATTCTGATACAATTAAATTGTCTCATAAAATGATCACCAGAGAAAAAAAAATTGGGCAAGTGCGAGTCCGACTCGCGCATCAAGGGTTCCGTACCATAATCTATAACAAGGGAGCCCCCCTTAAATATTTATATTATTTTATTTTTAGTATTTGTTGTTATAGCGGCAATAGAAATACATGATCAGTGAAAATTTCAACTGTCTTGCTATCACCGTTCTTGAGATACAGCCTGGTGACAGATGGACGGACGGACGGACAGCGCAGTTTCAGTAATAGGGTCCCGTTTTTACCCTTTGGGTACGGAACCCTAAAACATTCAGACAAGTCACTCTTGACAAAAAAACAGTTTCTCTGTGCACAATTTAAATTTTCTCCACACAGGTAAGGTAAGTAAAAATAAAATAATTAAAGTACAGCAATACGTCTCACCAAAGATACGATACAGATACGGACCTTTACACAGCTGAAATCAGAGTGTACATATAATGAGATGTCTCCAAGCTCCAAGAACCTAATCGAGCAATGATTTGCTTTTGACATCCAACTTTGGAGTTTTGAGCATAGGTGAAAAGTTTTCCGTTTAACAGTTTATTTATGTATAAGTTTTTTTTTTAGAGAATAAACTACGGAGCTAAAATAAACTAAATAATCTAATTACATCATCTTATTCCAATGACAAGATGCTATAAGTGTCTCCCAACTGATTCCAGTAAGGGTTGTTAAATTGGGATTATGCCGCACTTATAAAATTAAATAAATAATTAAATTTACTCTGTAAGTAGACTACAAGGGCACTTTTACATGACTGAGTCTGCTGGCATTTCACAAGAGACCACTATTAAAAAGATATTCTGAAAGACACTCAACTCAACACTCAGTATTTTTTCATAAATGATGAGGTAAGTATTAAATAATTAATGTCATGTTTTTTTTTCTGGGTTGTACTGTGTTGAATTAGAAATGCATTATGGCATGAGGAACATAAAACCTCATGGTTTAAGGCTGCAATGAACAGGCATCTCCTGGGTAAGTATGCTCCACATTGTCGTTACATTTCATCCGGTGAGTGAGACTGAGATCAGAATGCTAAACCAGTAAAAAGATTTTATAATTATAACTAAGCATCTGACTTCTCAAAGCATGGTAGGGTTTTAAGAGCGGAGCTGTCTTGAACTTAAAGATTTAATTTATACTCATACAAATTAATTTGTTTCATTCTTAAGTGTTTATAATTTTAATGTGATTATTCCCAAGTTCCCAATTACTAAAATTATAAATAAAATACCTGTATATTTTTTTTATTTGTCCCTCTGGACATGCTGAGACCAGAGGCCATTCTGGCTCACACTTCATTAGTATAATAATGATACAAACTCACCAACTACCCAGATCCAATAGAAAATGCCAGTTTCTCTCTATAAGCTTGCCATATACTGGTTCATGCAGCACCTTCACTCACTCAACGAATGCAAAATTAAAGCGATCAACCAAAGAAACACAGAACAAAAAGGTTTCAAGAGTTAGTAGTTAGGTAGGTAATTAGGTATAGGTACCTACGTGCCAGAAAACCAACCATTCGAGCGAAGCGAAAGTAACTAAAACAAATGAAAATCCACTAACTAATAATAGCGTCTCATGCACTTATTTGAAGTTATTCTGTCAAAACAAAGTAAAAAGTAACAATGTGTGTAGATAAAGGAAAGTATTTGTCACACTTTTGATAACTATTAAATAACAGTTTTTTTTCTAACAAAGCATTTTTAACATAATATATTTTATATTTCTATTTCTGTCACTTCTGTGACAGCTATCCGCGCGGGAATAATTCGATTCGATTAGATAGATTGTCAAACAGAACAGATTAGTGCGCGACACATGGCTGTATCGAACTCTGGAATAGTGTTGTTCCTGTTTAACGATTTGGGTTTTAATAACCTGTAAAAAAATAAAAAAACTGGACACATGACACTTTGTATGTGAATAAAAAATAAAGCGATTGTTTTTTTGATAATATTGTTTTCAGACACGTCTGGGAAAAAAAATGCGATTTACGCCAAATGTCCGGGTTTTTTTAAATCTTTGGTCCGGGTTCGGTGAATATAGGTAGAGATGGCAGCCCTAGTTGTGACAAATGCGCCAACGGATGATATTTATTTAGCCTAGTGCTACACTACTAGCGAAGTTGACCGAAGTTGAGCGAAATATATGATAGTGTGGTAAGCACTTCGCTGCGGAAACCCATACTTCGGCGAAAGTCTGACTAATGAAATATCTTAAATGTTTGGCGGGAAATTCAAAATTCTTGAGCTGGTTTGTCTTAGTTTGACATATTTAACTTATTTCCTTAGGTAACTTACGTCTGGACGGAAAATTTAAAACATTTTCTAGTATTAAAACTATAATTGCCACTACACAAAGCGTGGCCGTCCAAGATTTTTTAAATCTCCCGCCAAAAATTCAGGTACTTAATATTTCAGTAGCCAGACTCTATCTTCGGTCAAACTTCGCCGTTCGCGAGTAGTATGGAGCCCCAAATAGTACGTGATTAGCCAAAGCTGGCTTCACTTTCAAGCGCTAACTAGGTTCCTATTCGTATTTATTTGAATCGAAGGTTTACCATCACTAGCATTCAGCAAACAGAAAATGCACCACACATTTCCCGTTTCTTATGAACATCTTACTTTCGATTGACTGCAAATGTAACATTAGTAAGGAATCCTTGCAGTTGCATCTACAGCAAAACTGCAAAGTTCTCCAAGCTCTTGTTAATTTAGATGGAAGCCAGCACAATGCCCCACAGCCCCACTGTGTCTGTAAGTGGCTCGCTCGCACGACTCAGTTCGGCAATCTGCAATGTCGCGGAGCTCGCTGCTCCATTGTAACTACCTGCAATACTAGCTAAGTTCGTCTTTTGAAATGGCCTACATTATTGCATGAATGCTTTGTTATTTGCCTTGAGTTAGGAGGAATGTTGTCATTTATTAAGTAAGGTTCGTAGATATATTTGTGAAATCTAACTAAAAGTTGACTTTATCGGAAGAAGTTATACGTTGCGTTGTATCAACTAGTTGTTTTATGATGTTGGCTTTGTGATTTAGAAAACCTTGCGCGTCATAACGGTGGCTGATAACAAACTGTTCAAAGTCAGAATGTATTGCCTCGTTCAAGCAATTCTTTATCCATCTCGGTATTCGTGTATCGAATTGCGCAATATGGAAGAGAAGCCAACTGACTGATCAGTTGAATTCTATTGGAAAAGCAGAACTGTAACCAACCATTATATCCACTTAGATATATGGCGTGAACGTGAAACGATATCGTGCTGTTTTTTTGAGCCCTTCTGTCAGCAATAAAAGCCTAAAGTGACACTATTCACGCAGCTTGCATTCTAACCAACCATTATATCCACTTAGATATATGGCGTGAGCGTGAAACGATATCGTGCTGTTTTTTTGAGCCCTTCTGTCAGCAATAAAAGCCTAAAGTGACACTATTCACGCAGCTTGCATTCAAGTCTCACTTATTCTCATTGAATCCATCCTAATTCAATCCCTACCGTGTGATTGCTGCATGATAATTACGCAAACATAAAATTCGAAAAACAGCAAAGAGCTCCAGCAAGACGGAAACTGTAGTCTCACGCTTTATCAAACAGAAAGAGATGAATGTATGACGTGACAAGAAATCGTACAGCTTGCTGGAGCCCTTCTGTCAGTAATAAAAGACTGTGGTAGCGCTATTCACGCGGTTCGCATTCAAGTCGCACTTCTTCTAATTGAATCCATCCCCATTCAGCCCGCGCAGTGTTGTTTGCTCTATGCTCTATGCCGGTACTCCATTATGTTAATGGACGAAATAAAGCGCGGGGTCGGCGGCCGCGGATCTCGGGCTTGGTGGCTGTAAGCCTTAATTTAATGCCCTAGCGTTATTGCACTGCCGGTGAAGTACTGGGTTTTCTTTATGTAATCCTTAATTTCAAGGACTAGATGATTAAACCCGTGGACGTAATAATGGGAAATGGCATGTTTTACATATTATGTATAATTATAATTTGACAGGTGAACGTAGTCAGAAAGTAAACATTGCGTACATTCCAGTTCATAAATTTATGAGCAAAAATCAAAAATATGTGAATTCGTCTATTGTTAACGATAAATAACGAGGCTTGTTCAAATATTTTTGATCAAATTTGTGCTTTGTTGCTTGTGTTATTTATTGTAACTGATGTTTACGGTTGTTTCGTCGTTTTATTCCTTAGGATTTAAATATATATATATATATATATATAATAATTTCTATGAAAAAATAAACTTGTTGTCGGCCAGTTACAAACTAGATACGGATAATTAAAACCAAAGCAACCTGATCAGATCGGTCAACATTTCTGATCGTTTGGCGGTCCTTTATAATATAAAATGAAAAAAAAAAAACTAAACGTAGGTACTCAGGCGTTTTACCATGGACCTAGTAAATACTATAGTATACCTGGACTGCTCATTGCTTCGTTCGAACGAGCCAAGTAAGAAAGCCGCCAAGGGGGCAGTTTGTCCCACTCTGCTGGGGTAACCAAATATTTAGCAACTAGTATTACCCCGCGGCTTCGCTCGCGTGCCTATACAATTTACATCAGCCTACGGGAACAATGCTCTTTTTTTCAGGATTAAAAGTAGGCAATAATCTGCAATCTGCATTTCCCTGATGCATATCCGTCCAGCCGTTTTAGCGTGAAGAAGTAACAAAACATACACAGACTTTCGCTTTTCTAATATTACTGGGAAATACTTTTTATTTTATCATAACTCCACTTTATCAAATCAAACCGAAAACTCAAGCACTCAAATCAAACGATCTCAGCTTTTACTTTACCAAATAAAGTTCACTTCAAAATCCATAACTCGAAGTGAACCTAAGACACCGGGATATGTGTACATTTTATTTGTATAAAGCTTTTATAATGTCCCGAGCCTCCGCTTATTGACTTTCGAGATTGATTTAATGATTCTATGCCATGTTCTAAGTTACGTCATGTTCTATTGTAAGATATTGAGGTTCTCTTCGTTGATGAATGAAAAATGTATTATTCTGAGCCAGATAAACGTAATTCAGAATTCTGAAATGACTTAACATAATTATTGAAAAGCTAGAATGTATTTATTACGGATGCAGGGAGTTTCCCGGTCATTACTCCTCCCGTCCCAACGCGCCGCCCGCCTATAGGTACCGATTGACAACGATCGAGATGCCACCAAATACAATTTTTTTAATCTATTAGGATAACGCGGTTCTCTATGCATACCTCAAAAGCAAAAACAGAACCCCCTTATAGGATCACGTGTAGCTGTCTGTCAGTCCGTCTGTTACAACCGATTTTCTGCAAAACTACTGCAATTTGGCACAAATGCTTTCAAGAATTTTCATGACCACAAATAAAATTTCAAAATTGGTGGCATTTTCGTCATTAACGTCCCAACAAACTATAAAAATTACACCCATACTCATATTTAGACATTTCAACCCCATTTCACCCCAAGAGGGAAGATGTTAATTCACGTCCGCCACGTTGGATTTTAAAATCGTTGCGGTTTTCGTAATTAGCGACCCGATAAACCATAAAAGCATTACCAATGGATTTTCAGACTTTGTCACCACATTTCTCCCTTTTAGGGGTTGAATTAAAAAAAAAACCTGAAACACTTGTTTACTCATTTATTGTTAGAAATACTCCTGTGAAGTTTCGAATAAAATAGCCTAATCTTGTTTCCCCATACAAACTCTGGAACCCCATTTTACCCCTTTAGGGGGTGAGTTTTGAAAAATCCTTTCTTAGTGCACCCCTACACTTTATAAGGAACCTACGTGCCAAATTTTAACTCTCTAGAACCAGTGGTTTAGTATTTAGACATTTCAATCCCATTTCACCCCAACAGGGGAGATGGTAACTCACGTCCGCCACGTTGGATTTTAAAATCGTTGTGGTTTTCGTATTCAGCGACCCGATAAACCATAAAAACAATACCCATGCTGATTTTCAGACTTTCTCACCACATTTCTCCCTTATAGGGGTGGAATTTTCAAAAAAAATTAAACACGTGTTTACTCATTTATCGTTAGAAATACTCCTAATAAAATAGTCTAACTAATCTTGTTTCCCCATACAAACTTTGGACCCCCATTTCACCCCTTTAGGGGGTAAATTTTGAAAAATCCTTTCTTAGTGCACCCCTACACCTTATAAGGAACCTACGTGCCAAATTCGAACTCTCTAGAACCAGCGGTTTAGTATTTAGACATTTCAACCCCATTTCACCCCAACAGGGGAGATGGTAACTCACGTCTGCCACGGTGGATTTTAAAATCATTGCGGTTTTCGTAATCAGCGACCCGATAAACCATAAGAACAATACCCATGCTGATTTTCAGACTTTGTCACTACATTTCTCCCTTTTAGGGGTTGAATTTTCAAAAAACCTGAAACACGTGTTTACTCATTTATCGTTAGGAATACTCCTGTGAAGTTTCGAATAAAATAGTCTAACTAATCTTGTTTCCCCATACAAACTTTGGAACCCCATTTCACCCCTTTATTATTTTAACAGAACGCAGCAATCCCGTAACTGTTAATTTGATTTGATAAATGACAAACTTCGTTAAGTCATACTTAAAAACAAAACAAACAAAAAACATATTCTGATGTACGTGGACATGAACTCATTTATGAGGATATAAAAAAAGTGGTTATTTGTAGGGTACCATAAATTAATTAGGGAGGTAAAACTGTAAGTATACCGTTATTTTATAAACTACCTGTATAACTCTGTTTTACCTATGCCAGACTACGCAATACTTTTTATTACTGTACTAACGGTTACTAAGTATATGGCGAAATAAAAAGCAAAAAAAAAACCGACTTCAAAAAAAACTAAAAAGCTAAAAATAACCCATTTAAGTACAGATTACGTTTGAATCACGTTTTGAAGACGATGCCAAACCACTCATTTATTATATTTTTATATTATATAAGTATATTTTTTTGTTTTTAGTGATTCATATAAAATACTTATGGCGGGGTGATCTGGGAGGTCTTAAAGGCATACCTATATCTCGTTTGAGTTATCAACTAACTTCGGTTCTACGATTGCTACTACTACTACGATTACTTAGGCGGGTAGCAATGTTCTAGGTGGGCTCGCCCTGCGGGCGCTTGGGCTCGCGCGCTACGCCGTCTCTGAGACGCTCCGCACCTTTGGTGCTACACGGAGCTCGGCCTGCGGCCTCGTGGGGGGACGTTCGCCCTTAAGCCTGCGGCCCTCGGTCGAACTAAAATATTAAAGTTTGTTGATATTTTCTGAATTTGGCCGAATTTTTTAAATTCGATTTCAGATTCCAACTCGGGGGCCCCAAAATCTGCCTGATACCGAATTTCAGCCCCCTCGGACCAATATGAAATTTTCTCCATACAAATCTTGTTTTTCCGATATTTTCCGAATTTGACCGAGTTTTCGGACACCGATTCCAGATTCATATTTGTGAGCCCCAAATGTCCCCCGATATCGAGTTTCAGCCCCCTAGCACCAACTTGAAATTTAGAAAAAAAAGTCGCCATTTCGATTTTTTTTTTCACGACTGTACTCGGGTGGATAGGGCGCCCCCTATGACATTTGGTCGAGCACCTCCCACCTGAGCCAACCGTTTACGAGATACGGGCCTCTTAAAAAAAAACCCATACATTTTTTTATGATAGAAAAAAAACTTTTTTGGAATCAGGGGGCCCAAAGCCCCCTACATACCAAATTTCAGCTCGCTACGACCATTTTGAAATTTCGACGCCCATTAACCACCCTTAGATAGCGAAGGATTATCGTAGTATAGTTAAAACGACATTACCTAGTACTGCAATAGTGCAATGCTCAGATTGTTTTTAGTACCTACGAATAATATTTTCGAAGAAAAACATAGATCGGAATTATCCCGTAATTTTGTAAATTCATTGTCACTCTTTTAGTACTTTATCAAAGTTTGACATGCTTTCATATTAACCCTTCGTATGCCGCCTCCCCGTATCCGTTACCTATATCTGTATAGGACGGATTCGGGACACGGCATACGAAGGGTTAATATATGATACCATATATTACCTGAAAAAATATACTATAGCCACCAAAAGATTTCCTTTTGCAACCTTTAATTCCAGTTACCATGATGCAATTATAAGTATGTAATTTTTAAATAATCAGAAAAGATACCATTAAGCACTGTCAAAAATGCTGACAGTTTTCAATTATATTAATAAGATTTAAAATTTAAAGGTTTTATCCTGCCCTAACATAAAATTATTTTTATATACTAACGGATTGTATAACTTTCATAATTTTTTCCGTTAGTTTCTTTGGTGACGCGTAAGAAAGTTTAGCGAATAAAATATTTAATTATTTGAAGTGAATAGTGTTAATTTAAAGAAAAGTATAAACTACTAATAAGTACCATTTTATTTGAAAACTACTAATTATTACTATTTTTTGTGACTGGCAATATTAGAAAGGGACACACTACCTATCTGCGAGCTGTCTCTGTCTTCCCGTGACCCCTTCACCCGTAAAATATACTTTATGTATCTATACTAAGATTTAATTTTGTGTGAACACTTATTCTGAGTTCGCACTCCTGTTGTCTTAAATATAAGCTCCTTGCGTTTTACTGATCTTATAAATTGTCTATGCTCGCTTGACACAGTTTTAAAAATCTGTGTTTTTGCGTATGGTAATCACCATTTTAATCTTTAGACATGTTTGGACATGTTTATAAAAAGCCAATCACACTCAGATGTTCCTACTTCGTGTTATGATGGTTTATTTAGCCCATTGTCAAATAATCTACCTAGTACCTACTATTTTCGCTGTTTTATTAAAATATCCGTCTATAAACTTAGGCAATAGGTATTGACTGCAGCAAGCTGCATTGGTTTTACTTTATAGTAGATACGGTATCCTCGCACATAGCAATTTATCTTAGAAAGAAATAGCTCAAGCTTTTTCTTTCGTTCTACGGTAGAACGGACACCACTGGATTGTAGCATATGTGGCAACCGCAACACAAAGTGAAAGAATTCAAGCATGGAATTAAACTCCATGTTTGTTTGTGGAAATCGAGTTAATGCTATTGAATTGAATAAGCAGAGCATACCTATCGAAAAGCAAAATACCTATCTGTAGGTAATAAGGTTTTGTAAGTTAGTGATGAGAGTTAAGGTATCAAGATTTATTACTTTTTTGAACATAAATTATGATGAAATTTACAATTTACCCATTTTTTGCTACGAGAATAATGCATTTTGGCATAGGGCGGTAACTGATTTTGTTTTGCAACCTAATATTATAATTATCATTATCGTAGGTACATCTCTAAGTAATTTGCTGTAAAACTTATTTGAAGCATACTTATTTTTAGGCCTTATTGCTGGTGCAAACGGCTATAATAGGTGATACTGGCCTCGAAGCTAATTTAGCTATTAAAAAAAAAAAACTTTAATTAAGAGTGTGAATCGGGCTACTTCAAAGTAAGGATGCGAAACTCGTATCATGCTTGTCACTCAAATACTAGGACTGAGAGAGATGGCACGGGACGAACTTGGAATTTCGGAGTAGCTCCTAGTATCGAGTTTACGAAGTAGCGCGACACCACCGCGCGTACCAGCTGTCACGTGCCTGTTGTGTCGCGCGTACTTGCCTGCAACCTGAGCAGTACGAGTTGAGAGATGTAGCGGTCAACTACTTCAGAATATACCTTGGGTCTAGTGAAACAGGGTACAGTCGAGAACCGTGTTCAGATATTTTTGTTCTCGTAAGTGTGTAGATGTAAATGAACTCGACTTACAACAGCACGTCTAGCATAACTGTGACACAAAATACTTTGTCGCGCGACATATACTACCTGTCACATTTCTTTCAATACCGTGTGAGTATGACAGATGATGCTGTCGCGCGACAAGTGAAGTCGCGGCAAGATATGCTAGCCCCACTTTTTTTTTTTTTTTTTTATGTCATGGGGGCAAACGAGCAAACGTATCGCCTGATGGAAAGCGATTACCGTCGCCCATAAACACCTGCAACACCAGAGGAGTCACAAGTGCTTGCCTACCCGGAGGACGAAGATAGAATGCCTCTATGCTAGTAATTTCACCGGCTATCTTACCCCCACACCGGAACACAACAATGCGAACATAGTGCAATTCATATATAAACCAGAAACAAAATGTCATAACTCTGTTGTAAGATTTGATCTGACTTTTCATACAGATTCTTAATTGTATAAAAATACTTAAACGGTGTTCGGTTGGCCGCCGCCGCGACTGATCGTCTCTCCTGATGATGAATCGCGTACCGATTCGAAACATGTCGAGCATTATTCGACTTCTACGATGTGAGTACACCCGTTTAGGTATTTTAATATGTCTGAGACTCACGATAGATTTCTATGTAAAATTCTTAATTGTCTCCCCCCCTGATGATAAAGAACAAATTAAAATCACTCAAAAATCTACATAACGATTGATCGTGCGTCTTGTGCCATCTTCATCAAACAGCTTCTTATAATTCTGAGCAGGTCGTCGGTCAACCTTGTTGGTCTACCTAGTAAGTTTTTAGGTGACGACAGCGTGCAGGAAGACGCAGCGTGAGAAGGCCCCAAAGTGGACCAACGACCTGGTTGGCATCACGGGAAGTAGTTGGATGCGGGCGCCGCATTATCGATCGTTGTGCAGAACTCTGAGGCCTGATATGCATATCATGACGTATAATTATAGGTAATATTATAATGATAGGAACCCGCCTACCGCTTCTGCCTCACACCTCAAACTCATCCGCGACGCGATGCAACTAATGCAGTTCCTACGTTCAGAACTTTGCTGCTGTCACGGTGCGAGCGCCTCAATCACACAGTCCAACCTCAATGCTTCACACCGCTAATCATTATTCATAGCAACTTCCCAACTAGTTTGATTAGCAGTGAATTTTGTAAGACACAAAAAAAAACTGTTTGGCTTCAGCAGTTCTCCTGCCAAACCATAACAAGCCTATTTTAGAAACCAGTTATAATTATAACACTTATAGGTATAATAACAACCAAAATATCACATTGAATGTGATGAGTTGATGACTACTCAGACTTATTACTTGACACAGAGCAAAGTAATTGGAGCCAATAAGAGTGGAGCCCAGTATACTCGTACTTCAGTGACCCTAACTTAGATATTCTGTGATTGTGATTAATACTAACTTCCAAGTAACTAATTTGGTTTGGGGTGAAAGAGTATTGTTCCCCCGTGTCCTACAACGTCTGCAATGTAGTTCCGACGCGGCGCAGACACTGAGAAGTTCTTATTACCCGCGAGTACCACCTTATATTGCTTAGGACTCTTAGGAGTACCGGGCCGGGAAATCTAAATTCTCTGCATTTTAGTCCACATTCCTACAAGAAAATATGCTTATTTTAGGGACTATTCAGCCTGGAACATAGGGTTTATATTATATTTTATCTAGGTATATTTATTTATTTATCGCACCGTGAGCTACCCAAGAAAATGTGTTGACTGCTTACTTTGTTGTAATGTAAATCACAGTAACATTATAAAGGCGAAAGTGTGTGAGTGTTTATGTGTTTGTTTGTTACTTCTTCCCGCTCAAACGGCTGCACCAATTTTGATAAATTTTGGTATGAAGGTAGCTGACACCCTGGATTAACACATAGGCTACTTTTTATTCCAAAAAATGTAGTGTTTCTGTAGAATGCGCGGGTAATACCGCGCGGCGCAGCTAGCCTAATTTGAATCGTTTGTGCTTAGTTCGAATTCATAGAGCAACAAACAAAAAAAATCAAAACTAGAGAATCCCTTTAAAATTTCCAAAGATCAATAATAAATCCCATGGAAGCAAGCCTTAGTATTAAATAAAATTTCTGACGTTACGCACTAACGAAGTGTGCACACCAGCGCTTATAATATAAGAATTTGAATAAAGCAGTAGGCCCTAATATGCTGAAACTTGAGAGCTATGTAGCATTCTATAAACACAATTCATCATATCAGACAATACGTACCTACTCGCAAAGCATTTTCATAGTCAACGTTATATCTGTATCGTCTTGTTGCACCACTGTTTAATATTATAGTAAGACTCAAGTTTCAGCTCTTAAGTAACGTGCTTCAGAAGTTAAGTCATATTAACTTTCACAAAAGGACGTATCTTGAAAGGAAGCCTGCGGTAGTTGCACCTTTTTAGCCATTGATGGCAGCCGAGTAGTCCGCACTTAGAGACGTAGAACACAATGCGATACTTTGCGTAGAGAAAGTTGGATCTGTAAATACACTTGTGTTTTCTTGAGATGTATGAATATAGTTAAGTGATCTCAACTGAAGGTTGTTTCTTACCTTCGAGATCAAAATATTAAATCGCTGGCGAAGTATGCTGCGTTTCTAATTCAAGTTTCTAAGGCTTTTACTCTTCATCTTGGGTTAAAAGATTAATGTACAAATGTACAGTCGAGGAATTTAATTGTTCGTTACTTTGGGACCAACAAAATCACATACGGTCGAATAGAGACGAAGGAACCTTTTTATTCCCCAACTATAGGCACATTGCCTAGCGTTCGAATCTTGGAGACTAAAAAATAAAGAAATCGTTAAAAATTACGAACTAATTTAAAAAATTGCAGCCACTTACTTATCAAAGCATTACAAAAGTAGCCATTTTTGATTGTGGTAATACTCAAAAACTATAAGATCAATTCCATAATAAAACAAGGAATATAAAATAAAATGATGATAGCAAAAGAGTCCACAAAGCTGTACCTATATTGTAGTGCAGTATATTGACGCCATTTTTAATCGCAGCATTTGGTGCAACTCAATTAGTTCGCAGGAGCTTTGTACAACAAGACTATTAACATAAGTACGCCACCAACTCAGCATCACCTATTAACGCCTTTGTTAAAAGTAGTTCTTGGCCCAACAGTTTAACTGATCTTGACCTAACTCTGCTCAAAGGAAATTTAAATGAGCGTCATTTAAGATGCATTAAACGAACTCAATTTAATGTACTTACCTTAAATATAGTCCTCCTTGTCGTATCCGACAACTGCAACTGTTACACTCTCCGTTCATGTGCGCGGATGTGACTTGCAAAGCCAAACTTGGTTTTGAATGTCCGGTCACACCGTGCGCAATAAAGTTGCCCTTGGGTGTCAAAAGTGTAAAGGCTCTTAGAGCCTTATCACACTTGCGATTTGCGAGCGTATTTTGTATGGATGCGATCGCGCAGCGTCTACGCCGCGTCGCTTATTTGTATAGAAAATACGCTCGCAAATCGCAAGTGTGATTAGGCCCTGTGAAAAACGCAATCATGGGGGGCAGTTCCTGCGCTACAAGGATTTATTGAAATGCCATCTTAAAGCTTGCGACATCCCATCTGAGCGCTGGGAGGACCTTGCGTCGATGAGATCGGAGTGGCGCAATAAAGTCAATCAAGGTATAGGTGTAGCTTCATTTGAAGAAGCTCGACTCGAGCACCTGGACCAAAGCGCCGCTTACAGAAGACTCAACCCAATGTACCTTAAATGACGCTGTTGATTAAGTTAATGGCGTAAAGTATTGTAGGCAATTATTATAACACAAGTGACCGACATTGTCCTAAATATTGTGGCAGTAGGCGGGGCATATTTGTCGTAAAGCGGATGGTCGATGGGGCAGACGAGTTCTAGAGTGGAGACCGCTAACGACACGCCCTGTAGGACGGCCTCCCGCCAGGTGGACCGTCGACCTGAAAAGAGTGGCGGGAAGCGGTTGGATGCGGAAAGCTGAGGACTGGGCATGGTGGCGCAAACTTGGGAAGATCTAGCAGTGGACGACTCCGGGCTGATGATGATGATGATGATGATGATGATGATAACATAAAACCGATACTTACTCGCGGTAAAAGTGGGTATCTTGACGTTTCGGACGTGATTTTACGTCCATGCTCACGAAGGGACTCAGATTAAGTCACGTTTTGTTATAATAATGTATGAAAATTATGTGAGTTTTAAACAATTGTAGGCAATGCATTGATTCTTATTTGACATCTTCTCTTGTAGTATCGCTTGCTTGACTTTTCCGTGATGAAACGTTAGAAAGGGCTACCCAAGCAACAATACAATACAACAATACCTACTTTATTACACACCAGTAAAAGTTTAAGAACAAAACAAATACAATTAACCTATAGGCAAGCAACCCATAATTTTAATGTCGTAACTCATATTTTTTTTCCTTGCCCTGACTGTCATCTCAATTCATTGATATATAATTTAAACATACTGGAATAAACTATTATCATTCCAATAAGTGATATTGTACCACAACGTAGCATTGCCTACCTAGTACCTACCGTATTTGTTAAAATTCATTATAAGTATTTTTTGTGCCAACAGCTGAAATTGTTACAAAGGAAATTAGAAATGAACAAGATGTAAAGATGCTTTTTCATCGATGAAGCCAGGCCAAAGCGAAATTCAGCCCATTTCTACCAAAAAAGCCTTCAATGGGGTCGTCTGTTGTGCGGTACAAAATAGTTATTGAGAGAGATTAAAAAGGGACTTCCGGTTCGTGTCTTAAGATGGCCGCATGCGTTCAAGTTTTGCTGTTCATTATTTATTCATTTTTGTTGTTCAATGTGTAGTATTGATAGCGTATTGTGCAGTGAACTAACGTATGAGTGAATGGTTAATGAAGAATTCAACTTGAAGCGTACATAGCCCTTCTTGGGTCAAGGCCCGGTAGACCGCGTGGTTTTTTGTAAATCGCTATCAATTTACAAAAAGCAAAACCTCACCGAACAACGGCATGCTCTACGAGCAAACTTGAAATTGGCGAAATCATCATTAACCTGATGGAAGCCATATTTTAAAATTAGAATTAGAATTAGAGATTAAAAAGACACACAGCAGATATCGGTGATGATACTTACCCAGATGACAGTGAATTGGTTAATGGTTTTACCTCACAAAGCTGCTTTACGACAAATTGTATCGGAAAGATACCTTTAACCTTATTTTGTAGGTATTGAAAATAATTTTACTATTACAAACGCGCGAGTACCAATATGGCTGAAAGGAGTATCGAATCAGCACAACTTCATTTCAAATATTGGAATTGGATCGTTGTAAAACTCGGCCTTATTCACTTAGATAGCTCGCTTATAGTATGTAAATTTCCTCCATTGTCGCAACAGAGCAAAGTTCCCGTTTCACGGAATTCCGTTCAACGTGTCCCTGGGCGGAGCAGTTCCGCGGTGTCCATTACTGGCGAACATTAACTGTGCACGGAGCGCGCCAGGCGCTACGGCGTAATGCAAAATGTAAAACAAAACAGCAGTGCAATAAAACAAGTGCAATGTGAAACAAAACGCGCGAGGGAAACGCTGCGCGAATGCCGCCTTTTACTCTACGTGATAGGTCTGAAAAGACTTAAGCGCCCTATAAAGTTTTATGTAGTTACGTCTTTTCTGAGTGTGACAATATTTGACACGCGTTGTCTGTGCTGAAGTTCAAAAGGTAAAACTTAAAAGGAGTTATGCTGACTTTACTCCCTTTCAGTAACGAGATTACTTTCTATTCGAGTACTCTCATTGCTCGTTTTCATTCATTTGTATGCATTCAATCGTAAAATATGGTACCTATTATTACTTACTAAATAAAACGTATCTGGTTTACTAATATTACAGGTGCTTTTAGCACAGGCTTCAGACTTTTCATAGCACGGTAAGCCGTTAGACCATTATGGAGCAAACATTAACATCAATAGTAGATTACATACCTAGCTAGCGCAGTGAATTCGTAAATATCCCAGATCGTTGTTGTTTCACCGATCCGAAGGTGAGGGCCATAAATATGCGATCTGGGGCTTTACGAATTACCGCCCGTGGTTTGTCTAAAGTTTTAAGTCTTCCCCGCGTAGCGAGCAGAAAATACCACTTACCTACGGCCTAGGGAGACGTAAAATATACCTAATTCATACTCATACTAATATACATTCAAAAGCATGATGGAATAATCAATTAAATTGTGTTACTTGTACTTTGTAACTTTAGTCGTCGTATTTTTTTCCTTTACCGTAGTCATGTAAAAAGTATCTTATAACCATCTTTGTATGTGCAGCTATCCCTGCATAAGAATTAGTTAAAATTTGTCCAGCCGTTTCGGCGTGACGAGTGGACAATAGTATATTGTGTCATAAGGGTAGTAAGTAGGGGATTACTAACGAAGGACTATTAGAAGCCCGACGCCGAAGGCGGAGGGCTTTTAATGTCCTGAGTTTGTAATCCCCTTACTACCCGCCATACACACAATATTTTTCATCACATTTGGGAGTATATAACAAATAAATAAGTAAAAGATAAACATTAAACGATAACGATTGACAACTAACTTTTTTCTGTATATATTTTTGTAATTTACTATAAGCACCGGAAAAACGGCCATCAGCTTAAAACAGAAAACAAATGTACACAGAATCTTGACTATCTATCATTAAACAAATAACAATTAACAATATTATGCAGCAATAATTAACACCGTAATATTAGAAAACTTAAATACGAACAGTAATTTTGTTACAAAACTAAATAGTATCTAGCCAATAATATATAACTCTTTTTTCTTTTCTTTTTGTGTCGTCTACCACAGATAATGCTAAGAACTGCGTTTAGTTTAGAAACTTGACAGGCTATACTGCCAGATTGTAATGATAATTAAAAATTAAAAATAAAACAATTGCAAAATACGCTTAAATAATTGTAAAACATAAATATGAATGCAGTTACATATACTTACCATATTAATTCAATACACAATAAAATTTGCTGGTAGGCAAAATTTGTTGATACAACAAAAAACCTTGGCTGGGTTGAAACCTCCTTAGTCTGAAATAGTCTGCGAGTGCGTACTATATTTTTAAAACTAAAAACCATAACTCCCTCGGGAGTTATAACAATTTATAACTCCCGCGGGAACTATATAGGCCTTTGTCCTTCAGTACACCTGCATGTAATACCATATTTTACGAGCAAATGTGATGAAAAGAAAATTCTGACGTCGCGCGCCCATACAAATCCTGCATCGCAAAATTCGCAATATTCAGACTAATTTGCAATGTCTATACCGGAGATTATAGTATCTAAACTTGACTTTTCACAAGTATGAAGGTAGTATGTACACACTAGTAGGTGCCTCCAAATCTAGAATTGTATAATAAGTACATTATGGACAGAGATATACATTGTGCAGACATCTAAATATTCAACTACTCTGTCATCTGATGAAAATTCGTTTGGCAAGTTCCATTACTTCCTAGAAGTCATCCATTTCCTTTAAGTAGGTCAATATCTAATATTTCTGTTTCAGTAATGATACGATCACGAAAATTGAAGTGTGAGAAGCTTTCGCAGAAATGCCAATAAAATGGTTAAAATATTATGTTATGACACAGATGGCGCAGTGATATCATTAAAAATAAGTGAAGAGCGTGGCAGTAAAACATTCAGGCCTTCGCGATTTATAGCGACATGGACGTCTGCGATGAGCAAAATAGCATATTTTTGCTAGCGGTGCAATTGTATATTGAATATAATATTACATTTCGAACTTATAACGGAATTTATTTAGCGGTTACAATATAACATTAACAGTATATTGGGTCGTACAAGTTCCGTGCCGAGCGAATTAGGAAAGCATAATTAAGATACTTAACCTAATTTTTCGAAGTGGGATAAAAAATACAGGTTGATGGAGTCAATATAACGACACGGAGAAGGGAGAGCAAAATAGAGAAGAGAATTGTTTAGGACTCCACGACTCCCGATGGGCTCTAGAACTAGGTAAGGGATATGTTGCTAATATATTCCGAAAATAGCTATAATGCCATGCATGTAGAAATACTGCTAAAATATTTTATTAAGATTTACACATTCGAAATAGCAGAAAAGAAAACATCTAATTTATTTCTAAAATATATTCCATTATTATTTCGAAAATGTATTATGTATTTAAAGATAAAAGTATTAAACTTTTAATAATTTTATATACCATACTATGTTATAGGCATAACGTATCGGAGGTATTTAGACTTAGTCATTCAGTCTCTTTTCACCGAAATATTAAGAGTTTTTAACACAATCATATCCAAACACCATTAAAACGAATATCCATTATTCATTCCCTGATTCTCTGATTTAATCGCGATTCTATAACATGTTGAAATGAAATGTCAGATTAAAGCAATCAAATGAATCGCTGCGAGCGCACGGAGAACAAAGACACTATGAAAATGTAATATTACAACGAATAATTGGCATCGCTATGTGACGAGTATTCGAGGAAAGCAATCCGCTTTGTTCCAATATTCCATTCAAATTATTTCGATAAAAATTCAGGTCCAACAGCCCAAACGTTTTCCAACATTACGAATTTTATTACAAACATTTCGGGTTGTTAATTCGATAAAGCAAAGCTTTGTACGACTTGAATTTAAATAAATTACGAAGTCTTTTTGTAGCGTCTCTGATGTACAATTTTATTTAAATGTCTTAAGAGCTTTTGCATTCTGCCGTAGACAAGGAAGATTCGAACAAAGGTCGGAAGCTCGTTGATATTGAACAACACTTGATATAGGAAAGTCAGTATCTTTCGTGAGTTTTGAATAAACTTACGTCTTTTTGTATTCAGGGTAGGGCGTGGACGTTGCAGTCGTCGTCGATCATTCAGCGAGTGAGTCAGCGAGCTATCTAATGACCCCAGGCTTTGTCCACGAGGAAATGAGAAAAGTTGCGACAACGAGATGGTGCGATTTATTTACCGGCGACCCGGCGGGCTCTTGGGATAGATTTTCCTTATACCTGTTTTAACCTGCTTCACAAAGTTGCGGTATCGCTGCCTTTGGCAGCTGAGACGGTAAACACGCCCGAGTTTGACAACTTTATCCGTTAAACAAGAAAAATACTTAGTTCTAAGTCTTGCGAGCAATTTACACTTTATACAAAGGACATTTTTGAACTTTCTTCTGTAATGTGTTACCATGGTGCGAGTTGTCGTTGTAAATCCCTAAACTTTTATTTATTTGAATAAAACAATTTCCTGGATTTCCAAACAATTTTCAGAACACATTCCACATTACTCCATCGTGGTGAGAAATATTGCCACGTCGTAGTGTAGAAATGTACGTAATGCGCAAAATTGTATTTCGGCCCAAACTTTAATACTTTTATAAAATACTACAACTGTATGTCGAACCTATACTTACTTACCATTTGCGGGCACCTCTTAGTGTCAATTATAAAAATCAAATAACACTTACAGCTTCTTAACTTGGCACGTACGAACGATTTCTCTTTGTCTGGCCCTTTCATATTCAGTTATTAGAAAGATAATTACCCTTTACGATTTTGGCAGTCTCGACCGCCTAGGAGCTGGTAATCAAACTTAATTAGATTAGTTCAAAATTTATCCTCTATTCTAAGTTTATGCGAGAAATGTTCAAGATCAAGCATCTTACAACGGTTTAATTAAATAATGCTGGGCAGAATAATAATGGCCAAATTTTCGTTGCCTCATATAATATTCTTATGACTTTTAAAAACCTAGAGGCAATATTTTTTCTATTCACTGGTAGGTTTTTATAGTTTTAAAAGAAATAACCGAAATATTACAAATCCTTTGTTGTCTTTTATTGTCTCTTTTTTGTCAAATAATTAACTCACAAACTTTCATGCTTAGGTACAAACCGACTCTTCCCTAAATTACTAAGTTTGTAATATCAGTAGCATACCAATTAGATAGATGGAACCACTACTTACTAAGAAGTCCAATGTAACTTCCACAGAGATCTGAAACATTAAACTACGCAGCCTTAGCAGTGAGAATCGAACAAAAAATATGTATAACTAGCGACCCGCCCCGACTTTGCACGGGTGCAATGCTGATAAATTATGCATGTATTATACATATAAACCTTCCTCTTTAATCACTCTATCTATTAAAAAAACCGCATCAAAATCCGTTGCGTAGTTTTAAAGATCTAAACATACATAGGGACTGACGGACAGACAGACAGCAGGAAGCGACTGTTTTATACTATGGAGTGATGATATTACTGTAAATGCACTAGTACCTACTCGTAACTACCAATCAGATCTTCAATCATCACTATCATATCTGCCGAAAGATTGCCACGAATATCGGAACAATTTTTCTATTTATTTGTTTAATGCGACATATTAATAACCATTTTTCGAGAAATCATCATTTTGGATTTGAAGCAAATCGAATGAACAAAGGCCATCAGTTCTACGAGCAAGGCAGTCCAATATCGGCGTAATGTTAAATCGTGATAGTAATTAAAGTGGCATTGGGCGAGATAAATCGGTCAAAAAATTGATAATCGTTGGGCCGCAGTGCCTGACTTGGATCGCGTACCCGAAGACAAAGGGTAGGAAAGCCCCCAACAAGATAGACTGACGGTTTGGTCATAAGCGTGGAAAGCCGTTGAATCAGGGCGGCATATGGCCGCTGTGGAGAACTTTGGGGGAGGCCTTTGGCCAGCAGTAGACATATTTCGAATGATTTGGCACATGTCGTTTAACGTATAACGTAACGGTGGCCGGCAGTGGACATCTTTCGAACGTCACATCACACGTCGTATAACGTAACGTAACTGTCTGCTGCAGAGAAACACGCCTTACTGATTGGAGCCTTTATTAGATAGTGCAATATAGGCTTAATATTAAGCCGTTGTTATTACATCGCGATAGTATTAAAGGAGAACCATTCCTGGGTTCTATGCCTATCAGCTATCGGGCATCAGAGGTTATGAGTTATGGGTGCGTGTGAATTATTAGCGTGTTATCTGACACCGCGGGCAACGTCGGCGCAGCCAGCGAGTGCTACTGCCAGAGATTAAGGAGTATATTAGACGAGATAATAAATCCAGACGTTTCTATGATCAATAGCGCCAGTAGGTTCTAAAAATGATAGTGATAATAATTATAAGATGATGATTTTTTTCTTGGATTTCAGACATTTAAATGATTTCTACTCCAGTACTTTTTTCTGTCATTTATATAGTTACTAACTCTAATATAAAGACATAAATTATGAAAGTCTGTAAGAGTCTATACTCTACTGCCCATAAAAACACTGCTAAACGATGTTATAATATCGCCAAAAAAGCATTACTTATTGCCACAGATTACAATATAAACAGCTGCATTCACACAATTTGCAATTTAAAATAGAACATATTGTAATAATGCATTGCTGCCAACTAAAAAAAATGTTTTATCCTTTGTGCATGGATGTATAGAGGATATAATATAGTATTTTGACAGGTGCACGTCAATAAAAAAAAGTTTATCAGACTATTTTTATTTTTATTTTTTTAACATGGTAATTATTTCCTTTGTTGTTTATTTGCATTTTATTTATTAAAATGTCGAGTCGTAGAAAAAATATTGTATGCAACGTTGTATAAGTACTTAAGTAGGTCAAAAAACGCTCGTGGCATCTTTCTTACGATGTGAGCGTAGCGAAACCCATGCCACTCGCGATTTTTGCCCCTCTTATACAACTGTTGCATAAAATACAATTTATTGTGCCATTCCTGTAGGCGCAAGTACAGACAATTTTGTTTGAGGCATTTGTTTTAAAATAAATGTGCCTATTTAGTTTAGATATGACGTAGGAGTAGGACACAGGTTTCTATGCAGGGCCGGACGAGGGCCAGGGCCATAATTATGGTGCAAGTTCTGCGTCTGGGTCTAGGCCCCTAGACTGGCTGGGCCCCTAGGCCCAGGCCTTGTGAGCCTAATAGGGGAAAATATGGCTCTGGTTCTACTCGTATGTATATCGGCTATCACTGTTATCAAAAATCGCGGGCAACGGCCCGGCTCTCGCCAAAGAAAAAATACGGTAAATATAAACGAGAAAACTTTATGTATCAGGGATGTTTTGTTAATTAGTCCAAATTGAATTTATAGGTGTCAAGGTTTTTATGGACTACCACGCACTACCTACCTGATGCCAAGTTAAAGATAGAAGGTTCGTCCCTTTTTAATGATATAAGATGTACCTATGTATACGAAATAAAATTTGCAATTATAGTGGTGAAAAACTGCGTTTGACTACGTGCTTGTACGGTAAGTTGTAGTTGTTGCACGTAAAATACTTAAAATAAATGAAATATGTGTTGGAATTTTATATTCTCACCTATGGCAACACCGATATGACTGTCAACTCGTACTTCGATATCTTTCTTGCTCGCTTGCTAAACTTTTCATGGCCGCTGTATATATTTAAGCTTATTTTGGATTATAAATCTAGTTCTGTTTAATCGTGTATACCCTGGACAAATATCAAGACATTGTATTATAGAAATACAATTGCTTCATTGGCTGAACCGTGAGTGTTTTACTTCTAACTTCCCTGCCATCATCACGCCGTATTTCACTGCTGGACCACGACTTTTGCTACAGTTTATGGTACCCAGGTGGATGGTAGAGACTTCATAAATCAAGAAGAAGAATATAGAAGCAGTTGGCTGAAAAGCTACTGAATTTTTTTTTGGAACTTACATAACCTCAAAATAGCAAGGTGTGCTGGACATAACCTGTACGTGTTCATCGCCGATTCGCCGCACAAGATGGAAGGCGCTAACGCAAATGCTAATCCTTCACCTTCTACCGTTAGCGGCGGAATATTTATAGAGAAGTTGGATGGCATGGCCAACTATTCTTCATGGAAATTCATGTGTAAGAATGCACTGATTTTAGAGGGACTTTGGCCAGCAGTCACGGGGGTTGATACGGATCCGGTTAAAATACAGCGTGCCTTAGCAAGGATATCATTAAGCCTCAAACCCCATTTATTTCAACTGGTACATAGCATCGAGACGGCAAAAGAAGCATGGGAAAAACTTAGTTCTGTATTCGAGGACAAGGGACTATTCCGTCGTGTAAGCCTACTGCGTCGCTTGCATAGAATTGAATTAGGCCAATGCGCTGGCATGACGGCTTACATTGATACAGTTTTTACCATTGTAGCTCAGCTAGCAGACATAGGTAAAACCTTGGAAGACGGAGAAATAGCCGAAATTCTGCTTGCAGGGCTCCCGCAGGATTATGACACTTTAGTGTCAGCCTTGGGTACTGCTTCGCTATCGCAGTCACCATCGTCAGAACTCGTAAGAGCCAGGCTGCTACAGGAAGATTTTAGAAGAGCTAGCGCTGACACAAATGGAAATGGAAATAGCGCTTTTGCTGCCAGCAACAATTATAATAATAATAAAAAGAAGGTTGTTTGCCACTTTTGCCACAAGCCGGGCCATATTAAGTCAAAATGTTTTAAACTCAAAAGACAGAACAAGAAACATGAAGAAAAAACTCTGGTTGTTTCGTCGTTTATGGCTACAGCAGAAGACACAACGACTACGGGTGTTGTGGACTTTATCGTGGATAGTGGAACAACATCTCATATGGTGAATAATTATGATTTCTTTGATAACTTAAAAGACTCTAAGACAAATATTAATTGTGCTGATAAATCTTCCAAATTAGAGAGCTGTGGTGTCGGGGATGTTCATGTGAGCATCAATGCTTCTGAGAGAGTCATTAAGAATGTGATGTTTGTGCCTCAACTCTCAGAAAATTTATTATCCGTAAGTAAGATGTGTGAAAAGGGTTTGATAGTGGTTTTTAAAAAGGATGGCTGTTTTATTTATGACAAATGTACTTTAGAAGGCAAACCTATTATGTCAGCTGATTCGTGTAAGGGTGTGTATCGGTTGAAAGGTATTTGTGCAAAGGAGCAGTCGATGGCTACTCTGCATCAAGTGCAGGGATCACAGACTGCAAAGTTAGCTGTGTCAGATGCAAATAAAGCATTTTTGTGGCATTCGCGATTAGGTCATCTTGGTATGAGTGGAATGTGCGTGATGAGAGAGAGTGCTGCATGTGGTGTTTCTTTTCAGATGGGCGATGACAGCATACAGCAGTGCGTCGCGTGTCTTAAGGGGAAGCCTGTGGCCAAGGCTTACCCTAAGGATGGAGCAAGGCGTGCAAGCAGGCCTCTCGAACTGGTGCATTCTGATGTGTGCGGGCCGATGAGTCACTACAGCTGGGGTGGTGCGCGTTACCTGTTAACCCTTACAGATGACTATTCGAGGAAGACCTTTGGATATTTGATAAAAAGGAAGTCTGAGGTAATGTCCTGTTTTGTTCATTTTAAGAATGTAGTCGAAAAGCAGACTGGTTTGCAGATTAAGTCTTTACGCTCTGACAATGGTGGTGAGTATTGTAATGCAACTTTTAAGGAGTTTTTAGCAAAGGAAGGTATACTTCACCAGCTGACTGTACCTTACTGTGCTGCCCAGAATGGCGTCTCAGAACGCCAAAATAGGGTGATTCTCGAGAAGGCTAGATGCATGCTTCTACAGGCAGGTCTGTGCAATCGTTTCTGGGGCGAAGCTGTCATGACAGCTATCTACCTCAAGAATCGTAGCCCTACCCGGGCTTTAGCAGGACAGTTGCCGGAGGAGGTCTGGTCCGGACACAGTGTTGATCTTGGACACCTTCGAGTGTTTGGGTGCATAGCATTTTCTTTGTTGCCGGAGCCTACTCGCACTAGTAAGTTGTCAGCTAAGTCAAAAATGTGTATTTTTGTTGGCTATTCAGAGACTACAAAGGGATACAGACTTATTGAGCCATCTAATCCCACTAAGGCTATTTTAGCAAGAAATGTTGACTTTTTAGAAGATAAGTTTTATCGAAATTTTAAAAATGACTTGAATAATAATAATGTTATTGATCATTTGATAATTCCTTGTGAGCAATATTTTAATGAATTGAATGGAAATAATAATGAAAATTGCAATAATGATATAAATATTCAACAAACTTTAAATAATGATTTAGAGTCTAGTCAGTCAAATGAAAATTCTAGTCATAACCAAAATGAATCATCCGATTTAAATAATGATGATGAACAGAACCATACTTATGATTTTTCGTATGAATTTACAGATGCTGAGACTGGCAAAGACAGCAATGGTGAGGAAGAGTCCTCTGCTGGCCAGCGGTCACCTGATGCGGAGCTGCTTTCGGAGCCGATGCCCGCGGGAGACGCTGCAGTTGGAGGGGAAGGCGCGACTAGTTCAGGGGAACCTGTAACCGTCAGCGGCCGCCCTGTTCGAGCCACTCGTGGTAAACCACCCACTAGGTATGGTGACTACGAATTAGGTATGTTTGCCAGCTCTATATTAGATGAACCTCAAACTTATGAAGAGGCTATAGCATCATGTAACTCTGATGAATGGAAAAAGTCAATGGAAATCGAATATAATTCATTAATTGAAAACAATGTATGACAGTTAGTAGATAGGCCCACTGACGCTAATGTCATCAAGTGCAAGTGGGTTTATAAACTTAAACATGATACATCGGGTAATTTTGATCGTTATAAAGCTCGCTTAGTTGCTCGCGGCTTTACACAAAAAGAAGGAATAGATTATACAGATACATTCTCTCCTGTTGTACGTCATTCAACGATGCGTATTCTATTCTCATTGGCTCACCAATATGATATGTTCATAGAGCATATCGATGTTACCACGGCATTTCTGAATGGCGACTTGAATGAGAGGATTTATATGGAGCAACCCAAAGGTTTTGTGTCTGATGAACGAAAAGTTTGTTTGTTGCAAAAGAGTATATATGGGCTGAAACAAGCCAGTCGCATGTGGAATCTGAAGGTGCATGATTTGCTCTCTAAAAATGGTTACACTCAAAGCAAAAATGAACCTTGTGTTTATGTCCGTAAATGTGATAAGGATCTAACCATTATAGTCTCTCGATTTTTACATTTTCTCTACTAATGATACAAAGGAATTATATAATATGTTACAGCAAAATTTTAACATAAAGCATTTAGGTCCATTAAAAAGCTGTTTAGGTATGCGTGTCACTAGGGATAAAAATGTATTAATAATTGATCAGAAGGAGTATATTCGCAAATTGCTTAAGAAATTTAATATGTTACAATGTAAAAAGGTTGCGACTCCTTTAGTACCAAATAGTAAATTACAAACAGACACGGAACCATTAGATGATGATGATTTTAAATACAGGCAATTAGTCGGCTGCCTTATGTATCTCTCAGTGTGTACAAGGCCTGATATTACATTCAGCTGTAGTCAGCTAAGTCAATTTTTATGTAACCATGATAAAAGTCATTGGGTGGCTGCAAAGCGTGTTCTAAGATATTTAGCAGGAACAATAGATCTAGGTCTATGCTTTTACAAGAGTAATAACTTGGATATAACAGCCTATACTGATGCTGACTGGGCTAACGATTTATGTGATAGGAAATCATACACGGGCTTTGTAGTAAAGTTAGGCGCAAATTGTGTAAGCTGGGAATCTCGAAAGCAGCGTTGTGTGGCCTTGAGTAGCACCGAGGCAGAGTACTTAGCTATTAGTGATGTAGCGAAAGAATTGTGTTTTATTAAGAATTTCCTGTGTGAAATAATTGATAAACATTATGATCCAGTTATCTTTAACGATAACCAAAGCGCTCAAAAATTGTTATTAGCAAAGGAATATTCACATAAGCGCACTAAACATATTGATATTAGATACCATTATGTCAAAGATCTGATTCAACAGCACTGTATAACTGTAAAATATATGCCTACAAATGATATGACAGCCGACATATTTACTAAACCGTTATGTACAACTAAACATTACACATTTATGAAAGGATTGAATTTAAATGATAAGCATGAGTTAGTATAATATTTTATTAAAAAAACTGTAATGTTAAATGGTTAGTTTTGCCTGCAATTAATAATTTTACTATATTTGACACATAGTATATCGTGCATTAATGAATACATGCATATTGTGATAGGAATTTAATTGGCATGTAATTTCATATGTATGTTGTAAGGCCTAGTCTTGTATAGCATCTTATATATATGAATGTTGCTATTGTTGAGAATAAGGGGAAGTGTTGGAATTTTATATTCTCACCTATGGCAACACCGATATGACTGTCAACTCGTACTTCGATATCTTTCTTGCTCGCTTGCTAAACTTTTCATGGCCGCTGTATATATTTAAGCTTATTTTGGATTATAAATCTAGTTCTGTTTAATCGTGTATACCCTGGACAAATATCAAGACATTGTATTATAGAAATACAATTGCTTCATTGGCTGAACCGTGAGTGTTTTACTTCTAACTTCCCTGCCATCATCACGCCGTATTTCACTGCTGGACCACGACTTTTGCTACAATATGAATGTAAACAAATTAATAAATCCGCGTAAGCATAGATTCGATTATTTTATTGGTATGTACAATTTTGAACATGCCAGCCTTAGGTATAGCAAACTCGTACTTCAAAGTAATTTACCTTTATTCTTAATTTCATAATGCGGTTCAGTATTTATGAAACAGTCTACAGCATGTTGTCAAATCCCACTTGCGCTATCATCTCTATTATTAGCGCCTTATCCAAGTCTCCGGGCGACGTCGGCGCGGATGGCGAGCGCGGCTTCGCCAGAGAGACATTACGATTAATATTAGAGCTTTTCGAGCATTTTCAAGTTACGTCGCAAAACTTGCTTGATTTATTAATTTTATTTCTGTAAGAGTTAAGTACGCTTTCTGAAAAATTACTGACTGTCGAGTTTCTTTCGGCGTTTCTTCTCAACAGTAGTCGCTTCTTGTGAAATGCCGGTAGACTCAGACCTGTAAAAGTGATGGGAGGTTGTGGCCTACTTGTAGGTTAAAGTTCATTATTTCAATATTATTTATAGCTTTATTACCTTTTCTTTTTATTCGGACATCACATTGAATCACTAAAAATTTCCGACAGCTCGCGGTACAGAAAAAATACACCAAACCGAAATTCTGCGTTGTAACATTACAAGTGCCGAGATGAGGTGAAAATTGTTTACTCTCATTAACGTTCTCACATTTATACCAATTTATTCTAGAATTATAATCCTCAACACGATATTATTCCACATGACGGATCGTGTTCGCATTCCCACGGCGACGTGCCGTCCTGCTCATTGTTCCCTGAGCCCTGACGGAATTATTTACCGTTACTTGTGCAGTATTAGCGAGGGAGTGACGAGTACCGGTCCGGAAGAGATCCACGGATCAACCTAAGCCGAGCTACAAAGGGGGTTTGTTTACAGCGGACAACTCTCACAACGGACAGAGGCAGCAACTTTCTTTAAACATCATATCCCTTTACTACCTTTTTCTTTTGAGCTGCAGTGTGGAGGAAGTAGGTACTTAGTTACGTCTAAACGCTTTCCAAACCTCATATCTCTTTTTGATGTGACATCAAATTCAACTTTAGCTATTCGAACCAGGATTGCTTTTATTAATCATGTTAGGGGCAATACGAGGATGTGAATAGGCACTGACCGAGAAACACTCGAATTTAATCACCATTAAGCTTGTCTTGAGTCATGTAATACAAGGTCTATTGTCCTGACATTCGGTACAATGATTCTGTTTGGTCCTTTATTGAATAAAATGATCTCGTGTTCTCGGCTACTTTAAGACAATTTTCCCTTCAAATTATTTATTTATTTAAACCGAAACATATCAAGCGGAAGGTGATCGACTGTAGTGAAATAGTCTAAAATTTGTTTTCTAGCTTAATAAGATATATAGATATAAGATGTGAACTCTATAGCTGCAGTGATTTGGTCACCAACTATCTCGGAGATTTGCAAACCCTTTTACCGGGAATTACGCAGACCGACAAGTCCTCATTTAATTTACTGGGGGCTCCGATTTTTCTCGAGGGTGTCCGCTCTACTCTTGAACTCAAAAGGCAGGCACTCTCTTCAGTACAGGAACATCTAGAGCATCTCTCGGGACATGTTTCACTTACTTTACTTCGGAATTGTTTTGCTTTGCCCCGGATGGTATATGTCTTGCGAACGTCACCTACATGGATGTTCGTATCAGAGCTGGAAGCAATCGATGCTACACTCAAGTTAATTTTAGAGTCGGTGCTCAATGTAAGTTTGGATGAGGCACAGTGGCGCCAAGCGGTTTTACCTATCCGTTTCGGTGGTCTTGGAGTTCGTCGGGTTCAGGACATCGGCCTGGTAGCTTTTTTGGCTTCTGTACATGGCTCAGCGGATCTTGTTGCTCGCATATTATCACTTGATGGCAGCAATATCCGCTTGCCTTTTGTATCTGAGGCCTTTGAGAAGTGGGGAATGTTCTGTCCGACGGATGACCGGCCAGACAACTTGGTGGCACAGAGAGGGTGGGACGATATCCTCTGCAAACTATCCTACTCGCGTTTATTGGATGACGCTTCAGGAGCGGATTTAGCTCGTCTCAATGCGGTTGCTAAGCCAGAATCTGGTGCATGGCTCCATGCTTTGCCGTCTCCTCAGTTGGGTACACTGCTTGATAACGACTCGCTAAGAATAGCAGTGGCCCTAAGACTGGGAACCAAGGTGTGTGAGCCGCATCGCTGCATTTGTGGAGTCATGGTGGAGGAAAATGGACACCATGGCTTAAGTTGCCAGAGATGTGCAGGGCGTTTTTCGCGCCATCATTCTATTAACGAAATTGTCCGCCGAGCCATGGTGTCCGTTAACATCCCCTGTGTGTTGGAGCCCCCTGGTTTATCTCGAACGGATGGCAAAAGACCGGACGGACTTACGTTGGTTCCATGGCAGCAAGGGCGTTGTCTTTTATGGGACGCAACGTGCGTTAGCACTTTTGCTCCGTCCCATTTGAGGCAAACCGCGAGGTTGGCGGGTTCAGCGGCGGAAACAGCCGCTAAGATGAAACACGCCAAGTACGCAGCCTTAGAGTCGATGTACGATTTCGTACCCGTCGCTGTGGAAACGGCTGGACCTTGGGGTAGTGAGGCTCGCGAGCTTTTTAGGGATTTAGGGCGGCGATTGAGAGAGAGGGGCAACGATCCTCGCTCTGGGTCATGGTTGGTTCAGCAAGTCTCCATTGCCATTCAGCGGGGCAATGCTGCTAGCATAATGGGGACTTTTGGACCAAATATGGCCCTGAGAGGGGATTTACGAGCGAGTGTGATGAAACAATTTAACAGAAGATGAATGTAAAACCAAAAATAGCCCGCGCATTTTTCTCTGCTCAGATTACATTCGAATCACCTTTTGAAGTCGGTGCCAAACCTCACGTAAACTTCTTTATCAAACAAAAATACTCGTGAATACCAAATACTTAGTAATCATTAAAGGCGTCATGCGTGGCATCTGTTTTCATAGTAATAATTGAGTACCTTTACAGCTTCTTCTTATTATTATAACAACACAGAAACCTAATTTTGGTAAGAAATGTGTAATAAAATATTACGATGACATACATGCGCAAACTAAACGAAAAGTTCCAATACCATGAGCCAATACCAAAATTACTTACCGCCCTAGGGCGTAATATATGCCTTACCGCCCGTTTTTCTAGCCCTTTATTTACGAGCGAGTGTGATGAAACAATTTAACAGAAGATGAATGTAAAGCCAAAAATAGCCCGCGCATTTTTCTCTGCTCAGATTACATTCGAATCACCTTTTGAAGTCGGTGCCAAACCTCACGTAAACTTCTTTATCAAACAAAAATACTCGTGAATACCAAATAGTAATCATTAAAGGCGTCATGCGTGGCATCTGTTTTCATAGTAATAATTGAGTACCTTTACAGCTTCTTCTTATTATTATAACAACACAGAAACCTAATTTTGGTAAGAAATGTGTAATAAAATATTACGATGACATACATGCGCAAACTAAACGAAAAGTTCCTTGGTGATATGAATCATATTGAATACAGGCTGTTTTATTTTTAGTCAAGCATTAGCTATTGTAGAATAGATAGATTGCACGTTAATGACTGTTTTTCTTTCAGTGAACTTTGTTGCTAATATCCCCTTTATGAATAAAGAACGGTGCGCGTGTGATTGGCTCTACACGCCGGGAGCGGCGGTAATTAGGCAGTGAGCGATGTAGGCTGCGGGCCACGGCAAATATAAAGTTCTTTGCTTAATTAATAAAAAAGTTATCTAGCAACATGCACGCTTTTTGGCTTTCAGTCAAGCATCAGGTTCTGTAAAATTAAAACACAAGTAAGTATGTAGTATGTCTGCCATTGAACAATGTCGCTATTATCTGTGCGCGTGTGTGATTGGCTTATCACGCCGGCGGCACAAAACAGATGGGTTCAGAATAAACGCACACATAGACATTGTTCACGGACGGACACGTCAAGTGGATGGCACTCGCGCTCGCACTGGTCTGAACTGGTCCGAGGTATCGTGTCCGTGAGCAATGTCTATGTGTGCGTTTGCTCGAGCGAGCTTGTATGTAGATTGATTTCTGTACCTATCTGTTGTGTGCCGGCAGCGACATGTAATTAGGCGGTAAGCGATGCGATGTTCGCCGCGGGCAACGAGACATATCCTGTTCATTGCGAAGCTTTTTTACTTTTGCCTTGATAAAGAAATAATGTAACAGACACTAATTGGACCTTTTACCTTTGGGAATAAACTGTCCACTAAAATATTATGATGTCATGCACGTGTATGTAAACAAAGAGTCGTTTGTACGCATCCTACATATAGCAAGCATTATGCATTAGCTAGCGTAAAGAAAGAAGATACGCTACGGGTCGTTTATCTGCACAGTGGCGGATTAAGGGTCGAGAGCGCCCTAGGCAATAACCTCATCGGCGCCCCTTTGCGGCCCTTTGCGCTCCTTTGCGGCCCTTTGCGCCCTTTTGCGGCCCTTTGCGCCCCTTTGCGGGCTTGCGCCCCTAGGCACGTGCCTACTTTGCCTTAGGGATAATCCGCCACTGTATCTGCATGAGCAATCAAATATTATGATGCGATTCACGTGTACGAAAACAAAGAGTTACGTCTACGCAGCCTACACATAGTTTTGCCTTTAATTAAGCATTAGCTAGTGTTAAGAAAGTAGATACGCTACATGGTCGTTTGTCTGCATGTGCACACTGTTGCTCGTATCCCCGTATGAATAATTATCTGTACGCGCGTGTGATTGGCTCATAACGCCGACGACGCGTACGTAATTAGGCGGTGAGCGATGTACGCCGCGGGACACGGGAAATATCCTATTCTTTGTAAGTAGAGAAACTCTTTATTCCTTTAATTAATGGACTTATTGTTAATATTATAATAATTTTCTATACTAATTTGATAAAGAAAATACCGACAGATACTGTATCCTATAAAATAATGTCTGTAGTTATTTGTTCAATATGCCGTTCCGAAATCCGAACAGCGTGCAGCGTTATTAAGTAAGTAAGTAAGTAAACGCTTTATTGTACACAAAAACAGTAAAAAAATACATCTATTACAATTAACATATAGGTAGAAAGGCGAACTTATCCCTATAAGGTTATTGTTGGTAAATTGTGTACAACCCTTTATTAGAGTTGAGAAATTCCTAGATTCTGTAAGAGAAAAACTACTATATATAGGTACGAGTAACCTAACGTATAACATTGAATAATAGTTCTTGGGAGCTTTTGTATCATGTTTTTTGCCAGATGCGATCGTAAACGCAATTTTTACGAGCTAAGATCCCGCCCAAATGGTGCCTATTTCAGAATTGTGACAAGTATCGGTGAGAGCGACCATCTGATATAAAATACGAAGTTAATATGAAGCCAACCATGCATGAGTTCAACAACTATCACCTGTTTCTTGATGAAAAAGATGCTTCATTAATATTATTTTATGAGGCCAAGAATTAATCTCGTTAGTTGATATCGTGCGTCAATGAAGTTTCCACGAAATTTATTTGTCTGTATAAGCAGTCCTAAGAGTGGCGAATCCCCTTGAAAGGTGAACTAATGATTTTGTAAGGATCACTGCAAGCTGATGGATGAGACTGATGAGAGTAGTGCAACCTTTAAGTGACTAGTTGGATAAAGGACCAGACATAACAAAAATAATTAAAGCCTGACCAGAAATATACGAGGACGAGGATGCGCCATATTGCGGAATTTCACTGTAACTAATTTCTTACACTGGCAATTATTTTATGACGGTTCGTCAACAATTTCAATGTCATTCGTGATGGTTTCTTTAAAAGACAAATATTTAAAAATGTCGTTTGACAGTTCTAGTATTCTGCACCCTTACCATGAGTTAACGTGACCGTATACTCGCTAGACAGCGTAAACGATTTGTATTTGTATAGAGAATCAAGTGCCCCTAGCGGTAACTTTGTAGTACTATAATTCTCCATACAAATCTTTTACGCGGTTACTAGCGAGTACGGTCACTGCAAACTCATAGTAAGGGTACGTATCCTGATCTAAATTACATACCAGTGGACCTAAGAAACAACTGAAGCTTTGGGCCTCGGTCAAATTATTCAGGACGAGTATTCCTGTTATGCCCAAATAGGTGCAACAGAAACCACAGGTTAATAGGGCCGGACCTGTGCCAGGCTGTTGGGTCGATATCAAAGGCTGATTGTTGCACAAACACAAACACAAACACAGAAAGCCGTGTCCGTTCAAAGGCGGTGATTGCATCGCCCGACCGTATTGAATTACATTTCTGGGATAATGGTCTCGTTAAATCTAACTAAACTGAAGTTGTAATGGCGTTGCCAGGTGTATTAAATTAACAAATTGCGAATACCCGGGTCACATTGTAGGTCAGAATCGGAGTATCCACTATTTTACACTCCATTACCGTGATGGGAATTCGTTGGAATTATTTTTTCTTTTTTAGGGTTCCGTACCCAAAGGGTAAAAACGGGACCCTATTACTGAGACTTCGCTGTCCGTCCGTCCGTCCGTCCGTCCGTCCGTCTGTCACCAGGCTGTATCTCAAGAACGGTGATAGCTAGACACTTGAAATTTTCACAGATGATGTATTTCTATTGCCGCTATAACAACAAATACTAAAAATAAAATAAAATAAATATTTAAGGGGGGCTCCCATACAACAAACGGGTTGGTTGCGTTAAATTTGCACCTCATTTGTATGGGGCGCTATACATACCAGGTGCAAACTTAACTTAACCACTTAAGGATGAAAAGTGTTTGTACGGAACCCTCGGTGCGTGAGTCCGACTAGCACTTGCCCAATTTTTTTCTTATTCGCACTCGCATATTTCAACGAAAAGTGGCGAAAAGGACGCATTAACATGATAAATGTGTGCCCAGAGATACATTCGGTTAATTAGTAGCAAACAAGATGTCTCACGTTAATTAATTAGAGCAGAAGATAAGTCATCCGGTGCCCCGCCTTACATACCCTCCCCCATTTTCCCCTGAATGGTCACCGCCCGTAAAATTGCCCACGAAATTACGTCATACCTACTCGTCCTCAATTTCATAAGAAGACCATTTTAGATATCTAATATTTCTGTATCATGTACAGTATTATTTGTATTGTAATGGTAATATTGTGTTATTACATGCCAGGATTCTTACTTGACACGCAATTTTCTCCGGCCTTGCGCCGTCCTCATAAACTTGCTAGGATAACACGAGAAGCGTAGGATATATCATGGACACCGTCTCGGTCGGAATTTGGCAATAAATAGGTTGGTCTCTTAATTCAATATTTAGGTAGAATGTCTATGAGAGAGTGTTTGCGAGACACTCATACATTATAATATATAGGTACCTACATATTTATTTTATATGTAAATCTGTCTGGCCGATGTCACCCATGGCAACTTTGCGCTCATGTACCTGGAAATCACCACCCGTTGCAGTGCACTTATTGCATCAGCATGTCAGTTCAACTTCTACATGAAGGTATGGCAGTAGTTTGACAGGCCCTCAATTTGTCGCGTTGAGCTTCGGACCTAGATAAAAGTTATTATAACAAAACGGGACTTCATAGCGTTGAAAAAGTGTTTATTTAATTACCTCGACGTTGCGAATGAGATGTTACGTTCATGGTCTCGAACGGATTGAACTAGCTAAAAGTTGATCGTAATGAACAGATAAGAAGAAACTTATCACATCGATCGCAATAAAATCTATGGTTTCCTACGAGACAGGCTCCGCCTAGTATAGGGACCAGAGTAACCGTTGAATGGCACAGAATGTCATCTTCTCAAATTTAAAACCATTCAGTACTTTCTAATACCTTAAAGTAAGTGGGAATTTGTAAAGATTAAGAATAAATGTCTTGATGTTTAATGTTAATGTTTAACTTGTTCACATTTTATCGATAAAATACTTTGACAAGCACGTCGGGGTGAGTAACAGCCAGAACCAGAAGCATCTAAATATTCAGTGAGGTGCAGCGGGCTGCTCAGTATGCGGTATTATAGAACGCAATAAAAGGCACCCAGCGCTGGACACATAAATCCATCTGAACGGGTAATACTTCCATCTTGCGACCTCCGGTTTGAGTCATAACTTCCGCGACCACAGCCGTATTCTGATTCTGACGGAACTCATTACAAATGACTTTTGAGATACTTAAGTTCTCGGCCTACTGTATCGCGATTTTGCACTATCTAACCGAGATATAAATGAAAAACAAGGAGTAGGTAAAAGTAAGGAGTTGAAACACTAATTTGTTCTTAGCCAGCGGGCCACAACGTAATTTTCTCGGGTGGGCGGTGTAAAAATAACAAGCGAGAGCTTATAAGAGCAACGCATTAGAGTCCTCTAAGGACTATGGTGTGCAATGTTTTTTTTGTATGAATTGATTTTACGTAATTTACAATATAGGTGACCCTTTATTTGTAAAATAAATGTAATCTAATCCAATCTATACTTAACAAAGCAAGCTTTTATTTGATTCAACTCATACAATGTGAAGACAATAACATCGCAATAAAACGATACATTTAGGCAATTCTTCTTCCACTGGCATGCTCACAAGATTGGGCACGTCAGCGTGAGTAATGGCTACCGCCAAATGCATGTAAATATTCAGGTGCAGTGGCTTGCTCAGTATAAGGTATCACAGCGCGCAATATTAGGTTTCCAAAGTTAGATATAAATTCATCTGAACGGGACATCTATTTTCAATTTGTGACCACCGGTTTGTGTTACAATTTCCACGGTCACAGCCGTATTCAGACAAAATCCATCAATCATTCAAACGTCCTTTAAGGTGCTTAAGCTCTCCAACTGATAAATGATGGTATGCTACAAATGAAAAGACAAAGAGTTGAACCGGAAGATAACATACAGTTTTTTCTTACCAAGTGGGCCACGACGTTTTCATATCGCTCCAACCAGCTGCCACCGCCAGAATCGTCCCGAGTCCAGCGTTTTGAGCGTCCGTATCCGCCTGCACGCTCGACTGCCCTCGCCTGCTCCACGCTTCACCGCAACCGACATCCTTGTCTCTATTCCCACCCCCTTAAAGTCGAGGGTCCCCAAACCGGAGACATTTTTGTAAGCTTTTATCTGGCCCGTGTGCAATCTAGTGTATGTCGTTTTAGGTAAGAAGCCGAAGCTATTTCTCCGCGCACATATGTTACGGTAAATATTAATGGATTTTTATATTTTGACAGATGCCTTAAAAGATTTCTGCGAAGATAAAATATTGGCGTGTTTCCTGTAATATTTTAGTCGAGCCACTTCTCGTGAGTTATGATAGCTCTCGTCATCAGTTAATAAGAAAGTATGAACTGTTTTTATGTGTTAAAAGGATGTGAGTGTGTTTGAAATTGCTCATAATATACGGGTGATTTATGGGCTGGAAGCATTATAAATGGAACAGTAAAAATAATTTACTATTTTTTTCATTTGCTAGGTAAAAAATACAACGTGAGCACTGACCTGATCTAAGCTAGTAAGTAAGAAATAACTTACTGGAATCAGAAGGCATTCAACAATTCAAGGGGAAAAGCTTTAGGCAGTATTTTATCCTGAGCAGATTCATGTTTCTATAATTTCACTATTTCCATAACACTGGGACAAAATCAATTTCATTTTCATTCATTTTCGTTTATTTCATAGTAGGATTATTACAATCACTTTATGATGTCAAACATAAGATAATAAATACAATTTACGATCGCAACAAATGGTTAATAATAATTAATTATACAATATAGTTTATCGATTTTAGTTCCATGGGTTTATATCATTGATATAGTCACTTATAGTATATAGTCTTTTTGGCATAATTTATTTTTAATCGCTAAATTAAATTTATGAACAGGCAAAGTTTGCATATGCAAAGGGACTATCGGGACTAATTAATATCGGTAAGTAAGTACACCGTAAACTAACATGAGCTACCGCGTAGTTGTCGCGACTGTCACACATTTAAATAAAACAATTTAGACGGATTATTATTATCGGATTAACTGACTAATTAGGTATTCAACTAGTAGCACAAATGTAACTTTGGCGGAGAAAAATTCTCTGTTTCTCAGTCAACCTTCGACAACGGTAACTGGAAAGTTGCTGAAACATCAGGAGAAACTCGAATACTATTGTAATTGTAGTAACTACCCAATTCGTTGGCACAAATGTAACTTTAACAGAGAAAAATTGTATTTTTCTCAGTCAACCATTGACACTGGAGACTCGATGAGTCTTCCAATTATGCGAATATCTTCGAAAAACAGTTAAATATCCTAATATTTGAAATATTGCTTTATTAGTATTGCCTCAAAGTTTTTGCCATACTATAGGGTAGACGGGGATACGGGGTCTCCTCAGATTTACCTCGAAGAACAAATTTTTTTTTACTGTAGCCTATTTGACCTTATGCTTGCCTTATGGATTGCAATAAATTACATTCTCTATTTACGCTGTAGCTTTGTCTCAAAATGCACACAAACTAGCTTTTATAAAACTGCAATCATCTCAGAATGCTATACACTGTACGTGACTAATATTTCACCCCAAAAACCTCAGCTCTCCTTACAGTAAACTGATACGAAAACACAAAGGGAGAAACCGAAGACATAATCGTCTCGAGAGCTAAAGTGCTCTCAAAGACATGAAAGTAGGTACTAGTGATGCTTATGCCAGTAAGCGAGAGGTAGGTAATAAAAATTAATTAAAAAATATTTACTGGAGGCGTTTAATCTGGTGTTTGTAAATGGTGACAAGACAACCTTTGTTGTTCGTAGAAACGCTATCTTCTAAGATCGTCTCTATGCGAAGTTTAGGGCTGGCAATCTCCATTGTCGTACCTATTGTAATTAATCAACCGAGCGAGTGAAACGCAACTGTTTCAGCTTCGCCAAAATTTATTTCGTATGTCCGGATGTTTGGATATTTGGATCTTCGGATTTTTGGCTATTCTCACCAACAGGTCACATTTTTCAACCGATTCTCATTAAATTTTGTGAGTAGGTTCGATAAGTATATAGATTTTTCGTCAATTCAGTTTTTTTGGAATTTTTCAAAATGGCGGAGAAATTAATATTGAAACTGTAAAAAATAAAAAATAAACAGTAATTTCGAATCAAACTCGTGACGTCACAGCTCACAGAGCCACTAGTCTATACACTAGCAGCTGTTTTAAATCAAATCTCGAGGTAGCATATTTAAAAATGTTATAAGTAATTAATAGTTTCTTTCTCTAACAAAACAAACACTGAGAAAGCGAACCTATAATTATATGTACAAGTTAAAGTGATAATCATGGACAGGTAAATAGTTACCGTAAACCTATCCTAAAAGATTAGCTTTCTAATACTAAGAGTTCTGAGCTAAGCCGCCAAAAATGGAAAAGTTATGGGTATCTTTGTGAAATAGAAAGACTTAAAGTCCCCGAGGTTTTATAAGGAAGTACATAAAATCGTCTTACATATGTAGTTTTATAACCCCTTCAATCAATACAATTATTAAGCAACGTAATTATCGCAATCACAGCGGTTACTAATTGCAAACTCACAAGGATATAATTAGTTTACCCTTAGCTAATGAGTCTCTTGGCAGCCCCGGCGCTGTATTGACACCTCTTTATAATAAACAAAGTCTTTGTACTTTATTAAATTTCCTCGCGTTTCCGAAGTACACGTTGACTCAAAGCTCTCAACCTCGGGCGACATTTAATCACGGATTGAGCCCTCTTTAAATATCGTTCCGAACAGAAATTAGGAGGAGGAAAATATCGAATGAATCAAGTAATGAAGGCGAAGTTGGCTGTTTATTTGATTACTGCCGGCTGCTCGCGGACATTTGATCGGTTGTAACCTCTTCTGCGCCATCGGGCCAGCAAAATCAACATTACGATTCTGTTGCTCTGCTTGTGTCGATTGGATGTTTGCTATAGTGATTATAAGATGACATTTTATTTAATGGTTATGTCATGTTAATAACTTCTTCGCAATCCTACAATTCCGTTAGATCCCTATAAAATAGCTCAACATTATTAGCTTAAGTAAAGCACGATTACAAGTTCATGACCTGTGTGATAAATCCGAATAATTGTTTTTTTTTTTTTACTTAACTACCTAAAAGCTGTTAATTAATCATATTTCAAACTGGTGGAATAATAATACATGTGTTAAAGAGAAGCTAAATAGGTATTCAAAAAAGTGTTTAAAAGTTCATATAACTCAGAGGATAGCATAACACCGCGAGCTTTAGTTTTCTTCTTTTTTATTTTTGTCATCACGGTAGCTATTCAAACTATGCAAAACAGCGTTTCCACATTTGTTAGCGAGTAATCCCAAAAACACAATACGGGCACTGAGTCTAGACTACATAGTTGAGCCATGGAAAACTCCTCGCTTTAAAAAACGCCGAACCGGTATTTGAGGCTCATAGTCACTTGTTACTTTTTGATTTAGGAGGATAGTAACAAATATCTCACGCTTCAGTTAGCGCTGCATGCGCGCTTTACCCTTACAATTATGCTAAGAGCACGGTAGGATTAAGCCCGGGCATCAACCCGGCCGATTTTTGGATAGAACTGCATAAAAATGTGTGCATTTATCGTCTATCAATGGTTGTATCGATTTGCTAAACTGGGCCGATTGCCAATGCGTTCGTCAAATCCATCGTATATCGTCTTTTAAACCAAGACGCACATAAATTGCGTGGCACGCCAAAAATCTGCTCCAATATGTTTAGATTACCCATTCAAACAGTAGTTTACAAGCTCGTTTAAACATGTCCAGATTATTCAAATTTACGTGACTAGCTTTGGACACATACAGCTGGCAATTATAATTAGGCTGTATTATAACAGCAGTGTTCTAGCAGCCCACAGCTTCAATCTCCGAACAATAGAGCGTACCTCCATTCAGCGCAGCGCCCTGAGCTGTATGCATCTAATACGCAACGCAAATGCCTAAATTACTTATCGTGTTTGGCTTGAGCAGACTAACCCATCTCTCGCTAAGGCTGTGGTGCAACTGATGGCATACTCCGGTTACTTCTGATTCGATTTTTAAGAGTTAATAGGAATATCGACACTTGAAACTTCCAGTTGATTTTGAAAGAAAGAAATATCTGAGCTTGGAGTTTTTGTTATAAAGATGTTTTCAAATATTTATATTTGCACATGAAGTCTCGAGTAGTGGAACTGGAAAAACTAATGGCTATGCAATCCTACTATTCTTATTTGACTGCTGAATTTGCGGGGTGCATCTAATTCAGTTATTATGTTAAATATGCTGTTAGCATCTAATTATTCTGCTGACCAAATCAATAATATTTTGCAGACTGTTTCATTAATTAGATACTTCGTTCCTAGAATCCTACTAAGTTAGCTTTTCTGGGAAAGCCCCATTAGGTATGTGGTATCCAGAAACTCAAAATTCTTCATCAACTTGTAATATACTATTACAAGTATAACTTCCATACAAAGGCCAGAACAAGGCAATCTTCAAAGCCTCCAATATCTTGTAACTCGCATTGGCATAACTCAGTAATCGGCGGTCGATACTCGATCGTGTCTGCCGAGATTGAACGCAGTGTCTCCATATTCCCTACCCTCTGCCCCGCCGGGCTGCGGTCTCTGATTTATTTAAGCTGCACAGGTTACTGATTGCAGGATTTGCGTGCGCTCGGATGCAGCCAATGTGGCGTTGGGACGTGTTCAGGTGTTTTCACGGGAGGAATATATTTTACATCTTCTTTCAGAAAATATGGGTCGTATGAGGTACATTGATATCCAAATGATTTTGTGTTTTCGAGAATTTGAAGTTCCACATGTTTCTGGTATTCAACTTCAAGAAAGGCATGGCGTATTTATATTTTTATTCATTGTAATGGGTTAAAAAAATACAATTACTCTTATGATTATGAGTGAGGCTTATCAGTATCATTGTGCTAGTTGAAGTGTCTTCTCCCGGTCACATCCTCACATCTGTTTCCGGAGCAGTTTTGTAAATTTGATCCAAATATAAACAAACAATAATTTAAAGCATTCCATTATGTTTATAGCAAGAATAGTATTTTGTATCTTTTAAGACCAACTTCGGTAATTTATGTCCCTTAGCATAGTGCGGAGTGCCAATAAAACTACTCCAAGATTTCTAGACATATGTTTAGCATCAATTGGTATAATAAGCCCGTACGTAACAAAGCAATAACCCATTTGGCATGCCGAGTCGCGTAAGGATGAATGTTTATGACTACCAGCTACACGGCTCACGATTCGGTGATTTTTCTACGCTGCACCTCTAGCACAATTAACCGTGACTTGACTTGTCGCGCGAGACAACGTCACCCGTCTTTTTCACATTGTATCAAAAGGAAGAAGACAGATAATATGTCTCGCGCGACAAGAGTCGCGATTCACAGTGTGCTAGAGGTGCTGCACCCCTAGCACAACTGTCGCAAACGGCCATTTCTGGCGCGAGATAATTGCCTGTCTCTTTCTGTGCAGTAATGTAAGAGGGTGGCGGGTAGCGCTATGCCGCGCGACAAGAGTCGCAAAGCATAGTTGTGCTAGACGGGCTGGTTCAAAAACTATCTCATAGAATTGTTAGACTTCCTTTTACTTATACATATAAATATACATTGTATAAGCAGCATGCGGGCATCAATGAAAACGAACTTGTCAATTAACTATGCTGTCAAATCAAAATTCGTAAAAGATTAACGGAAATATAGGTTATTATTTAAATTAGGGCCCTGGTTAAGCTAAGGAACGCCGTTCCTTTACTTTTCTTACGAAAAATGGCATGAACACACTCATATTTACAGACATTTAGTTAATGAACCGTGTTTGTTCAAGATGGTCCTTATAAAAAGGCAGTCATCTAGAAAGCAGTGGAGAAGGCTACTGAGATTCTTCGTGAAATCGAATTAGGAATGAAGTAAGTAATCCGTAAAAAAATCAGAGTAACGGATAAACTATAGTTGGAAGTTGGAAGTACTGCAAAACTTTCACGGCAGTGGGCAAGAGTTTCCTCTCTCGTAGAACTGGGGACTGTTGGGGCCGATGAATTTCTGAGTGGTGACCAAACATTGAAAGACAGCATGATTGGGCCCCTATAGGATGGACTGACGATCTGGTAAGAGTCACTTGAGTCCACTAGATGCGGGCGCTGAAGGACCTATCATGAAACCGGTCTTTGGGAGGCATATGTCAGCAGTGGATATATGTCTTTTAGATGATGACGATAAGACATTTATTACGAGTCAGGGCCTAAACAGATAGCCAGCATTTGTACGTACAGGAACTTAGCTTGATGTGGGCAAGATGGCAGGAAGCTGTTGGATGCAGTCAGTGACAGGGTTGTGTAGATCCACCTGAGGTTTTTGTTCAACAGATGAAGTCTTTCCTCTGATATGGTGATTATAATTGTTTTGTAATCTCCTTTAACGAAACGATGTCCACAGTTGGCGAGGCAGGCCCAAGCGTAAATGGAGGGACAGAAAAAAATACACAGAAATAGGGTACAGACAATCGAAAACTTAGGGAAAAGCCTTTGTTCAGCAGTGGGCACGACACTAATATAATAGAAAACTCTCAGCGATGAACAGTAATCAAATTATTATTAATGTCCAATTCTCGAACCGCGTCACCCGTAGCAGCCTGCGATTGTTTCATTTGAAAACGATAATTTACGAGGCAATAACTCGATCGCGCCGACTGCTGCGATTTTTATTTAAAACAGCTTCGCTCGCTCTCACCGTGCTCCGTTGTTTTACAGCAAGCTATCCGCGGCAAATCGTTTGCAATATTTTTGTATTTAATTTTTTTACTGGCCTAGTGCATTGAACAATTCTACCTATCCAGGAATAACTCGGCTAAATAGTTTTTTACCTACATTGTGTAATGTTACCGAATCTCGGATTTGTCGTCCAGTTAATAGCATATAGAATTCTCCCACGCCTAATAACATCTTCAAACCCTCTGTGTATCAAGTATACAATATTGGGGTCCCAACAGTATGAATACAAGCGATCGAGATAAGACGTAGCGAGCTAGATTGTCTTGGGACTATCGTTTCAAACTGTCGCGCTAGACAGCTATTATTGCATTCGAAATACTATAGCATCACTATAATAAAACATGAGTCCAATAAATTGTGTAGTGAGGTGAATCTTTTCAACGAATCAATCCGTGAGATGTCCGTCACATGAGAGTGATATACAACATCACTCTCATGTGACATAGACAAATTTTCCCCAACTATACATTCGATAATTTTATTGACTAACTTACATTGGAAATACTAATCATGCTGGAATAACTTTACTGGATGGTTTTGAACAATATGTTACACTGGCTTCCGATCTTTGTTACCAGGAGGGTCAGTTTAAAATCAGTTTCAGCAAATTTGCCGTCCAGTAAATATCATAGTAAATTCGCTCACACCCTATCAAGTCCTCAGACGCGCTGTTTATCAAGTAAACAATATCGGTGTCCCAAACAGTATAAATACAACCAAGCAAGACAAAGCATATCGAGCTAGATTGTCTTGGGACTATCGTTGCAAACTGTCGCACTAGGCAGCTATTATTACTGCATCCCAAAGCTATAGCTTCACTGTCACAAAACGTGAGTCCAATAATTGTGTAGTGAGTTGCGAGCTACATTTGATTAAAACATCCCTATCGGTAGAACTGAAATCCTTTCAACGAATCAATCCGAGAGATGGGAGGATTCATCGCGAGGCGGCGACAGCGGGGACAATGCCTAGCGGGAGTAGCGAGGCAATTGACGCTCAGTGCCACGACGACGTGAGGGGCTGCAATCTCGTAGATTAGTCGCGCTCGCGCTCATGTGACAATTTGTCGCCAGTTAGGAAGTAGTTATTCATTAGATATTGTGACACAAATTTCAGATTTTAGAATCGGTGTTTGCATTCGAGCGTTGGGAGTATGGAGACCCCGAGTTCGAACTTCATTGTTATAACGCTATACAGTCAAATTGTCGCAAGCTGGAAAGCAGTAGTTCTTATTTTTAGTGATCTATATCTCTATGTTAAGATAGGTGTGTAGCGAGCGATTGTTAGTAGAAAGTGTATAGGAGGGTTGAGATCTCGGGTGTGGATTGAACTATAGCAGTCGCCTTGTTACAGTGTGGGAACAAATCCAGCGGGAAATTGGCACTCAATGTCACGACGGTGTTACGACGTCCGGAGCTACAATCTTATAGACTTCTCGCGTGTGTGACATAGTCAAATTGTAGTCAGTCGGGAAGCGGTGCTTTGTTATATGATTTATGATATGACATATAGGTAAATTTTTGAGCGTAGACGATGGGCATATTAAGTATAATATATGTTTAGCAATATTCATTACTGGAGTAGGTATAGAATGCTTGTATGGCTGAAAACAATGTAACTGAGTGTCTACTGTGCTACTGTGATGATATCAGCTTGAAGTGATTGGCGCGAGTGTCAAACGCGCAAGTATGTCCTAATGGAGTGTGTTCATAGAGTAACACACTGAATTCTGGTTCAATGAGTTGTGTTTTCTGATAGCGGGTTTTGTTTGATTACGTGTAACTAGTTATTTCTAGCTCCCAACGGAAAAGCAAAGATTTGGCGTATGGATTTTTAAGAAGGATGAGTAGATTTTTTTCAAGAACTTTTTTAAGAACATTTAACCCCGCATAGACACAGCTTTGCGCGTTCACCACAAAAAAAAATGTGTTCGTCGTGTCACCTTATTTTGAAAGCACTCCCTTAACTGCCTCAGCCACTATCGGAATCCTTGATGTCGACATCTCGTGTGAAGTCCAATTCCGCGGACATTTAGAGGGCTAAATTAGCCTCCAAGAAGCTCGGCGTGCTCAACAGGTCGAACAGTAGGTACTTCACACTTCACCCCGGCCCATCGCCTACAAGAAAAGAGCGTTCTCCTACCTGAAAGGCCAGCAACGCACTTATGACTCCTCTGGTGTTGCAGGTGTCTATGGGCGACGGTAGGCTCATTTGCTCCCTATGACATAAAAAAAATAAGATGGTGACACGATCGAGATTACTAAGCTTTGGCAGGTCTGCATCAATAACCCATTCATTAAACAGAAACTTTATCTGATTCCAAATGATAACACCCTACTGTAGAGGAAGCCGCGGGCTGTTACCGTGATGAACACGAGTGTCAAACGAGCGAGCGAGTTTTCTCTAATGCAGTATATCCCTCTGAACTTTGGTTCAATGAGATGTGTTCCATGGTAACACGGCTCTGAAGTTCGGTACCCTTACCATGAGTTTGCAGTGGCTTTGTATAGCAACGATTTGTATAGGGAATTGTAGTTCCCTAAAGTAACCTTTAGGGAAGCTGTACTATTATCCATACCAATTGTTTACGCTAGCGAATACAGTCACGTTAACTCATGGCATGGTCAGGGTACGGTTTATTAGGTCGACAGGAGTCAAAGTTATTTTGGTCCCTAAATAAACAAAAGAGGTAGTTGAGCTAGCTCTGTCTATGGCATCTTAGCTTTAATTCGTACGATTAGATATATTGTTTTTAATTTTTTCGTTAGACAGGTGATACGATCCAGATTACTAAGCTTTGGCAGGTCTGACTCAATAACCCAACACACACATAAAACAGTATCTTTATCTCTGATTCCGAACAATTCGAACAACTGCACACTACTGCAGTGAAACTAATGGAAGCGCGTCGGGCTAATACCGTGATTGGAGCAAGTGTTGCCCGCGCGAGTATTCCCTAATCGAGTATGCCGTTGAACTCTGGTTCGATGAGATATTATTGTATTTAGCGGTTTACTTTCACGTGAAATTATCAGAAACGGCCCGACATGTTTCGAACTCGTATGGAGCTCTTCATTAGGGACTGCTACCCGTACATCGGCGCAGCAACTTTGTCACTAAGTACATGCATTCATGCCGGGCCGTTTCTGACAATTCACGTTTCATTTTTGTAACATATTTATACCAGATACACATAAAACGGCAACTTTATCTATGATTCCGAGTGACTGCACCCTACTGCAGTGGAACGCCGCGGGCTGTTACCGTGATTGGCGCGGGTGTCAAACGCGCGTCGCCTGCGCGATTCCTAATGGAGTGTATCCACAGAGTACCGCTGAACTCTGGTTCAATGAAATGTGTTTCATGGTAGTGGGCTGTGAAGTTCGGTTTAGGTCGATTGCGTGGAAGTTATGTTTTCGTAATTATCGGAAAACCTGACGAATTTCGGGAAGTCTCTTTACCGGTTTTACACAAACACTAAAAACACAACGTGGTCGGTTGCTTTAACTTTTCACCTCATTTGTATCCGCCGCCATACATACCAGGTACAAACTTAACTTAACCTGGTCATTTTATTTATTATTTGATGGTAAGTACCCTTCGTAGTCTGACTTGCATTTTGGCCTGTTAACTATATATTTTGTTAAAAAAATAATAATTAGTAACTACTAAGAAAAGGCACGGTTCCATATTGTCACGATTGATATTTGATTGAGCGATTGCTATATTGGACATATCGCTATTTAGCGATGACATCAACTGTTGGTTATTTTTACTTTTTATCCCGGTGTATTTGAGGTGTGGAATAAAGTGGATTTGTATTTGTATCGCAATACCTAATCACATAAGGGTCGCTATCGTACCTATTTATTTCAACTGTAGACGATTTGTAACACCGAAGGAAAATTAACAATTTACAACGTAGAAGCTAAGCGTGCTATTAAATTTAACAAAATTGGCCGTTAGCTTTGTCTCCAATGCTCTCATTATCATGTTGAACAATATCCTAAATCAAAACTCAGTCGGGGCGGCGGGAACTCGTGCCGTTTGTTACCAAGTTGTATAAAAGACTAAGCTTAAACTTAATACTATCAGACAGTATACAATTATAGTGTATTACTTATAGCTACGCCGCGCCTTGTAACCCGCTCATCGCGCGGGAACACTACATTTTTAGTAGCTTACGTGTTAACCCAGGGTGTTAGCTACCTTCGTAACAAAATTTATCAAAATTGGTCTAGCCGCTTCGCCTTTTTTATTGATTGTTTGTGTAAAATGCAACGTAGCAAAGTGACCGATCGACACGCGTAGTATGGCTGTATCCCAACAAAAGTCGCTATTATTAGTTTGTTACTGGGATTGCCACTCGACCGACACACAACACTTACGATATCTTTAGCTCGAGAACGACCGTCTTGAGCCAATGAGCGTATGTACCTATGTGATAAAACGATATATTATGCTTGCGATACAATCTCGATTTATTGAAATATTGTGATTATTTTAACTGACTTTTGTAGCACATGTGACAGGAAACTGAGAGCGGTTGAAACGCTCGTAAAACTGCCCTTACTGCTCACTGGATTCCACGAAGACGAATGCTTACTCTAGCTGTGTTGTTGAAGTTGGCCGAGGTATGCGAAGTGCCTCACCTACACTAAATATCATATTCGCCTAACTTCGGTTAACTTCGCGAGTAGTGTGGAGCCGCAATTAGCTTTAGACGGAAAATGGAACTTTGAAACAATGTCAATAAACATCTTCTTGAACACGTCGCTCCTCTTGCTAAGAATCAGGGTGGTAATTCGACCAATTTTAGAGAGATGATGAAGATCTCTCAATTTTTATCGCCATTCGTCACTTTTGACGTGTCCCTACTTGACAAGTGGCGATATCCCTAGTCTAGGGAGTACGAAGTTGCGATGTTCTAGGGACCCTAGAACATCGCGCTTAATTTTGCGTTTCCTTTGTATGTGACGGCATAAATAACAGGCGCATTTGACCGTGTAGTGCGTGAAATTAGTCAGATACGTTTCGTTCAAAACAGACATTCACATGCATTAATAGCATTTTTGGCAAGCAATTATTGCATTCGTATTTTCAAAATTAAGACGAAATATGTCACTTGAAGCTCATCGCATTTTAATGACAGTTCAGAGGCGATATCACTGTTATCTAATAGAGTTTTGTTTTGACGTTTTACGATCACTCAAACGGCATTCTAGAGTTAGGTCCCTGTTGTGCGGATGTTTTAAAGCCGTTGTTTTTGAGCATCTGTAGTTTGGTGGATGGAAATTGTGAATTGCAATGCACATAATATTGTTAACATTCTTCTTTTTACTCTATTAACTCAGTACTGTGTTAGGAAAGGAAGTAAAGGAGACCGGCCAGTACGTGTTGACTGGGAAACGGGTTTAATAAAACGATATGAGCTGTGTTCTACACTTGAGAGCGTCCGGTGCATGCCACCCCAGTCCGCTCCAAGCCACAAGCAGACGAGTTTTATTCTGTATCCAATAAAAATTATACGACCATTACCATTAAAAAATCACTCCCAACTAAGCGTCTCTCGAGACCATATTCATGAAAACACATTCCAATGCCGGAATTTGTTAGTATGTTCTTCAATAGACATTTATTATGAGTAGTTTGAACGTAACGCTAGGTCTGAAAGATGGTGATAGGTACTGGTTAGTGCCATGGTATAAGAAAATAAGGTATGGCATTCCGGAATGACAGGCGAGCCTTTTGACGTCAACGCGCTATGATTGGTTGGTCGGTTCTGTCCCTGTTTTTGTGTTGCCAATCATAAATATCATAATACTCCCCGATTCCCTTGTTACCTGTATGAATCTCATAAAATTGTGAGTGCTCTAAATCAACACAACATAAAACTTTATAGAATAAACTCTTTATTTTTTTCGTTTAGTTAGTATTCTAAGACCAAGGCAAAAATACCAACAGCCAAAGTACACAATAAAACTTCTTGAAATAAATTTGTAATTTTTATTTACTATCATTTATCACTTTTTTCTTTTCACGGGGTAGAAGCCCAATACGATGGTGTGATCAGATATCCAACCAACTGGATACGACGTTAAGCAGCGCGCTCCAGAAAGCAACCGATAGGGAGAAGTGGAGAGCTGCTATCAAAAATATTAATCGGCGGAGTCACGATCCTCAGCAGTGAGGGACCGACTTAGAAGAAGAAGAAGATCACTTTTTTAATTTATTTAAATTTTACTAGGTAAATCAATACTATATTTAAACTCCAAAAATAATTTATCGTAGATATAAAAAACTAAATGTTTTTAAATTTTAATTAAATTTGATTCTAAGTATAATATTCACATGACGTAGTTTAATTTTCTCGCAATTGAAGTGAAAAGTAGAGTGTACAACTCGTCCATAAACGCATTTTACACTCGACTTTATATTCATCCTCGCTCGCAAGCTCGCTCGGATGGATAAACGTCTCGTCTAAAATGGTGCGTTTTACGCACTTGTTGTACAATCTACTATTTCACCTCACTCGCTCGGAAAACCTCCGTTTATAGGGCGAAATCTGCGTGCAAAAGTCTATTTTATCCGCTAGCGTGCAAAAGTCATTTGAATTTCGAACACGACGATTTGATTCTCTGTGGTGCATGTAACTTTTTTATATTTAAGACTCCTTCAACGCGTGACTGATTTCATCAGTCGATAAATCTTCGAATAACCAATCAATCCACGCTAATAAAGGGCGATCTGGTCTGGCCGGCTAAAATCATATGTACGTTTGAATACTTCTTTTAAAAAAAAAATACACCTACAATATCACGTCCAGAAACCTGGTTTGTGGTTACAGATTTTTAAGTTTTTATTTTTTCTACACTTTATTTTATGTTGAATATGTTTATATATATTAATAGTAAGTATTTCAGTTTCATTTACATATTTTGACTAGTAAATATATTAAATACATCACAAATTTTAATATTTATTTGTTATAAAAGTTGGAACATAAGAGTGTAATTTCTGAACGCACCCGAGAAAAAAAAAATTAAAAAGGTGGAAGTTTTCACAATTCACGTAAACAACGTAAATTGGTTCTGTGGAGAATACAATACATACTGTTGTCTTACTTTATAGAAATATGGAAAACAAGAAAGTTAAGCCCAATTTAGAGTATTTATTCAATGCTAAAAGCCTGCATTAAAACGAAAAAGGATTTGTTATAAATATTTGGAGACGATAAGTAATTTACCGAAACTATTGGCGTTTTTAAAGAAGATAAATCCGAAGTAATCTTGTGAGGATCCCATCGTCCAATAACTTCCAAAGCAAGTGTTATGGAAAATACTTCCGAGTGGCCAACTAATCCTTCCCAGAATGCCAATCTCCCACATTCACAACGAATGTGTCAAGTAGTTTCAAATACAAATATAATATAACAGTGCTTAAGAAAAACGATAAAATATACACGACGATAATACAAATGACGGCCATATTTTTAATATGCGTGCTTCTCTCGTATTTATTTGGTTTGGATTTGAGTGTTAATGTTTTAAATTTGATGTGTTAAATAGAAGGCAAAATTAAATATGATTATTTTTATGTTTTAATTGTTTTTCTTGAACTTCCATTTTCCTCGCTGTAGTGAGGTGAAAAGTTGTTTGTTCCGCATGGCTGCAAAATTATTTAGCTTCTCGTGTCTTGAAAGCTTCGCTACGCTCAGGAATCTATCTTTGAACCATTCGCTTCGCTCATGGTTCAATCTTAGATACCTTCGCTCGCTCAGCTTTCAATTTCAACACTCGCGCCAAATAACAACTTTGCAGCCTTGCATAACAAATAACTATTCTACGACTCGACATTTCATAAATAAAATGTAAATATTATATTATCTTTATCTTTTTCATCTACTCGCAACATAAATCAGAATGGTGGTGTGGTTGCATACATAAAAAAATCGTATAGCGCTACAGTTACTGAACCGCTACTGAATGAAGCGTGTTGTCTTCTAATTGATATACCTGATCAAGCCACCATTTTCGGCATATATAGATCACCCTCTTTTACAAACATTAGTAACTTCTTAATATCACTAGACAATATAATTAAGTCTACCAAGGTAAGTAAACAGTTCATCATAACAGGTGACATAAATATAGATTTTCTATCATCTGACAGGACCAATGTTGTGGATTACCTAAGCCTATTGGGGGAACACGGTTTTGTATCTGCGATCACAAAGCCTACTCGGGATCGGGCCTGTTTAGACCACATTTTTGTAAAGACGAGGCACAAAGTTACGGGGTTAGTCTGTAACACTGGCGTTACCGACCATAAAGTAGCTGCTGTTGAAATTGCCTCTGCCAAATCAGGAGATCAAAAGCGATACAGACAGCATGCTATAACTGACTATCAAGGTGTTGCTTCCGAGTTGGGTTCAGTTGACTGGGGCCCTTTGTTAAATGAAGTTGACGTCAATGCAGCTCTTGACATGTTCAGTGATATACTTAATCAGGCCGTGGAAAAACACACGCATTTAGTTAATCAGAGCAGATCAAAATTCACACTAAAACCGTGGATGACCCCGGGGTTGCTTCGTTGCGTGCGACACCGTGACAGACTTCACCTTAAATCTAGGCAACACCCAAAAGATGAGATGTCGCAGTTAGTTTATAAACGCTATAGAAACTTTTGTAACGATTTAATAAAGAAACTTAAACAAGAATATGAGCGCGACCAACTTGCATCCAACTCTAAGAATCCCAAGATGCTATGGAATACCATTAAAAACATATGCAACATCCAGAAGAAGTCGTCACATGCTGCTGATCTCATCTCACTTAACAATGACCCAGTGGACTCTTTGAACGAGTGCAATACTTTTTTCTCTTCCGTGGGAGAGAAACTTGCTGGTCAAATAATTGCCCAATCTGGAGAGACGGAAGATATGTTAGCCTCAAAGGTAAAAATAGATAATTGTTCACTAAACTCCTTCTTTATGAAACCTACCGACGCAAATGAAATAAGGAACATTATTTTCCATCTCAAAAATAATAGCGCCCCTGGGTTAGATGGTATTACTAACGGTCTGGTAAAGTCAATTGGAGATCTCATTCTTCAACCCCTCTTGCACATTTTCAATTTAAGTCTTAGTACAGGCATTTTTCCGCAACATTGGAAAGTTGCATCAGTTACACCTATCCATAAAGACGGTCCAAAAAATATACCCGGAAACTACAGACCAATATCTCTCCTTAGCGTTTTTTCTAAAATATTAGAAAAAATCGTAAACACCAGACTTGTCAGCTTCCTCGAAAAATCCAACCTGTTGTCTGCAAGACAATTTGGTTTCCGCCCTCACAAGTCTACTGAGGACGCTATCTCGCTCTTAGCCGAATCTGTATCTACCTACCTAGATAACAAATCTAATTGCATTGGTATCTTCTTGGACCTAGCTAAAGCCTTTGATACAGTTTCGAGACCAATTCTCCTACGCAAATTAGAGAAAATGGGCATTCGTGGCGTATCTTTGGCCTGGTTTGACAGTTATCTCTCCGGTAGAAAGCAGGTAGTTAAGGTGGATTCTCATGTAAGCGAATGCAACGCTATACATTTTGGGATACCGCAAGGGAGTGTACTCGGGCCGACGCTTTTCATAATATACATGAATGATATACACGAGTTAAATATCCAAAACGCAGAGATTATTTGCTACGCTGACGATACAGCAATTCTTTTCAATTCTAGCTCTTGGGATAACACATTTAAAGCAGCCGAAGCTGGCGTGAACATCGTTGCCCGCTGGCTACGTAATAACCTTCTTACCTTAAATAGTAAAAAAACGAAATTTATCCCATTCCATATAACAGCCGCCTCCAAACCGTCTTCCTCCCTCGCAATCAAAATTCATACTTGCAAACCTGCCCCCGCTACCTCTTGTTCTTGCGAAAATATTCAACGCGCGGAAGTGATCAGATATTTAGGCCTACTCATTGATGAAAATCTTAGCTTCAAACCCCACATTCTCAACCTTGCTAAAAGAACCAGAAAAGTGATTCACGTGTTTAAAAAATTGCGTCACTCAGCAGAGGAAAATCTCCTTAAAATGGTATATATTTCACTATGCCAATCAATAATTACTTATGGCATCTCAGTATGGGGCAGCGCTGCAAAGAGTGCGATGTTGGCAGTGGAAAGAGCCCAACGGTCAGTCTTAAAGGTGATGCTTTCAAAACCCTATAGATATCCTACACACCGTCTGTATGCAGAGGCCCGAGTCCTAACAGTCCGTCAGCTTTTTGTGCATAAGATTTGTGTATCTGTTCATGAAGCTACCTTGAGGATGAGCGGATACTCCAACTTAATAAGCAAACGCGTTTTCAGGCTGCCTATCCCCAGAGTTCACACTGCTTTTGGTAGGCGTTTCGGTGAGTTCCTTGGTTCCACTATTTACAACAGTGCTGTGAAGCAAAATGTAATCATTCCTCAAAGTTCTATACATAAGGCCAAATTACTTCTATTTGAATGGGTTAGTTCCCTGAACTACTACGAAACTGAGGCTCTCCTTGATAAGAGAGCCTAGAATTATTTTTAATTTTCTTAACCTGTCCCAGTTTGTAACCATGTTAAATTGTACTCTTTTTGTATTTGTTTCCATTTTCATTATCGTTAAATAGTAGAATAGCTAGTTTATCATTTCAGTTTGTTTGTTAGCTAACATGTTGTATTCTATTAAGCCATGACATTTAATTGAATCGTTGGCTCCCGCGATACAGGCTTAGCCTAGTGCGGGGTCCCCTGGTAATTCCGAATTTCACATGTTATGCACGCTTCTACACACATCTTCTTGCTGTACCTAATTGTTGTTTTTTGTGCAATAAAGAATCTTTTTATCTTTTTTTATCTTATCTCTTAAATAAACAACAAAGAAAATAATAACGTTCCCGCTCGGAATCAACAAAATTAAAAAAAAAAAAAAGTCTCTAATTAACTTTTTTTTTATTGACGTCTATCTGTCAAAAAATATCAGCGTTTTACCTTACAATAAAACGCTTATTAAATACTTACCTTATTCGAAGCCTACAAATATAATGAGAGAAGCAATTTCGTTTCCAAAATGTATCGTAAGTATCTAATTTGACAGTTTCCGGTACCCCTACCACCTCCCTCCACCGTCAGCAGGGGAGCCAGCCATCTTGGATGTGGCTGCTCGCTTCTTGCCTCATTGCGGCTCAATATGCGCCAGGCAGGGCTTATTTTGTAGGCTTCGAATAAGGTAAGTATTTAATAAGCGTTTTATTGTAAGGTAAAACGCTGATATTAAATCCTGTACGTTATTCGAAGCCTACAAATATAATGAGACGTGTTTGATATCGCCTGGCGGTGGAGGCCAAAACGCTAATGTGATGATATGCTAGATTCTAGCCTTCTAGTGATGATATCAATATCTAGTCAGTGGTAAAGTAGCATTTATGAAAACAATGTTTACTTAATCAACATTTATTATTATTAATAATATGGGCACATTTACGAATATATAGTATTATAATACTCTCGCAATCATGAACAAGTAAACAAATTACTTAAATTATCATTTGCATCTTGTGATGATGCTTGCACAACTTGGCGACGGTAAAACAATCGAAAAGTATCTCCTGATCGCCAATTCCCTTGTTGTAAAATGGCATCTAGTGGGAAATTATCTACCCAATTCTTGGAAGCCACTGCCGCTCTTACACTTCCGGGAGTAGCTTTAATGCCAGCCTCACGTAGTAGAGTTTTTACCCAACCCGCTATAACAGTACGTGAAGCTGCTTTTGAATTACCATTTGTAGTAAGAAAAAGACTTTGACTCTTACAAATGAGCCTCCGTGGTTGTGAAAGCTCTATTAGTCTTTTTATCCAAAAAACCGGATTTGTAGCAGTGCATTGTGTGTTAGTGAGAAGCTTCCAACCCGACTGTCTATGATCTGACGAGTCTGTTTTTGAACCAAAACGAGGCCAAAAAATAATAAAATCATCGACTGCATTCATGTGATCGGGGTCCACACACAAAAGTGTGAGGTCATGTACCCTTCTTCCCGAACACAACAATAACAAAGTAGCAGTATGTCGAGCTACATCAAATAAATTATTGGATTTGATATGTCTAGAAGACATAAAAGATACCAACTTCGAGACGTCCCATATAGGAGGCTTCGGATCTTTGGGGTTTTTTAAGGCAATAGCTTTAAGGACTTGCCTGACTAATTTGTGCGAACTAAGAGTGTCTGAGTTATCAATACTGCAAAGCGAAGACACTACGGACTTATGCACTAATATGGTATTATAGGAAAGACCGTCCTTTTGATAGAGATCTGTTAAGTAGCGTGCCAATAATGGCCCCGACGGTGCGGAAAAATCAACATTCCCAAGTAGCACAATTGGGTCTAAATAGCTCGTATATCACATCTAATTAGATGCTTAAGTGAAATTTACCACCATGACTAAGTGCTATATAGGTGGCAAGAACCCTTATGCCACCAGTATAGAACCAAAAGGAGAAAAATTGCAGCCTATTTTTGGTGCTAAATAGAATCCATAAGAGATCTCACAATAACCTTAAGTGGAAATTAGAACTATGGGTGAAAGTTATGCGTCCATAAGAGATCTCACAATAACCTTAAGTGGCAATTAGAACTAAGGGTAAAAGTTATGCGCAGTGAACGAATGAAAACATTTCAGTTCGGTCAATGAGTGATAAATGAGTCGCCAAAATTATCTTTGAGTGGCGAGGCAACTGTCAAATTGAAGTAATACGTGATCTGCCATATTCATTTTGGATTTATATGTCTGTTTGATGAGTGATTAAAACTTTACGTTATACAAGCATCGAAATAAGCACGAAATTCTTGCGAATTTTTTTTTACTGTGAAACTATAGTATGTTTTCTTTGTAAATTTCGACGCGCCCTTCATTTGATCAGGAATATTAAAAAAGAGAGTGCTAAATTAAATAAGGAATAGATACTGATAAGAAATAAAACTGTTAAAAACCTGACCTAATGATTGTAGGTTACGTACAAAGTTAAAGTAACATCGTCACAACTATCAAAAGTCTGTGATTATGCGTCAGTGTGATAAAATTCTGGTTAAAATAATCAATTTTCATAGGCTTCCATTTGTAAACATGGCGAAACAAAAACCGTCCAAGAGCATGTCGGGCCACGCTCAGTGTAGGGTTCCGTATTTGGCCATCCTTCACAATAGACAATAAAATCGAATTTAAATTACGAGAAAGATTTCAAGCTCTATAAAAGGTCGTAAACGCCAAAGTAACTGTAATTACTTATTACCTTCTAGAAGTTATCGATTATACGCACCAGATTGAGCGAAATGTTTTAATGCAGTATGGCACTTAACTAATATGTGTAACGTTCGAAGTATAAGAACACCGCGGGGCACTTACGTCATTTAAAAGAAAATTATGAATTTTTGCGATAACTCAAAAACGGCTCGACCGATTTTATTCAATATAGTTGTCATTGAAAGTACTAATAGGGCCTTATTTTCATGAATTTTTCCATAATTTTTTGACCCGTGGTTGAGAAGTTAGAGGGGGGGGACACTATTTTTTGGATTTACCGAGCGAATATTTACAAAACTGCTGACTTTATCAAAAAATGATCTTTGAAGGCCCCTATTGTTTTTAAAAGACCTATTCAACGACACCCCACACGCTAGTGTTAGAACGAAAAAAAAATCACCCCCACTTTAGGTGTATGGGAGGTACCCGAAAAAAAGTTATTTTTTTAGTTTTTATTTTACCCTTATGTCGGCGTGATACATACACATACCAAACTACAGCTTTCTAGCACTTATGATCACGGAGCTAAGCCGCGGACGGACAGACGGTCAGACGGACATGGCGAAACTATAAGGGTTCCTAGTTGACTACGGAACCCTAAAAAAGATCATACAGTGTTTATTTTCACTTATTTGTTCCTTATTTGGAACTATCAAGTCTAATAATCACTTATTTGTATCTTGCGAGTGGCAAAGCAGTGAATGATATTACCAATAGTAATTATTTGCTCTTTTGTAGACTATTAAACAAGCAAGACTATTAAATATATTTTGACAAGGCGCAAATAGGAACAATAATAGAACTTTTAGTTCGTTAGTGGTTCGAAATAAGTGAAAATAACTGCTTTTGGTTCCAAGAACCTCCTACTGACACCTATTTATGCGTTGGAGTGGCAATAAGGTACTTCTTAGGCCTTAAAGTTGCAATATTTTTTGGTTCCAAAAGAGCCGTAAAATTATCCCTTTAGCCACTATTGGTGATATAATTCGCTATTGTACTAGTCATTTGGAACTTTTAGTTCCAAATAAGGGTATGTTCCCACTTATATGTAAAAGTTGCTTATAAGTGATTTTAAGGCCTTATATAGCACTATTGCTTCTTATTGAGTGACAATTTGAACCTGCATGCAACTTTAAGTAGCAAAATCGACTTTATCCCACCATAAGTAATAAAGTAGAAACAAAAAACGTTCCTATGCAACTACAAGTGATAGGATGAACTCATATACAGTTTTGAGTGGTGTTTAAAGCTATAAGTTGTATCAAACACTGTTAAACCACTCATTTAGAACTTAAAGCTATAAGATAAGCTGCAAAATTCACTAATGTGCTGCTTGGGTTATTATCCATAGCCCACCGACACCATCTACTCCATGCGACTCTATATGTCTTCAGAGTTGATGGGCGCCAACTTGATAATAGCAAGGACTTTTGCTCCCCAGACCAGTCCCCTAAATTCCTAGACCACCCCCACACTTCCAAATTTCCATTGTCATTTGTTCTACTTTCGGCGGGGGAAGTCCGGTGGCTACGTCGACTAGAACGTCTTTCAGAGTCCATATTGTATGCGGAGGAGCTAGAGCTCGACTCTTCAGATCTGCGCGCCAATAAACTCTCTCCCACCTGGGAACTACCATCAAGTACACTCCTCTGGATCGGTTCAGGTGGTGTAGGACTCTGGGAATTAGGCACGGCGGTGGAAAGACCCACGCTAGACTGAAATTCCAATCCCTGCTTAGGGCATCGCAAAAGAGAGCCTGGTTGTCGTTCTGATCCATCGAACAATAGGTTTGTACCACATGCGCCATCCGAGATGCAAATAGGTCCACCTGTGGTATTCCCCACTTGCGAAAAACCAGTGACGTAGCTTTCGGCAGCAAGTGCCATTCGGGAAGTAATTTGAGTCTTGAGAGATGATCGGCTTCGACATTGTACATGCCGGGAAGATGGTAAATACGTAACTGAATCTGAGACATATCCAGCAGCTGGTAAATCTGGTACGTTATGTCCATAAGTTCGTCCGACCGAGTGCCGCCTTCGTTTCTTAAATATGCTGCTACTGTCCGACTGTCGCTTTGAATCAGCAAGGAAGCTTTGTAGAGTTCGTGACAGTGAGTCAACTGCAGAATCTTGACTATGGCCAACATCTCTTTTTTGTTGCAATGTAGCTCTTTCTCGGATTCGGTCCAAGGACCCGAAAAATGTATATTGTTCAGCTTTCCTCCCCAGGCAATGTCTGACGCATCGGTCGTCAGATAATGCGTCGGTGGTGGAATCTGTAGGCGAGAGGTATTCTGGCAGTGTTCGGTCCACCAATTCATTTCCGACATTACTTCTCTGGGAAGCGAGTATCGCTTTTTCGGGTTCTGGCGCAGGAGCTGATTGACTCTCTTTTGTATGAAACGAAAGTTTAAGCGACCTCTTGGGACCACATAACTCGCAAAGTTCAGCATCCCGGCTAGCGATTGCAGTTCTCTGAGGTTCGCTGACTGTAGGCGGAGAAGCGTCGATAAAGAGCTCAAAATTTTGTTTATCTTCTTGTCGGGAAGGCTCTTTTCGTCTATCCACGGATCCCATATTATGCCCAAGTATTCTAAGCAAGTCTTGGGAGACAGGACAGATTTTTCCCAATTGATTTGCCAACCTAACTTTTGTAGTACCTGCGTTGTCATGTGTACGTGGGCACTGAGGGTACGGGGATCCTGGTGAGCGATTAAGTAATCGTCCAAATAGACCAGGATCCTTACTCCGCGTTCTCTCAGCACCTGAGCGATCCAATTGGTGATCGAGGCAAAAACGCGTGGTGCCGAACTCAAACCGAATGGAAGGCACGTCATTTGGAGCAACTGGTCCTGGTAAATCAGACGCAAGAACCTCCGGTGACTGTTTACAATTGGGATGTGGAAATAGGCCTGAGATAAGTCTATCTTTGCAAGCCAGTCTTTGCTTTGTACAAAATCCGGAATTTTGGCAACGTTTATGAGACGGAATCGTTCGGTCTGAATGTACCAGTTGAGAGCCTTCAGATTGAAAATCGGCCTTTGTGTGCCATCCCCTTTTTCTACCAGAAACATCGTTGATAAGAAACTTGGGGACCTCACAACTTCTTTTAGGGCACCCTGATCTTTCAACTTTTGTATGGCAGCCGTCATCTCCGGCGAAGACGGCGTTACGTAGTTGTCGTCTTGAAACGGCATTATGAGTGGTGGTTTTTTCAGAAAAGGTATGCGATACCCCTGGATCACTTTTAAAATGTATGATGGTGCCTGTAGGTCTCTCCAGTTCTTGTAAAATTTGTGTATCTGTCCGGCTCGGAAAGGCCTCGAGTCAAAATCGCTTACGCTTACCGGATTTATCTCTGTAAGAGGGGGAAGGTCGATTGTGGCGATTCACATGATCTCGTCATGTGCCCGCCATCATGTAGTCATATATCATCATCGTGATACTCACATCATCATTATCATCAACGAATTTAAGACATATTAGCATCATACGTCATCAAGCTAATACTAAAATTATCATTTATTAGATATAGGCAATACAGATGCAAAGTAAGAATAACAGTGTGAATGTTTGCGGAAGCAAGTAAAACCATTCTTATAACTAAACATATTACCACTATTTAAAAATAGCAAGTTGATATTCACAAATTGACAACAGAGGAGTTGAGCTTTATTTAGACTAAATAAGAATCAAAATCCCATATACCACGCTTAGAGGGCGGGGGCTAGGTCACGTGACGTGTCCCGAGTGTCCCGAAGCTGTCGAAGCTGTTGAAGCTGTCGAAGCTGTCGAAGCTGTTGAAGCTGTCAAAGCTGTCAAAGCTGTCGAATGTCTCGAGCTATTGGTTATAAATAGGCAAGGGCTTAGTAGAAGGGGATTCTTTTGTTTGAAACTTCGTCGGAGTAACATTACTTTCTGGCAGTTAAGGTATTAAAAATTAATTCTAAGGGGAATTTCTGTCGGGTTATTGCTTGTTTCTTGAACTATAATTACCTATTGAGATTTAGTGGGGTTTGTTGCTGTAAGGCTATTAAGCCTAGTCACATGCCAGAAATAGTGTTTTGGTACATGGTTGCCAGGTGAAGGATATTTAACCTTGCGGCTGTTAAACGAATATCCTTCAGACTCTTCTAGTTTTACCCGAGCTAGGCGACTCGGGCACTAGCCATATACAAGTGCAGTGAATAGCCTACGAGTGTGGATGGTTTTGTTTGGTGAACGCAAGGACCACACGTGATGGACATGCGGAGTAATCTGCGCTTGCTGAAGCCAAACGGACCTCCAGGCTCGGTCTCATAAACTATATATTTATATATCTGTTATATACACATATCAGGGCGAGCTACTCCATGTTTCCGGCGTCTCTTCAGCCACATGGGGGGGGCTCAAAAACACCGATGATAGTCACCTTTTCGGGCTAATCACCCGAACTTACAGTTCAGTTTAGCTAGGCCCATACACGATTAAATGTAAATATGAGACCTAGGTCTCTGGTGTTCTTCGTATTAGCTAGGGAACAGGGATTAGCGATAGGTACACCTTGATAGGAACATTAGGACGGGGATCTTTACCTACCGAGCAATCGGTCAATCGTCACTAACTAGCATAACATTTATCCAAATTATTTTAACCTTGTTAAGTATAGTGGTTAAGAGGTTGAATTATTATTTTCTTAAGTGGTTATGGCCAGGGGAAGTTAGTAGGGGAAAAGCAGAGTCTTGTAGCGGTTTGTAAAGATTGGGAATAGGGAATCTGGTATTTAGGTCATCCAGATATTTAACACCTTTAACTTACCAACATTAATTATAGAAATAATTAATTAAAATTTACCGATTATGTGTTTAAGCAATGTACCTTGATATAGCTTAAGTGATAGAATGGAATCACTGAAGCAGAGTTGAGTCAATTAGCTGTAGATATTCGCTTTTTCAATGAGCAGAAATAATTTAATCTTTAATATAATTTTGATAAGGAAATTGTGGATCGTTGTATAGTATGAAAATACAAAATATTCCTAAGACTGGATGTGGAGTATCTGAAGTGTAAATTGCTAAGAAAAGCCGGGGACTTATGGATAGCAATAATGAAAGTTATTCGTTCTCGTATTTACATCACAGATCTCAGAACTGAAGTAATTTATATCACAAGGGTTGAGAGTAATTTCCTTTATCAGAATGAGTCAGTCGAGAGTTGAAAGATACTTCGATCGGCACAATAGTCTTCATGTTTTCAAGGGTATACTACATTTATTTTATGAATATGGTCAAACGAAAACCAAGTTCTAGAACTCATTAGAAGGGTTCATACCTACTAGGGAAGAGTAGTGTATTAGACTTCTTACAATTTTTAATTATAACTTCATCATTTGGATATGTCATAATCTTTTCAACCTTTTCATATATTTAGCAAGTTGTAGGTTTAGGCAGGTAGCTTAACCTAGCGTAGGCCTTGTGTAGTTAACTTAAGAAGCTTGCGCCAAGAGGCTTCTCTAAAAGATGGATCCTTGACACTTGCCTTAGGTAGGACGTCATGCATAGATGTGATGAGATCCCACAGTGGTTTGTCTAGCTTAGACTAGGAGCGGAGTTCCCCATCCTCTCGCTGTTCGCTTTAATTCGATTTGCTTCTTAGGAATAGATAGGTAAAGCGTTCAGTGACATTCTCCGCGCACTTAGTTTGGTAGGGGACCATTACCAATTAATAATTTTTTTTTATATACACCTTAAAGTTACCTTCTTCATCCTACTACAATCTAGGTTTTACTAGGTCTTAATTGTGAAGACTATAACTACTTCCTATTTATTGTATAGGTCTAGAATCCACTTCAGATTGTTCTACTATAGTTTATTTAAGGGATGTATACCATCTTCTCAGATTAAGGTGTAATGACAAAATTTATTTAATATTGTCAAATATGAAAACTTAAGATTAATTAAATTCATAATAAAATCTCATAGATCCTGTAACTTTCACCTGTTTATAGATTGGTAATGAAGTGTAGTTTCATATTGTACATAGACATATGTTTTCTAATCATTCTGGAGTAAGAACATGCAATTTTAAAAACTAAATTACCCTTCATTTTCGGAATCTTAATAATATTTGGGTTGGTTCACATATTGATTTTTATTGTTACCTAATGAAATCTAGTTCAACTATATCTGACTATGATCTAAATGAATTTGATATTTCATATAGAATAAACAACTTTATAAGAGTATCCACAAGATTTCATATTGAAATCTGCTATAGGAACTATAGATATTTTGTTGTCTAGCCCACATAGGAAGTAACAGTTTATATTTTGAGGATAGATAGCATTAAGTTAAGTCAGAAATTTAATTTAGTACAAAGAACCAAGGTAGCAGTAGGGTAGGAGAAGCTTGCATTAAATAAGTAAAAGAATACACATTTATTTGGTAATACATGGTAACATAGCACAGTGAATGGGTATGAAAGCACTTGGCGACACATCACGGTTAGATTTCTCTTAAAAGGGCTTGAGTTACTACAACAACGTAGGATCCGACCAATCTAGATGTTCACAACGGTTTTACCGATCACTTTTGGCCATTAGTTATAAGAAATGTTCAGCTCAACTGTATAAAGATCCTTTCATATCTAGGTTTGGTTAGTTGTAGGTTCTGGAAGGCTAGGTAGTCGTTGAAGGGTTTCCTAGGGTTTCGTTGTAGGAGTGGAGTTTGGAGGCGAGGGTGAAGGAGGCGTAGGACCTGTACTGTACCTTTAGATAGGGCTTAGATATACATTACAGTTGGTGCGCGTTCCCAGGATGTATTTATTAGCAGTTAGTCTTGATAAGTATTACACCCCGCTTGGTGCCGCGACCATCCGGCCCGCCCCTGTTAGGCCGCCAGTTCCTGGGACGATAAGTAGCATTGTCCTGGCGTGGATGTGCCCTCTGACCCCCACCATTGTTTGTTCCTTGCGCAGGACAGTGTTGGCAGTAGCTAGGATTTGGCCCCTGCAAGGGATAGTGGCTGCATGTACCCTGCGCGGGTATGTATTGAGGAGGGCCACGCCGTCTACTCTGGTTCTGGTAATGATAGCCTTGCGCAGGCATATTTGAAGCAATAGACCCCTGCGCGGGGCGTTGCAAGTTTCCGCTGTTCCCCGCTTGCGCAGCGGGAGCATTCGCTGGCTTAGGTTTGGGCCAGAAAACTTTGTGTACTCCACCGGCTTTCTCCAAGGTAGCTGTGAAAGCCTGTGGTTCAAACAAGCTAGTAGTTGTTGGCGGTATTTTTCGCAAACTAGCTTTGTGTAGTGGATCTTTCACTGCTTTCAAAATTAGGTCACGCCTCTGTTGAACTATATCGGCCCTATGACCACACACGAGCTGTAAAGAATCGGCTGAAATTTTGTGAAATTCTCCTGTTTCGAAAAGTCCTTCTAGTTTCTCCTTAATTGAGGGAAGTGACAGTGCATCATGACCTTGGGCCCAATCAATAAAGTCTCGAATATTTCTCTCAATACTTTCTTTTTGCTTCAACAATGCAAAAGTAAGCGCGGCGTACGATCGTTCTGCGTGAGATAATGATTTAGAAGTGTCGTATGCCAGTATTTCATCGTTGGTTTCTAATTCAACAAAGCCGGGGGTGTGCGCGTACAATTTTTGAACTTCTAAATAGCGGACATCGGTCCACGTTTTATCAGTAAAATGATTTAACTTCTGTAAAGCGTCTAAGTAACTATCCGGCGTCTTTGGGATTGCGGGCTCTTTCAAGCTAGTTTCTAAATTTATACAGAACGCCGATTGAGCAGGTGCTTCAGCAGGTTGGTCCGCAACGCTGTTTGTATCGGCCGACACGGTTTCGTACAAATCGCCACTCACGTTAGGATCGATAAAATTGACATTGTCGACATGTGGGTAGTTTGGAGTACTACTACTATTAGGACGGTACATAAATTTACGCAACTCGCTTACCTCCTTAGCCAGTTTTTTCATTTCACGTTTCGAGTTTTTGTAATATTTCTTATGACGACGTTTTTTCTTTGTAGATGAATCACTGCTGGAGCTGGAACTTGATGACGAGGAACTCGAACTTTCCGAATCAGAGCGACCCATCTCCTTGCGACGCTAATGCGTAATGCTATCGAACGGCAATTACCGTTAATTCTAAAATGTTAATTATTCTTTTTAGAAAACTCACGATACGGCGTAACAACGGTCAAAATTCAAAAGTCTTTGTATTAAGACTGACTTTAACTGTGATCAGTAAGTGTGACCGTTCACAACGGGAAACAAAACGCCAATGAGGCAAGAAGCGAGCAGCCACATCCAAGATGGCTGGCTCCCCTGCTGACGGTGGAGGGAGGTGGTAGGGGGTACCGGAAACTGTCAAATTAGATACTTACGATACATTTTGGAAACGAAATTGCTTCTCTCATTATATTTGTAGGCGAATAACGTACAGGATTTAATATGAACTTATCCATAAAGGTATACGTTCACTATACTAAACATCTGTCAAAAAAAATATGAACTTATACATAAAGGTATACGTTCACTATACTAAACATCCATGCACTGAAGATAAAACTTTTTTTTTTAGTTGGCAGCAATGCCTTATTACAATAAGTTTTTTTTTAAATTGCAAATTGTGTGAATGCAGCTGTTTATCTTGTAATCTGTGGTACTAAGTGATGCTTTTTTAGTGACATTATAATTAGCAATGTTTTTTTGGGCAGTAGAGTATAGAATTTTACAGACTTTCATAATTTATGTCTTTATATTAGAGCTAGTAACTATATAAATGACAGAAAATAGTACTGGAGTAGAAATTTTTTGTTAAAGAACTGTAATGCATAAATGCATTTTTTTTGTAAGACTGGCGGCCAACTTTGTTTCCTTATTTTGTTACCATAAAGCGGCAACTAATCAGTGACGTAGAAAGGCTCACGACCCGGAGTGCCATACCTTAATATTTTCTTATGTTACCATTGGTTAGTGTGTGTTGACTGATAAAGTAGTAGGCCTATTTTTTGAGGCCGAATTCACTTCGCTTTGTTTTTACAAACAACGCGGGACCCAATGGGTATTGTTTGCATTATGCTTCTCATCTGATTTATATTCCGGGAAATACCATTTTAAAACTGCCTTAAAAAAGGAGTGAGTACTCCACTAATAACTCCGTATTTGGGAGTAAGTTTCAGTTTTTTTATTATTGTATTGATTTAAACTTGCACCATTTAGGTTCTTACATTATTGCAAAAAGTCACGCTCAAAACGGTACGTTCGAAACGTCCAGGTAATTAAATTAAATATATGCATATTTTGCTGTGATCATGAGTTTTTACTACATTCTTGTAGTAAACGTATCTGTTGCCGACGTTTAGAGTAGTATGTATAGTCACTATTTAGCGTCTACCAGTTAGATATAACTTCATGTTGTTGTTCTTAGTTGTGTTAAATAAATAACCTCAATAACTCAAATAATTCAGAACAAAAATAACCGAACGGACAATCGCTGTTCAATTTACTTCGTGGTCGTAAACTGCTTATATTAATAAGCTCTTAGCTCTTCTAATTCGCTATTTATACGGTCATCTTTGTACATACTCAGCTTTAGGCAGGTAAATAAAAGTCTCTTGGGTCAAAAATCGTACATCGCACAAAGCTAAAGGTTTCATGCCAGTTATAACACAAAGACCTGTTCGGTTACAGCCCGTTAATGCTCGTAGTTAGTTATCCTAGTGATAAAAGGCACATTTTGCAGTTTTGCTAATACACGGACAAAGAAAAATGCAGTTACAAAATCCGAGTTGCATACAGGCTAGCAGTCTTTTTCATCTGCAGAACAGCACAGCTTTGTACTGGCCTGTCACTTTAAACTACGCGGGAAAAATACCTTTCCAAACGGAAATTGCTTTCAGTCTTAGAAATTCGCGTAACTGATACGAAATGAAATTCTCTTCTCGCGTTACTGGCGTGACGCTGAATTAAATCATTTCGAAGAAGTTACAGAATTATCTTATTTCGGCTGGTTTTATTAAGCAGTCGTCAACGACAGGATGTTTAGTGGATGTATATATTGTTAGGTATTTATTTACTTGAGCGGTAAAGGTCACAGGAGAGTTTGTTAAATAATGAAATTATATTTTTAGTGATTCGTATCCAAAGATTTCAAAAGCATCCCTTTCTTATGACGGCTGTACTGTGTCTGCCTGATAGAGAGCTGTATCTTTTGAACCACAATATTATGTACTTCATGCATTCCATATTTGTTTTACATTTTCCATCGCTTCAAATTATTACATACTAGCTTTTGCCCGCGACTACATACGCGTGGAACTTGATAAAAGGGATTATTAAAAGCGCCTAAGCAAATGTAAGAGCTATTGTGCTTTTGGTCTAATAATTACATTTCCTACAGGGTTACCGCACCCCTACAGAAATGTTCACTCACTTTTCAATCTTTTTAGGCATAATTTCCAGGATGAAAACTATCTTATGTCCTTCCACGGATCTCAAACTATCTCTATGCCAAATTTCATCAAAATCGATTCAGCGGTTTAAGCGTGAAGAGGTAACAGACAGACAGACACACTTTCGCATTTATAATATTATTAGTATATTAGTATTAGTATAATTAGTATATTAGTATATTATTAGTATATTAGTATTAGTATATTATTAGTAAATTAGTAATATTAAAAATATTAGTAATGAGTATATTAGTATTAGTATGGATATCAAAAAAAATTAAAGCCGAATCAGATAACAAACGTATTGTCTACAGAAAGACAGATTTTTAAGCTCCCACATTTTCTTAAATTTTATCTTCGATCAAAACAATAACTTTCATAGTTCATCTGGCATTTTACGAGTAACAAAATTAAGGCTAATTTGTTAAGTTCGGTGTGCGGCGTAGCGGTCTGGCTGCATTTGACACAAAATGCTTTGAGGAAGGCTCTACGCCGACGGCGCAACCGCGAGGCATGGTTACCACAAAACCAGTTGTGTGTCGTTACTGATGGGTATGTTAAAAGTGTATTAAAACTGTTAAAAGCATCATGACACTGATAAAATAATATTATGTCATGTAAGAAGATATAATGCATTTTATTCGTTTTTATTTTCCAAAACGCCACCGCATTTTTATTACTATCTGAAAATTGACGCTACATCCAATGCGCACCTAAATCACATAGTAATTATGTATATTGCTATCGATACTCTAACTCACTGCCCTGTGTAACCAAATATAGCAAACTGATTTATGTTTTTGCCCGACGCTACACTTAGTGGTCAGTTGGAGTATATTGTAGTGCATTGTCTATATAAACTACAATGTTATATATAATGTACTTCATACATAAAGTTGAAGTACATTTTTTTTTTCTTTTTTTTTTTTGAAATGTCCTTCAACTTTATATATTATTATAATAAAGTGTATCCGCCACCGGTACGCTGCCGTCATTACTAGAATCAAACCACGCTAACTCTTCTAAGCAAATGAACTGTCAAACCATACAAAGTCTAATTCTAATTCTAATTTTAAAATATGGCTTCCATCATAGTTAATGATGATTTCGCCAATTTCAAGTTTGCTCGTAGAGCATGCCGTTGTTCGGTGAGGTTTTGCTTTTTGTAAAGTGATAGCGATTTACAAAAAACCACGCGGACTATCGGGCCTTGACCCAGGAAGGGCTATGAACGCTTCAAGTTGAATTCTTCATTAGCTATTCACTCCTACGTTAGATCACTGCACAATACGCTATCAATACTACACATTGAACAACGAAAATGAATAAATAATGAACAAAGAAACCTAAACGCATGCGGCCATCTTAAGTCACGAACCGGAAGTCCCATACAAAGTCAGTCAGTTTGCATGGTTTGACAGATGAATGGTTTGACTCTATGACAGACGTCAATGGAAGCGAGAGGGTCGCGGTATACAATATACCCGATTACGTTGTTTTATTGAACTACTAGGTTCGTAGCTCAAAAAAATAATGATTTACACAAAATAAACAATAATATATGCAGGTTCGAAAAAAAGTCCGTCGATAAAATCAATTCGATCAACCATTCATAATCGTTAGATTTGGCACGCAATATGTGTTTGCTACAACACTACAAACATCAACAGAGAACTGTCAAATGTGTGTTTAAAAAGAAATCAGACTGTAACTTGAATGTCAGTTAACACGACAACAGACTCTAAATATATTGTTACGTGTCAGTGCGAACCTAAATCCACGTATTTGCTTGAGCACACTTTTAAAAGTATCGCGCAAAAGAAAAATAAATTACGATTTATGATGCAAAAAGTTATAATAACGTGATTACAAATCCACGGGGCTAAAACAGGATTGTCGCAAACTTCTAAAATCCTCTTCTCTGCGCTATTGGAAAAATCTTTATTGGCTTATCCAGTGCTTTGTTGTTTAGAACCTTAATCTCAGGAGACGGCTATCTCGCTTGCGCAGGTAAGGGGATTATGGGGTGTTAATAAAAGTTTTCATTTACTGCGCGATGCACCGTTGTTGGGTTCCTGAGCAATGGATGGCCTCCTCGAGAGTTTTCTCCAAGCGATTTATTGGTTTTATTTCGACGACGAAATTTGAATTACTTATTTTTTTATTATTATATATTTAATTAAATGCACCGCGCGGTGATACCCTCATCCCACGGAAACACTACATGGTTTCGGGATAAAAAGTTGATATGTTAATCCAGGGTGCCAGCTACCTTCATACAAAAATTTATCAAAATTGGTTGAGCGTGAAGAAGTAACAAACATCCACATAAACACACTCAGAAACTTTCACCTTTATAATGTTTGTGTGATAAAACTTTATTTATGCCGCAATGTGGAACACAATAGAACTTAATTTTAGACTAAAACTTAAACCCAATTTTCATATCAAGAAGAATTGGACCGATTAAGCCGGACGTGTATAGTCTGTTAGTTTGATGCCTTCTAAATTTATGCAGATATGCTTGAATTGAACTTTTATAATAAATATGTACCTACGACCAAGTTACGACATATCCAAAACACATGAATGTATCGGCAACTGTCGAATGAATTCCACCAAGTGTTTTCACAAAGATAATAATCTTTAAGAGCTTAGACCGTCTTATAGAAACTCCTTGTGTGCTGTGAATTTTCCTCGATCTTTACGAGTTCTTTGTATTGTACGTTCCGAGGACTTTACAGCGTCTGAGAGAGGCTTTTGACAAGACTTTAAACCGATCAAAGTTGAAGGACTCTTTATAGCATGTCGTGCCTTTACGAGTATCTATCTACCCGTAACTCTTTGTAGTTTACTTATATAGCTATTTATTAATATTGTTAAAATATGTATCTGTACGCATGTAGTGACACGCGACTCTATGTCGCGCGACGAATACTACCTGTCACTTTCTTGTCAATACCGTGCGAACAAGACAGGTGCGGTGAGTCACGCGACAAGTGCAGCCGCGGCAAAATATGCTAGCTTTGCTTGGATTCCGAAACAGAAAACACTCAAATTTATCATTAAAATCGTAAAGTGATGGCCAAATTAAGATAATAATTTGTTCCGTTTATCAATTTAATAGACGTTTGATTGTTTTTCCCTTTAGTATTTTAATATTTTGTGGTCATGTCATTATTAACTTGACTTGTGCGGCAAAACGGCAAGGACTAGTAAAAGTCGAAAAATGAAATTTGAATAACCTTTCATAGGTCGAATAGTCACAATTTAACTGGTTAGAAAAGAGCTCTATTCCCAGAAATGCTCCTTTAATTAATATTGGCAGTATAAATAAGTTTCTGTAAAGATAAAATATTTATGTGACAAGCTTTTTAGCCGATTGCACTTTTCTTTAAACATCCATCATTCTCAAACCCCCAACATTCGGTTGGATCGCTTAATCTATAAACTTTTTCTATAGGGTCACCTTCCATCTCCATCATCCGACCAGCCCCATGACCATGATACATGATTATATTATTGTTTTCTCATCAAAGTAGGTATGCAAAATTTCAGCTCAATCTGTTGAAGACATCTGCTACAAGATTGAGTTGTAAGATTCCATCCGAACAAATATATAGTTACATAGCAAGTTGAAAAAAAGCTTGTAAAATGGTAAATCCCGTTGGAAACCTATTATGAAAACTGCCTGTTAATTAAGCGTATCGTGTAGCCAATTACTTTTTATGGGACGATATTGGTTGGTTTGATGTTATTTTTCACACAAAATGGCAAATTAGCGGACTAGAAATATGCAATAATTTTATTAAAACTTTCGTGAGACATATTTAATTATTGTATTAAGCTCTTCATCAGGGACGGCTGCCCGTACCCGTACACCCCCACGAGCACGCCACCGGCACGAAGTTGCCGCGGCGGTGTACGGGCAGCCGTCCCTGACCGAGTTCGAAACATGTCGGGCCGTTCCTGACAATTTCACGTGAGTGTAAACCGCTTAATACAATAATAGAAATATGCAGTTATGTAAACAGTATTGTGTGAAATGAAGTATGCACATAATTTGTATGAAGGGATGCAAATAAATGTATGTTACATTTTCCTTTGAATTCATTTCTACCGTCTATTTAATCGATTTTGAAGTCTTTCAGTTTCGCGGTGTCAATCTACCCAACAATTTGCTGCCGCTTGAGCAATCTGACGTACCCTCGGCCCTGACTCGAGTCGGTTACGAGTCGATACGCGAATCGATTACGAGTCATCTCCAAACTGGAATGGCTCGATTATTGGCAAATTCACGGTTGTTGAATGTTCGAGATGCTTTCTCAGACGGCGACAACTATAATGACTTCAAGATTTGTTGGCACTAAAAGATACAGAAACGAACTATTTACGCAGCGTGGAATTAGGATCATTAGGGTTTTCAGAGGTATTATAGAGGTATTTTTTCCCTTACGTTATTTGGATTCAGAATCTACGTTGTATTGTTTTTTAAATATATTTTTTAAAGTCCTCAAAGTGACGTATAAAAATTCTGAAGGTATACAACATTAACTTGGTCTTGCTCTACCAGACCTGAAAGGCCGGGAACGCACTTGTGACTCCTCTGGTCACAGTCGCTGCGTCGGTTCACCGGTTTGGGAGCTATATTGCAACAGATATAGATACATTTTTTAAACTTAAATATAACACCCCTCGTATGTAGTCGGTGGTTAAAAAACTATGTACGCTTTACAATATAGCTCTTACCTACTACGAATAAATAGGTAATAAGAAAATAATATTACATGGGACACCTCATAATACTTAAAACGTAATGAACTGTAACTTAACTTATTCAAACGCATTCCCGCACGTGGCCGACTTTTTAGGTAAAAAAATGTGTCGTGTTCGGTTCAAAGTAATATTGAATAGAATCCTCCAAAACTGAATAGTGTTGCCATTCAGGTTTTGAATGCCTAACAAACATTGGCAAAGTACCCCGTAGTAGGTATTTAAGTAAACGTCCAAATAAAAAAAATCAACACGAAGGTATCTCCTTTTTAGGGTTCCGTACCCAAAGGGTAAAAACGGGACCCTATTACTAAGACTTCGCTGTCCGTCCGTCCGTCCGTCCGTCCGTCCGTCCGTCCGTCCGTCTGTCACCAGGCTGTATCTCAAGAACGGTGATAGCTAGACAGTTGAAATTTTCACAGATGATGTATTTCTATTGCCGCTATAACAACAAATACTAAAAATAAAATAAAATAAATATTTAAGGGGGGCTCCCATACAACAAACGGGTTGGTTGCGTTAACTTTGTACCTCATTTGTATGGGGCGCTATACATACCAGGTGCAAACTTAACTTAACCACTTAAGGATGAAAAGTGTTTGTACGGAACCCTCGGTGCGCGAGTCCGACTCGCACTTGCCCAATTTTATTTACTGTTTTTCCGACCTAAGTAGTGAACAGTATAGGTACTTAGTTATCTGTCTGAAATTTAACCAAGAGAGTAGGTACACGAGGAGTAAACTGAAAGGCGATGTGATTGATGATGTTTTGTTTTGAGAGAGTGCGATACAAATCTATGAATAAATTTAAAGTTTATTTTGTATACAATCATTTATAGATCGATAGGCGTAATTTGCTCATATCAAATAATGTTCGTTTTTAACCCTAAAATGCATGTTTTTTTTTATTAAATGAGAGATGGCGCTTTATTGTGAACCAAATAATATATATAAAAAAAAAAAAAAATTGCGAATTTTTTGTATATTAAATGTACAAATATTGCTTAGGTATATAAACTGTCAATTTTACCAAACCTTGTATCCGTACAATATTTAATATATGTAAAAACAAATATTAGTAAAAAAATATCGTATACCTAATGAACAAAAAACTGGAAAAGCAATAATAAAAAAGGCATAGCTTCCGAGACCATAAATAAAGACGGCAATAAAGTTTTTCTAATTGGCACCTTCTCTTTAATAAACAACTGTAACCCTTTTTTTATCATACGAAACCGTCAACGTATGACGAAGAAATAAAATTTCCGAAATCACTCTCAAAACCATTAGAAATTTTCCTATTTTCGAAAATACATTGAATTCTTTGTTATTAGGCTGCATCTAACACATTGCATCAATACGAATTTTGTCGTAGGTCGTAGTTGCGAGCAATAGCTAAGTTATATATTCATATTTCGTTTGAAATATCAACGTCTATTTATAGCCTGTTGCCTACCTGTGACATCTCAAATAGCCAACATCATTACATCTCCGTTGTTTCGCCGTTCAAGATTATGCTCTATTAATGACGCGGTTGGCGCAGTGCTGTGTGGTTAAGCAACTGCCTACTTAGCCGACGGTCCTGAATTCGAATCCCGGCAAGGGCAAATATTTGTGCGATAAGCTCGAATATTTGTGCCTGGCTCATGGATGTTATTTGTATTTCAGTATGTATTTATCTATATAAGTATGTTAATCGTCGACTAGTGTTCATAATATAAGCCTACTAGAGCTTACTGTGGGACTAGATTGATTTGTGTGCTAATGATTTGATGATGATATTTATTAATTATTAATATTATTATTTATTATTTGTTTCTCACGTTCGAATCTCAGGCTCATACGTCCTGGTCTTTCGGAAGGCTTGCGTGGGGATATGGATCCAACACATAGAGGCCCCTTGGTGAAATTTTCTGTGGCTGCAGCCATTATTTATTATTATTATTTATTTATTATTAAAGGTCTGCACCGTTGAATTAGAGCCTAGTTGTCAGATAATAGCAATGTTGGGCCTTAATCTGATTGTGTGTCTGTATCGACCAAGTAGGCTCCCACAATAGCTACTTGCAATAACATGTGATTAATTTAAACAAAGCGCTGTAATTGAGGATCTGACGATGACGTCTATGATCGGTGTACAATAGGCCTTTCAGAAACAGACGATTCGGGTAGCACAAAAGCCACTCAGCCATCCCCAAGCAGCACATTAGTGAATTTTGCAGCTTATCTTATAGCTTTAAGTTCTAAATGAGTGGTTTAACAGTGTTTGATACAACTTATAGCTTTAAACACAACTCAAAACTGTATATGAGTTCATCCTATCACTTGTAGTTGCATAGGAGCGTTTTTTGTTTCTACTTTATTACTTATGGTGGGATAAAGTCGATTTTGCTACTTAGAGTTGCATGCAGGTTCAAATTGTCACTCAATAAGAAGCAAAAGTGCTATAATTATAAGGCCTTAAAATCACTTATAAGCAACTTTTACATATAAGTGGGAACATACCCTTATTTGGAACTTAAAGTTCCAAATGACTAGTACAATAGCGAATTATATCACCAATAGTGGCTAAAGGGATAATTTTACGGCTCTTTTGGAACCAAAAAATATTGCAACTTTAAGGCCTAAGAAGTACCTTATTGCCACTCCAACGCATAAATAGGTCTCAGTAGGAGGTTCTTGGAACCAAAAGCAGTTAATTTCACTTATTTCAAACCACTAACGAACTAAAAGTTCTATTATAGTTCCTATTTGCGCCTTGTCAAAATATATTTAATAGTCTTGCTTGTTTAATAGTCTACAAAAGAGCAAATAATTACTATTGGTAATATCATTCACTGCTTTGCCACTCGCAAGATACAAAAAAGTGATTATTAGACTTGATAGTTCCAAATAAGGAACAAATAAGTGAAAATAAACACTGTAGGATCTTTTTTGTTTCGCCATGTTTACAAATGGAAGCCTATGAAAATTGATTATTTTAACCAGAATTTTATCACACTCGCATAATCACAGACTTTTGATAGTTGTGACGATGTTACTTTAACATTGTACGTAACCTACAATCATTAGGTCAGGTTTTTAACAGTTTTATTTCTTATCAGTATCTATTCCTTATTTAATTTAGCACTCTCTTTTTTAATATTCCTGATCAAATGAAGGGAGCGTCGAAATTTACAAAGAAAACATACTATAGTTTCACAGTAAAAAAAAAATCGCAAGAATTTCGTGCTTATTTCAATGCTTGTATAACGTAAAGTTTTAATCACAATCAAACAGACATATAAATCCAAAATGAATATGGCAGATCACGTATTACTTTTAATAAAACACAATTTGACAGTTACCTCGCCACTCTAATGCCACTCAAAGATAATTTTGGCGACTCATTTATCACTCATTGACCGAACTGAAATGTTTTCATTCGTTCACTGCGCATAACTTTTACCCTTAGTTCTAATTGCCACTTAAGGTTATTGTGAGATCTCTTATGGACGCATAACTTTCACCCATAGTTCTAATTTCCACTTAAGGTTATTGTGAGATCTCTTATGGATTCTATTTAGCACCAAAAATAGGCTGCAATTTTTCTCCTTTTGGTTCTATACTGGTGGCATAAGGGTTCTTGCCACCTATATAGCACTTAGTCATGGTGGTAAATTTCACTTAAGCATCTAATTAGATATGATATACGAGCTATTTAGACCCAGTTGTGCTACTTGGGTCTTTATTTGTGGTTCCTGCTAGTTATGCCTTCACGGTGAACACGCGCGAGATGCCCTGACGGCTTGAATGTGTACAAGAGGATCCTTTTCTGAATTACCTTCGTTGATAGATTGTAATAAAATAAAAAAAAAACATTTTTGCTTTCTGTGCGTTAAGTTTGCTGCTTATTTACCTAGCACGCTGTAAATAACAGGTAAAATTTTAATGTAACAACCAGGTATTAGTAAAGTAATTAAGTAAATTATATACCTGCTATTAACATTAAACTCTCGGCGCGAATCGACTAGCTTTTACCACGTCCATTATCGTTGGTATTTGGAAAATGTCAGCGATTTTAATTGTTGGATTTATGAAGGCATCTTTTATTTTATAAATAAAAAAAAAATAGTAACCTTCTTTATGTAAAACGCCCTGATACTGGGCGTTTGCGTCACGTTTATTTGACGCTATTTATTCAGAAACAAAACATAATAAAATCAACGTTTCGTACTCAAATGAAAAAGTTACATAAGTAAAATATGGACCGAGCTAACGAAAACTGGATTTGCATAATTCTTGACGTTCTTATTTTTATTAGATACATCCGTGAAATTCCGATTTCTTCAATTCTTAATCGTCAATGTAAAAACCGGCCAAGTGCGAGTCGGACTCGCGCACCGAGGGTTCCGTACAACACTTTCCATCCCTAAGTGGTTAAGTTTGCACCTGGTATGTATAGCGCCACATATAAATTAGGTGCAAAGTTAGGTATTAAAAAAAAACTACTTACTAGATCTCGTTCAAAACAATTTTCGTTGGTAGTTTTTATAGTAATAAACATCATATGTTTTTTTTAGATTTTTCATTTTCTTATTTTAGAAGTTAGAGGGGGGGACCAACTTTTTTCCACTTTGGAAGCGTCTGTCACGCAAACTATTCGGTTTAGAAAAAAAATATTTTAGAAACCTCGATATCATTTTTGAAGACCTATCCATAGATACCCCACACGTATGTGTTTGATGAAAAAAAATTTTTTGAGTCAGTTCTAAGTATGGGGAGCCCCCAATATTTATTATTATTTTTTTATTTTTGCATCATAATCTTAATGCGGTTCACAGAATACATCTACCTACCAAGTTTCAAAAGTATAGCTCTTATAGATTCGGAAAAAAATGGCTGTGACATACGGACGGACAGACGGACAGACAGACGGACAGACGGACAGACAGACATGACGAATTTATAAGGGTTCCGTTTTTTGCCATTTGGCTACGGAACCCTAAAAATTCGGGATTTTGTAAATGTTACGTCAGTTGAGAGATGTACTGTAGTTATAGCCCGACAAGTTACTTTTCAACCCTCGCAATCTTGCCTAATGCACCTATTACACTTTCCTAAATTAGTCACTAACGAGAGAGATGCAGCAATACGAAGGAGTGAGATGGAGTTATCTCTCTACTTGTCTCACATATTGCTGCATCCCTTTCGTCAGTGATAGTTTAGGAAAGTGTTATAGCCGCATCTACCGTAAATAGATGATAGTAGCTTTAACTAGTGGCTTTGATAGAAGAATTTGCAGTTCACCCGTCTGGCCGGGAAAACCGTGGAGACGTGGGTTCAAAATGTTCAAATCACACTAAAAATATACATAATATATTTATAGCGTCGGTGACCAAGAGTTATATAGGCTATGGGCACTGGCATTAGCCTAGCCATCTACCTTTTCATTGTTTTGTATACTACCACTATATAATTGTGCTATTATACATGCTTAAGCCAAACCCAAAAATGTACATACACAATGAATAAATGTCTTATATTTATTATCATTTTTCGCTTTAATATCCATAGTACTAATATTATAAATGCGAAAGTGTGTCTGTCTGTCTGTTACCTCTTCACGCTTAAACCGCTGAATCGATTTTGATGAAATTTGGCATGGAGATAATTTAAGATCCGAGGAAGGACATAGGATAGTTTTCATCCTGGAAAATATCCCTAAAAAGATTGAAAAGTGAGTAAGTAATTCATGATGACATTGATGACCCTGTAGGAAATGTAATGATTAGACCAAAGCACAATTTCTCTTACATTTGCTTAGGCGCTTTTAATAATCCCTTTTATTAATTAAGGTGACTACGTGGATATCTATCGTGTTGTACGAGTTTGCTTCCATACTTTCAAGTTCCACGCGGACGTAGTCGCGGGCAAAAGCTAGTAAACAATAAAACTTTTCGCTTTTTAGGGTTCCGTACCCAAAGGGTAAAAACGGGACCCTATTACTGAGACTTCGCCATCCGTCCGTCCGTCCGTCCGTCCGTCCGTCCGTCCGTCTGTCACCAGGCTGTATCTCAACAACTGTGATAGCTAGACAGTTGAAATTTTCACAGATGATGTATTTCTATTGCCGCTATAACAACAAATACTAAAAATAAAATAAAATAAATATTTAAGGGGGGCTCCCATACATCAAACTTGTTATAGATTATATATATGTATAGGTACGGAACCCGTCATGCGCGAGTCGGGCTCGCACTTGCCCAATTTTTTGTAACTTAGCTTATACAATATGATTTACTTAAAATTGCCACAGAATCATCAACCCTAGTAATATCACTACTATTAACTCAACATATATTACGGCAAACTCGATGTTGCTAGGAGTGCAAGTTCGAGTCTATTTGCCCGAGCCACAGAGCGAAGTTAAATGAAATAACGCACCGCCGAGCTCGGCGAACGTGATCCACGGGACGCGTGATGTGAAATTCGCATCGAGATTGAGTCGGGGTTAGCCTGTATAGCAACTTTACCTTACTATACCTAATTATATTAATGCAACAATATGGGTGTAGTGTAGTGAAGGCCTAAATTACTTAGCAGCGACATCAGAGATTTAATTTCATAACAGTACCATAGCCCCCGCGTGGTCACCTTAACAGTATCCAATTTGATACGGTTATGGTGATATTGGTGTCCACGCCAATGGCGGTGAAGGGGGAAGTGGTGAAGTTTGTTTATAAGTATAGCAAGTATCTGAGCCAATTAATGTATAACCCCTTCTTCTGTGGTGTTGCAGGTGTTCATGAGCGACGTTAATCGCTTACCATCAAGCGATCCGTTCGCTTCTTTGCCAATCATCAAGAAAGAGAATGTGCTTACTTAAACTCTTTCGTTGGCTCACTCTCTTCAAACCCTAGCATATTTCACTCCATATGATATGATTATATACACTAAGTGCTCCTATGGAATCCTACCACGTTTAACACATTCACACACAAGCGAAAGCTCTTGAAATTACGTGGGGCGTTAAAAGTGGTAGGGCTTTATGGAAGTACTGGCCGTTATGGAGCTTTCTTTAAACCTACAGGAAGGTGCTAACTCTCTTCAAACTCTATTACATCTCAACCTCCATAATGGAGGAGGTCGGCTTAATGAACCCCTATATAGTTTCACACAGTGACGCTCCCGCGTGACGCTCTAACCCACGCGTGCCGAAATTTTGTCCAGCTAACAAACCTAATTGTTATCCACTGGACACTGGCCACACTTGCTGTCCAAATAGCCAAACACTTCCTGTGGAAGAATCGGTAATAATCACTATCTTCAAACCCTACCTCATTTCACACACCGACACTCCCGCGCGACGCTCCAAGTCACGCGTGCCGAAACTTTGTCACGCTAACAAACTTAATTGTTTTCCGCTGGACACTGGCCACACTTGCTATCCTTTATTAATAGCAGGCTAAAATATACTATAAAAGCGCTGATAGTTGAATTCTATCACAAGTTCTACACAAACGGCTAGAATTGATGAAAATTATTGCTCTCACGACACCCGGAGCGAAGTGAGCAACTCTTGATTTAAATCACTTAGACACGGGAATATCGAAATATATTATATTTTCTGATTTAATTTTTAGTATTTCGGCAAGTTCATTGCCTATATTTTTTGGTTTTTCTACATCAACAGATTTTGAGGCAACCTTACTCGTAGAAATGCACTGCAAATATTATGTATTATTTAAGGACTTCCACAACTCAAACTGTCCAGGTTTAGCAAATATCGATCTCAGTTATTAGGTTAACAAGTTGGGCCAATGTTGGCCTTTGTTGGGCACCAACACGACACAAACGCCACTGCTGATTGCGACCGCAAAGTTACCAGTAACTCGCTAACTTACTGCTATCGATCCTCGATCAACTGACCCGAATCTTTGTTCGCTTGTCAGACACGACAGAAACTTTTATTGTAATCGGATGCGGTAGGATTGTAAACTAAGTCTGGCTTTGACCAGATTTTTATTCCAAGAACAACGCTTTATACTTTTTCTACTCCAGTACTTTTTTCTGTCATTTATATAGTTACTAACTCTAATATAAAGACATAAATTATGAAAGTCTGTAAAAGTCTATACTCTATTGCCCAAAAAAACACTGCTAAACGTTGTTATAATGTTGCCAAAAAAACATCACTTAGTACCACAGATTACAAGTATGCGATGAATAAAGTATGACCAAAGACCTTAACATACTAGACAAGTATATCAATAATTTTTAAGGAAAACATTAATCTTGTCACTACATTGTATAAAACAAAGTCGCTGCCGGCTATAAAACAAAGTGAACTGACGGTCCTGGGTTCGAATCCCGGTAAAGGAAAATATTTGTGTGATACCTAACTCGAATATTTGTTCTTGGGTTATGGATGTTGTCTATGTAAGTATGTATTTTATCTATATATTATGTATGTTTATCGTTGTCTAGTGCCTGGAGCAAAAGCCTAACTAGAGCTAACTGTGTGACTAGACTGATTTGCGTGAGGGTGTCCCATGTTTATTTATTATTTATGTAAGTATATAAAATATCAGTTTTTTTATTCGTATTAACTAATTTATATAAAATAGACCATAACTTTAATACTCAATACTCAATCATTTATTGCATTCCACAATGTTAGTATAATTGTGCATGACGGTGAACTTAACTGTGGACCCTGTTGGGCACAGTACTACTACAATTTGCAATTTAAAAAAAAAAGCTTATTGTACTAAGGCATTGCTGCCAACTTAAAAAAAAAGTTTTATCTTCAGTGCATGGATGTTTAGTATAGTGAACGTATACCTTTATGTATAAGTTCATATTTTTTTGACAGATGGACGTCAATATTATATAAAAAAGAGTTTATCAGACTATGTTTTTTTTTTTGTTGATTCCGAGCGGGGAGATGTTATTATTTTCTTTGTTGTTTATTTGCATTTTATTTATGAAATGTCGAGTCGTAGAAAAAGTTTTGTATGAAACGTCGTATAAGTAGGTCAAAGAACGCTTCGTGGCACCTTTCTTACGATGTTCGCTACGCTGACATGGTAACCCACCCACTCGCGTTTTTTACCTCCTCTTATACAACGGTTGCATAAAAAAAAAATTTCATTCATTCATTCATTCATTTCATTCATTCATACTATAACTTACTCTCGGATAATAATTTCAAACCCCATTATAGTTTCACATTAAATAGTATTCCAGAGTAAAGGTATACTTCGAATAAAAGTTTGGACAAATCCAGATAAAGTAATGCTACGACGCACATAAGAACTTCTTCAGCCCTTCAGCTCTGCCATACGGTTTGCCTATATGAGAAATGATAGTAACGGAGTTGCATTAGAATGTAGGTACATCTACATCCAGCATTTGTTACGTAGACTTGCAAGCAACAAACACTAAGTATCGTTTCTAGTCCTTAAATTCCCAACACGACAAAATAATCTTACGTGCAGTTTTCGTAATAGCCTTTCTTAAATACGATTAGTGCCGCGGTGGCTGAGCAGATGTCATGCTTTTCCAACGGCTTTGCAAGCCAACACGGGCGCTGCACGGCGCCCCCGGCCACACTGGGAGTCCTACCTATTGGACTACTGAACCGATGAGATGCAAACATTTGGTTAGACATATAAATTAGGTAATTAGAATTTTTTTTATCGTAAAATATAGGCCAATAATAATAATTGTATCCGTTAATTAAATACGCTTAAATAATTGTTTTTCTCCTTAGTAAATATTTTGTGTTGATTTTGTACTCCAAAATGCCAAAGCGTAATTTTGACACGTGAGTCATGTCGCGCGAGATAGCATCATCCGTCACTATCTCAATAGTACTGTACAGATAGAGACAGGTAGTATATCCCGCGCGAGAAAGAGTCGCGTGTCAAAGTTTTGATAGCCGTGCTGAAATAGTTTCTCAGTTGACATGGGTTGTAAAAAAATTGGTATATCCCAATTGTTCGGTTCTTATTCTCGGATTGGATTGATGTATCTAAGCGTTATACAGAGTGTGTGTTATCACAATGAAAAATTAGGCAAGCGCGAGTCCGACTCGCGCATGAAGGGTTCCATACCATAAAACAAGTTTATTGTATGGGAGCCCCCCTTAAATATTTATTTCGTTTTATTTTTAGTAGGTATTTTCTGTTATAGCGGCAATAGAAATACATCGTCTGTGAAAATTTCAATTGTCTAGATATCACCGTTCTTCAGATACAGCCTGGTGACAGACGGACGGACGGACGGACAGCGAAGTCTCAGCAATATAGGCTCCCGCTTTTACCCTTTGGGAACGGAACCATAAAAATTACTGTTTTATCTCTTTTTGTTGATTGAAAACGTTTTTCGGAATACGCACTGAGTTTGTGTGTGCTTGGGATGTCCAGTTCCCCTTTGGTCTTCATTACAGAGTTCTAAACAATCCCCTGTCGGCGCTCCTAATTGCAGGTAACTCAATTCGTCGCCAGCGAGAATTCTACCCTTCATTCACAAATGGCTTAACTCACGTCAATTTCCGAGTGAAATTGACCATTCTGTATGAATAAGACAGAATTATACACAAATTTACCTTCTTCGAGCAGCAGCAGCCGGCATAAATTCCGAATTTTGTTGTCTTACGCAGACTGTAATTTCACATTAATTTTAAATGAATGTCGAGGAAAATTGGGAGGATGTCTGACGTAACATCGATCTCTTTTTGACTGGGGCTTTGATTTAACACATAATTATAATTCCACATAATATATTTAATAATAAATGGAATTATAATTAAATATTTAATTATAGTAATATACAGATATAGTTAGTACTCCATTACACGAACCATCCGATCGTGCAGTTTCGTTCGACAGCATAGGTTTGGAACAACATCTTGTAGACACCAGAATCCTGAATTAGTTTATACTTATAATACTCGACAATAGTTTATAGAACAAAAATACATAATATAAATTTGCCACAGACAGACAACAAAGTGATATGAAAATAGTGTACAGCGGTACATATAGCAAAAACAGGGATTAAAACAAACAGACTTCGCAGCCCGTCCACCACACGTCACGCCGCGTTTCCCAACTTTGCCCTGTATATAGGTAATAACATAGTGGTTGTGCGCTTAATGACCTTTGTACATATATTTTAGACATCTATGCGATTCATACAAATATTACATTTTACAGATATACACAATTTAAGGATGTTAAATTATAACAAAAAATAGTGACTCCTTGTGTTTGAATAATCGGAATAAGAAACTTGAACAAAACGATTAGGTAGTCATTAATTGTCATTTTCACTGTGTGTGCGTTTAAGTTCGTGGTTGTCATATAGTTATTGTTTTGTTAATTATGAGGAATCTAAAACAATTTCAAAATTACTTTTGGATAAAAAAAAAAACATAAAATTTGCGTACCTTTGAATATAACTACAGTATGTTGTATAACTCAACATCATTCTATTATGCGGTTAACACTCACGTGAAATTGTCAGCAACAATTTTATTTCACGTGAGTGTAAACCGCTTAATATAATAACTAAATATGTCTCACGAAAGTTTTAATAAAATTAACTCAACATCAGTCTTCACGCCTATTCCAAAAAGCACAAAAAATATCCCAAGAATTAGTGTGATGCGTATACGTATAGGTACCTACTTATTTAAAATGGCTCATTGCTTGTGTGCGAATATTGACGCAGCTAATAAGCCCTATTAGCGCGCTAACCGCGACCGCTCGTCAGTCGATCCATGCGGCGCTGTTTCCCAGCCCAATCAAATCTCAAAGGTGTCATCATCATCATATATTTAAGAGCTAAGCTCTTGTCGGTGGAGTAATTTCCAGCTTATTCTACATTCCGCCTTCTCTTTTACGTCTGTCACCAGGCTGTATCTCAAGAACGGTGATAGCTAGACAGTTGAAATTTTCACAGAATATGATGTATTTCTATTACCGCTATAACAAAAAATATTAAAAATAAAATAAAATAAATATTTAAGGGGGCTCCCATACGACAAACGGGATTGGTTGCGTTAACTTTGCACCTCATTTGTATGGAGCACTATAATACATACCAGGTGCAAACTTAACTTAACCTCTTAAGGATGGAAAGTGTTTGTACGGAACCCTCGGTGCGCGAGTCCGACTCGCACTTGACCGGTTTTTTCAAAGGTGTAACGACCGATAAATGACAACATTTAATTTTTTTAACCAGCAGGGCTAGCATATCTTCAGCATCACCCGTCTTGCTCACACGGTATTGTAAGGAAAGTGACACGTAGTCGTAGTGTTTGTCACGCGACAAATATTCGCGTGTCACAGTTATGCTAAACGCACTGGCCTTTTTCCGATACAATCAAATCAAGGAACAAAATTAAATGTATCCACATTTTAGGGTTCCGTACCCAAAGGGTAAAAACGGGACCCTATTACTGAGACTTCGCTGTCCGTCCGTCCGTCCGTCTGTCACCAGGCTGTATCTCAAGAACGGTGATAGCTAGACAGTTGAAATTTTCACAGATGTTGTAGGTATTTCTGTTGCCGCTATAACAACAAATACTAAAAATAAAATAAAATAAATACCTATTTTTAAGACGTCCCATAGAACAAACTTGTTATAGAATATGGTACGGAACCCTTAATGCGCGAGTTGGGCTCGCACTTGCCCAATTTTTACATTTTATAAAATATCCCACTTTATAATTTATAAATTACATTTGAACCGTTCCTCATTCTAAAAGAGCGGTAACTAATATAGTTGGACTATTATACTAAGGCGGATTTAGTATGGAAATTGTAACGCTGCTTTGATCTTTTTTTAATATTTTCAAAACTAGTCCATATAATCAAATTAAAATATATTTGGGTTCTGTGGTTATAAAGTAATGAAACTAATTTAAAATTAACACTATTTCAAAATTTTAAATGTTGTTAACACTTTCGCAACCAGATATAAAATTTAACCCTACCCCAGAAACCGAGAGCCCGCTAGGTGGGTAGCTCTTTAAGCAAAAATACGTGACCGGCATCTGAGCAATGATTACGAGTGCCTACCAGGCGGGTTCCTGGTAGCGAAAGTGTTAATTATAACGTATTTTAAACTGGTCTCATGAAGACTTAATTTAAAAAAGCATCCAAAATTTCGAAAACCACACATAATTTTATTGCTGTAACATTGCCTTCAGATTTTAATGTCGTATTTATTGAATGAACTTATAATGCATTGAGCGAAGCGAAGATAAACACCGTTGTTTAAATTTTCAGTGGAACTGCTCTTGAAGGCAACCGAGCGCGATAATATTGCTAAAGCCGTAACCTCCACATAGCTCAGTGTATGATACGCCTTTCTGCATAATGACGCGGCGAGCAGGGCGCGTGTTGTCCCGCTTAATTCTAATTACGTGCGCCTCGTGTCAAGCGCGCTTTACTGCAGGGCTGTCTCTTTGTTCCAGTCGCTAGGGTTGACTGCACAAGCATTGTTATTAAGTTCTGAGAATTTATTAAGTTGCGCTTTTGCGAGCAGTTTGTAGAATAAGGGGGGGTATTCGACCAATTTTAGAGATATAATGGAGATCTCTCCTTTTCATCGCCATCCGTCACTTTTGACGTGTGCCTACTTGACAAGTGGCGATATCCCTAGAACATCGCAACTTCGTCAATTCGGACGCGCAAATTTTCGTTTCCTTTGTATATGACGGCATAAATAACAGGTGCATACTTTAAATTGACCGCGTCGTACGTGAAATTAGTCCGTTACGTTTAGTTCAAAACAGAAATTTATATACATGAATAACATTTTTGACAATCATTATCGCCTTCGTATTTCCAAAATTGAGATGAGATATGTCACTTTTAAGCTCATCGCGTTTTAATGACAGTTCAAAGGCGAGATCACGGAGAGATGACTGTTATCTAACGGTGATCTGACGTTTGGCGATCGACACTCGAATTAGGCCCAAGGTTTTACACAAATGTAATGCGATTTTTGTATCAACCTGACAATGGTAAGGTATTGTAACCTAATTATAATCCTGCACCAACTACTTATATCTGTTTAACCCAGAAGTTGACTGGTAGAGAATGCCTTAATGCATTAAGTTCGCCATTTGTACTTATTTGTTGTATTGTGTAAGTTTAAATAAATAAATGATACCTTAACCATAAGTAAAAGATGATTTGAGCAGGGTCCAATATAGAGCGGCACTCACCAACAATATCTAACACAATAGAATTACTGACTCGAATTCGCCAATCAAGTAACTGGTATTTGCGTTCCACTACTATTAAACATCCGTTTAATCCAAACTCGGACTTGACTATTGGTATTTATGCTGATTTCAAGGAAGGGTTTGCGTTCAACAAAAATCGCGTTGCGCAGGTCAGTGCTGTCGTGGCAACCCTGACGCTAATGATGTGTGCAGAGTGTGTGCTTCGCTTAACAGCGTCCTGTACCTCCCCCTCCCTTCCGTAACGCGATAAGAGTGGCTCCTGTTGGTAAACAAGGTTAGTTAATGTTTATTCTTTTATTCCACGATGCTTCCGCGGAAACATCCAGCATTTATAATTGGCCTGTGTTAGCTACTCATTTTCAAGTTAAAAGTTGTTTTAAGGACGGTGCACATACATTAGACTTTGCATCACACCAGCAGTGGCTACTTACTTCAAAAACAAACAGAATGAAATCATTCTAAATTTTTTAAAATTAAGGCTTCTTTATCCGACTAACAACAGCGTCATTGATAATGGCAGTTTAGTTGTTCTTTAAAAACAAATTAAAAATAATACGTCTGAATGATGAATTGATACAAATATCAAAGATTATGTTATGTTTGCAAAATAATTTCTGATTCGGTTCGTTTCATTAATTAAGTTTGTTAGGTAACAGAACCAGCCTTTTAATAGTAAACGGTACACGCGAACTACCGGAACAGTGATTGATACAGTCGGGTGACGGACGTCAGTGTCCGGTGATTTATTGACGGCTGCGGCGACCGACTGACGGCGGTCGCGGTCAGCGCGCTAATGGGGTTTACATGCGTCAATTTTCACACATTCTTTTTATATCGGGCTCTAACCCGATCAAAAGCTGGTTATAAATTGGCTTTAGTTACACTACATACTTCAGTATAAAAAAACGAATTAATCGGAGATAATCATTTTGTAAAAAGGATTTCTTATGATTATTTGGGGCACAGCTCGAAAAAGCATTCGATGAATTGATACAAATATCAAAAATTATGCACCGTGTTTGAAGATGAATTTGTTCACTTGATTAATTACGTTTATTAAGCAATTGATCTAGCCTTTTACTTGTAAACGCGAACTCCCGGAACAGATAGTGATTGATATAGTCGGGTGACGGACGTCAGTGTCCGGTGATTTATTGACGGCTGCGGCGACCGACTGACGAGCGGTCGCGGTCAGCGCGCTAATGGGGTTTACCTGCGTCAATTTTCACACATCCTTTTTATATTGTGCTCCAACCCCATCAAGATCGGTTATATATTGACTTTAGCTACACTACATACACCAGTTTAATTATTGTATTAAGCGGTTTACACTCACGTGAAATGGTCAGGAACGGAACGACATGTTTCGAACTCGTATGGGGCCGCTGTACGGGTGGCAGTTCTTGATGAAGAACTCCATACGAGTTTGAAACATATCGGCCCGTTCCACACAATTTCACGTGAGTGTTAACCACTTTCATCCATATTTAATTATAATTTCTCACGAGAGTTATAATAATAAAAATCAATTTACTAAGAGATATCATTTACAAAGGATTTCTTAATGGTTATCATTGTGTAGTCTCAATTGGAATCGGGTCTTCGTATAATATGGAATGAAAAACAAATCTAGTAACTGCTTGGTTCCTTAAATTTTTATGTGGATGTTTCTGTAAACAGTTCAGTTTTCCAAGGTACAGATCAAAAAATCAAAAATGTTTATTGGTATCATATGTAGGATTACAATTCTGCACTGGTGCCTCTTTTTAAGTATACGAGATACTTGTGCTAAGAGAACACCGCTCTCCCTCAAGTTGTGAGTATACCATTAACTACTAGTTAGTTCGGTTATTAATTTATTTTATCAAAGTAAATTTTTAGATTAAATAATTAAAAGTGAGACAATTTTAAACAATTCATCTTTAAATTTAAACAACTTTAAACAATGTTTAACAATTTTAAACAGATAGAACAGATAGAAATAAAATAAATGTAAAACTCTTTAATTAAGCTGGAAGGACCGCTTTTAAATAAATAAGTAGTTCAGCGTTCTTATTACAAAGTAACTGAGAACGAGTTCAATTAATAGTGTCGGTGTGTTCGACTGGAGAAATTAATATCCGGCGCGCCGCATCGCTTCCGGGTCAGTGCGCCCCCTTTCCCCCTTCCACCTTCCAGGGGGGACAGTGACCGATCAAATTGTTACATTATTGGTGAATAAGTGATTGCCCGGATTTACCTTTTAGAGAATTCAGATGAATGGGATGTTGGGAGTTAATCCTCGTGATATATTCTTGGGTGCGATACTCAATCTCCCCCTGACGGCGGCAATGATTGAGCTACAACTTAGAAACATTGTTTTCGCTTAGTAATACATAATATTTTTTTTGCCAGGCGAACTAGCAAGGATTCGTTGGAATAAATCATTGCGAGTTGTGGTAGGCCTAGACCACCAGGAATTGATTGGTGGTATGGTGGATCCGCAATGGAATAAACAATGTATACCTAGATACTTAGTTTCAATTATCTTTACATAAATAAGTCATATACTCGCGAAAAACGAGTATAATGTTGCAAATCCATTATATTATTAGCCAAAATCGTTGTGAATGTTTGATGAGAAGCATTTCAAAGCCCTATGGAAAACTCGAACTTAACGTCTATTTGTAATTTTGCATACAGATTCAGTGACATTTTGCTTGGGTTACAAACTTTTCAAGTGAAATCGACGTAGCAAGGACCCTGGTAACCCCGGACCCTTTAAGCCCCATGATTAACCAAATTACCGTTGTTACGGACTACACAAATCTCAACGAGTGACTCAACAGAAACAAAACAAAATCACATGATTTGCATTCAAGTAAAGCCCAAAATGTGAGCCGACAGACGAACTACCCGCCGGCACCTGCGCCATTTGCCCTGATTCTCATTAGTATTTAGTGCGGAAACTTAATCCTGCTCCTCAACAGAATCCCCTATTCGATCACGTCTACAGGCATTTCGATTACTGTGTCTCTATCTGTCTAGTAAAGAGAAAAGGGCAGAGCGATATGCCATTAGTTCAGAAGAGATGGAGTAAGTACTGGCAGTCGATGCGGGATGTTTCATGAATAATGAAAGACAAGCGTCTTCAGAGAGCTTACGGCTGTAGGATAATAAATCAACTTATTGGTGGAGTTTAATCTCTGGGCTGCCTGCGAGTGGGCTCGGTCAATATTTGTGTTTGCAGTTGCAGACCTAACATCCTTTTACGTGCTTCTCGCGTACAGCGAGCCATTTAATTTAAGTGGCAGGTTCTAGTATAATTCGGGATATCGGTTGCATTTCTGTTTTCATTTAAATGCGGAGCGTCGCTGCAAAAACTGCGCTTGCCGCCAAGAAATTCAATTTCAGTACAGATGTAGGGACTAATGAAATCGCTGAATTAGAGCACGCGACCAGCTTTAGTTTAAAATTACTTTTGTATCCTGCGATCCTATACTCTAAAAGGGTAAGCTTGTTAGTATTTTCGCTTTGAATAACGGCATTCGACGTGAAATAGAAATAAAAAGGGTACCGAGGAATATTTCAATAACAAAGCAAAGATACTTACTCATCATAACTTTGTATTCGTATATTGTATATTCTGAGCAGATGTTTTCGCAGAACAAAGAAATTTCTATTATGAAAAGAGGAAATTGAAATACAGGCATCTTTTAAATATAACTAATAGCAACGTCGGCAAAGAGCACCTGTCTTACGTGGAAACGTATATGAAGTTTATATATAGCTCGAGTTGTGGACTCGAAGGCAAATTTTACATTAGATATTGTCAGTTGGACAAGGTGGACATTTCGTTTTTTGGGAGAAACATTTTACTAATGAAAACCTTTTTTGGCTCTTGGCCCTTTTCACAAGATGCCTGAGAAAAGGCCTTTAAATAGGTGGTATCTACTAGTGAAACAAATATAGTGACTTATGTTATGACGTAGGTAGGTAGTAAATTGTATTATTCAGACATAATAATGAGTTTAATTTTTAACTTTGAACAATGCACGGTTCCTGAACGAATGGTAAACAGTATTAATTTAAGTTGAACTTTCATTAATAATTTGCGTGTAAGGTAATTCAATAATGTTGAATTTTGAAATTAGCCCCTCTATTTAATTAAATTAAATACTGATTGTTTTGTTGCAAAATTATACCGGTATTCACCCTAAACTTCGGTTCGGGCCACAAAGACCTGCAATCTGGGACATTCGCGAATTCACTGCCCTAGGTATGTTAAATGTACTATTTCCCAGTAGTAACATGCACGGGAAAGATTAAATGGTGTACAAATTGGCAGGTTAGGGTAAATGCTCGTTAAAATGATTGTCGCGATTGGAGGATACACGTAAACCACAGCGGTGCATGGTGCATGCAATCAGTGGACACAAAGGGAGCAAAACGCACTGGGAATCGTACCTATGACCTATCTGTGAGATCGCTGTGTAACGACAAGACCGCCTGTTGCTTCCGGACTTTACCTCTGTTATTATAGTATGCTTTTATTTATGCCATCTCAGTAGCTTGGCGTCAAATTTAAATAATCTACAGGTAAGGGATCTACCAAAATCAGTAGGACTGGCCCAAAGACATCCTAAAGTGGACACATCAGGTTCTATCGGTCGGATAGGAATCGGGCTCTACTCGCTTTATTCGTATACCTATGACGAGTGATTAATATTTAGAGGTGTTACAAAGAGTATTTTGTGTTGAGTTGAATATTATACTGAATAAAGCTATAAATGAGCTCTAGGAATACTAAATATATGGATATTTATTATTTAATTATTTAAGAGAGGGCAAAGGCCTCCTTCTCATTCTTCCACGCATCCCTGTCCCGAGCAATCTCCCTCCAGTCTCGGTGAAAGGCGTCAAGTTCGTCTCGCCATCTCCTTCGAGGTCTACCACGACGCCGGATGCTGTTTTGTGGGACCCACTCGGTGGTAACTTTAGCCGACAGGTCGTCTGGCATGCGAGATACGTGTCCGGCCCAGTCCCACTTCAGCTTTGCGAATATCTGGATAATAGCTTGGTATTATCTGACCCCACCCCATCATTAATACTATCAGCCTACATTTACTCACGGCCGAGCATAGGCTTACGCCAAAATGTTCTATAGGTACAGCTGGACTGCAATTTAGACACAGATATTTTCATAAAACATTTGGTCATACTAAAATATTGAGACCAAGACGTATATGACGTGAAAGTTATACGAATAATGTTTGAATCGCTTTCCCGAGTCATTTTGCAAATAAATCTTTCCTTATTACACTAAGAACGAAGGGTGTGATTGACATAAATGTGCCGTTACCATACCTATTTGTACACCGTGTATAGGTATCTACGCTTTATATTTACTTTAAATAATAAACTCATGCATATTGCCGAAATAGTTATTACGATGCTGCCCGGCGGCTACGATCCGGATGTTAATATCCGGCTAGTGTCCGCCGCCTCTGGTTCTGACTCCGGACTTTGCCTCTTCGTTCCGGGACGCTTCGCCGGACCGCCTCTCAGTGAATAATCGCGAACGTCGGATATTTATGTTGACATCTTTAATATATGAATGTTAGAATTTATTAACGTATCCTATATACTATGTATTATAAGCAATTGAGCGAAAATCACGTGACAACGGCACCTGCATATCCCTACCGGAGTACTTGCGTCACCACCGCCCTCTCCCGACCGAAGCTTATATAAGCGCACGCGCCCAGCCTTCAGCCTCTTTTTCGCTGCGCAACGTCGACGTGAAGAAGTCGTAACCCCACTTGTTTATTCTCTAGATCTTTCATTTGATTTATTTATGTGTGTTTCTGAACATATTGTAAAATCTGTAATAAATTGTGATTTAATTTCCGTTTAGAAATTTCCTTTAAATAAATAAAACTCTGGCCTTTCCCAATATCAGAAGTGGGATAGTGCTCCATTGCCTATCGTAACTTTAGCTAAACAGTGATTTAAAACGAAAATTTTAGTAAATGAGCAATTCCGACAGATCTTCTCGTGGTTGGGGTAGGAGTAGGCTTAATGATGACTCAGTTACAGGTGCAGATTATCTCCAACAGCAGCTCGGTGCCATTTTAGCGCGCCTGAATGCGCTCGAGGGCAGCGCATCGGTGGGTTCGAGCAGCGGTGCAGCCAGCCACGTGGAGGCACGTGGGTCGACCGGCAGCCTTGACATCGCTGCTCCAGCCCCTACGTTGCAGTCCACGCCGCGTCCACCCGAGCCCGCTGCTAGTATTGTCGGCGAGTTGAACAGGAGCTCGACCACCGTGTCATCGACAGACTCAACCGACCGGCTCATCGGAGCCCTAACCGTATTGACAAAAGTAAGATCCAACCATTATTATATTTCAAACTTCGATCCCAGTTTACACGATATCGATTCTTGGTGTGCAGAGGTTGATCTTTCAACCTCCGCTCCGCGAGCTCTTGCTCGTGAGATTAATCGTTGGGATGACAACGAGTGTCTTTCCAGGATAGCTAACTGCCTGAAAGGGGACGCGCGAAGTTGGCTTAACGAATGGGTAACAAACGATCGTACATGGACAAATTTTAAACTCGAATTTAAACCGTTATGCTCGCGGAGAATCGATGTCGCGACCATCTTATATAATGTCATGAGTACCAATTCGGACAGTTATACCACATATGCAGAGTATGCTAGGCGTTCGTTACTACGTTTGAATATAGTAAAGGGTTTAAGCGATGAGTTAACGGTAGCAATCGTCATACGTGGTATAACTGACGCTCAAATCCGTGCCGCCGCTACAAACGCCCGTCTACTGCCCAAAGATCTTGTCGAGTTTCTGTCTATTTACACAAAAGCAAACACGAACACTACGAATTCATTCGGGCGTCCTTCACGCAGTAGGCAAATTGAACCGAGTTTGAGAAAACGCGGTCATACTCTTAAAACACCCAATCGTGATGTTAAACGTCAAATTCCTACTTATCTCACGATGAAGTCCCCAACGCCTTTAATACTCACTTTATAAACATAGCATCAAACCTCACGATACAAAGCGACGAATCATTGTCCACACAGTACGTTCGTAGTCACCTCGGTAGCTGCGATATGCCCATGTTCAGCCTTCCTACTGTAACACGCGAGCTCTTAGACAAGACCATACAGTCATTGTTAAAAACACGTACAACTATAGACGTATACGAAATATCATTAAATATAATATTAAGCAAGGAATATAATACTCACAAGGAGATATTAAGTGTCTGGCCGGTTGTGTCTGATATCCTGGTGGTCCTCATTAACGATATGTTTAAAACTGGCATATACCCGAATGTGTTGAAGAATACCAGGGTATGCCCTCTCTATAAGGGAAAAGGGGACAGGACTGATGTTAATAATTACAGACCTATCACAATTGTACCCACTATTTCAAAATTAATCGAGTGTATCATCTCCTCCTGCCTAATGACACACTTAGAATCGAAAGACCTCATTACAGAAAACCAGTATGCCTATAGACAGAATAGGTCCACCACTGCGGCTGCCCATAAAATTACCGACTGCATAACGACTGGGCTGGATGACAGACACAAAATGGCAGCAATTTTGTGTGATCTTTCCAAGGCGTTCGATGTTATTAGTCACAGGTTACTATTAAATAAGTTAAGTCTGTATGGTTTTGACACTTCCGCTCACCAATTGTTGACGTCTTTTTTATCCAACCGGAAGCAGGTAGTAAAAGTGTCTACCAATGGCAAAACGGTGACATCGGATGCTGGTTGCGTACGTCTAGGCATCCCTCAAGGATCAGCCCTCGGGAATGTTTTGTTCACTATATTTGTCAATGACCTGCCATCGGCAATCACGACTGGTCTGTCGTTGCTCTTCGCGGATGACACTACAGTCATAGTTAGCGCAAAAACGTACGAACAGCTAGCCAATAAAATCCATGACGCTTGCGGGCAACTCCAAAAGTGGTTCTCGTCGAACGGTTTACTCTTAAACATAACGAAGTCCAATGTCATGGTTTTCTCGGGCCGCCACACCGCAGTGCCCCCATGTATTACCAGCGTCCCGATGCCATTATGCACTGAATGTAGGTTTCTCGGCTTCATGATAGACTCAAACTTAAACTGGAAGTGTCATGTCGACCAACTGTGTGATAGGTTGGGTAGTGCCGTCTTTGCGTTAAGAAAATTGAAACCATTAATATCGAATAATGCATTAAAAACTGTATATTTTGCGCATTTCCACTCAATAATGTCCTATGGTTCAATTATCTGGGGTAATTCCACCGATGCCAAACGCGTTCTTATAATCCAAAAACGAGCACTTCGGATACTGGCTGGAGTGGAACCCAGACATTCTTGCAGAGATCTCTTTATAAAGTATCGCATCATGACGCACTACTCACTTTACATGTTTGAGGTTCTAATGTACGTGAGAAATAATTTGCCAATGTTTGCGCGTGTTGAGGTATCGGGCAAACAAATTAGATCCACAGGAAGACTCAAGACAGTTCCGCGTCGCCTGGCGCTTGCCTGTAAAAACCCGCGCGTCATCGGTCCCACGTTCTATGAACGTCTACCCGCGGAATTACGAACCGAGCCATCTGACGACAGTTTTGAACGACAATTGAGAAACTTTTTATTGGATAATCCATTATACTCAGTAAATGAGTATATGGAAACGTAATTTATATTTGTATAATTGACATTGTTTTTATTTATACTCCAGTTTTGTTAATTATGACATTATATACTGACTATACCTAAGTTCCTGTTGACCTTATTCCTAATTATTGCCTTATTTGACTTTGTTATTTTCAGTGTTATTTTTATCGTGTTAATTCTTGTATTTTGACAATCCATTTATGAGCTACTTTGACATTTCTATCTGTTTGTTTAAAATTGTGACATGTAATTATTTAATCTGTTTTATTATTAATTCCGCTGTTTTACTATCAATTTCATCACATTTTATCTGTTAATATTAATATATGACGATCATAGTATAAGTGCATGTAAATTGACTTCGTGTAATTTATATTGACATTTTATATTATGAAATAAATAAATCTAATCTAATCTAATCTAAATGTTACGCTTGCGGTGGTTCCGGTCACCCACAACGGTTATGCCCGAAACGACCAAGACAAACCGAAACAAGCTCCGATATAGTCGAAAACAAGGCTGCTGTAGCCCCATCTAGTGTCACTGTCAAGGTATGTGCGTTTTGTAAAAAACCAGGTCATGACGACACTGTATGTTTTGCAAAGCAGCGATCGGAATCTCGCAACAAAAACAATGTTAATTTTTGTCGAGAATTAGAGGGTAGCTCAAGCAACAGTGACGTTACGACCGCGGTTATACAAGGCATACCAACTGATGTTTTGATTGACAGCGGTTCAGCCGTTTCTCTTATAAGCGAATCTGTGCTTAAATATTTTCAACAAACGCGACTACCCACTTATCAAGTATTGCGCGGCATAGGCAATCAAAACATTGAGTGCACAGGTGTTGCATACATAAGTAGCAACATTATGTTTAAATATAAGTTTTTATATTTAATTGTTGATGTAGCAACATTCTTTCTTCTCCATCCGTGCGTCACCACGAATACACGCCGTCCTTCTGTTCATCAAGTCTTTATTTATTTTTTCCATCTTCCCCGGCTCCGACACCCTGGAAATACACGTAAGCCCTGCGCTCTTCATTGGTCCTTCGAGTTAGTAAGAAAAAAGAAACGCCCTGTGTCCTAAAATCCATTTTGAGCCCCGAGGAAGGAATCACAAGACATACAAAAGGTCAGCCATTTTATTTCGTCTTCAGTCGCCGGAAGGAAAGCACTTTGACAAACATCATAGGTCATAAGTCAAAATTGCACTCTATATGCAATTTGTGCAATCGACAAGTATTTTTACTGTCGCAACACTAGCCTATGCATGTGGCCCTACTGCGCGACGCAGCAAATAGGAACGCCGCGCCGCCAAGCAAGCCGTGCGGTTGGTACTACTGCGCCGCTGCAGCGAATAGGATCGCCGAACGAGCAAGCGAGACGCCAGCAACTGTCAGCAACTTCACGTCGTGTTAGAAACAGACGCCATTTTTGCCGTTTTGTGTTCAAGTTTCATTTCAACGGAGTTTTCAAACTTACCAAGTGAAATTTTTGTGGGTTTTTGTGTTGAAATATTAAAGTTGTGGTCGCTATTTTTATTCAGAGACATTAAGATAGCCATAAAAAGTAGTGTTGTAGAATGTCCGAGCTAAAATTGTGTAAAGCCGCCAGGGCGCGCGCTAAAGGTTCAATAACGCGCTTAAAGAACTCTTTCAACAAGGAGGAGTTCCTGGAAGCCCCACTAGAGCTAGTGGTGGTTAAGCGCCAAAGGCTCATTGAATCTTTTACGGAGTATGAGCGCTTGTCCGTTAAAATTGACGCTTTAGGCACCGAAGCCCCGGAGGACTCAGACGCTGATGAAGTGGAGGACAACTATATGTGCTTACTCGCACTATTGGACTCCATAATAAACGCGAATCGTCAGAAGAGCAGCCCCTCGCCGTCTGAAAGTGGAATGTCCTCAGGCCCGGGAAATATTAAGTTACCTAGCGTAGTAATTCCAACCTTCAACGGTAAGTACACAGACTACATCGAGTTTATGAGCATGTTCACTGCTATGATACACAGTTCAACATCGTTTACAGCTGTGCAAAAACTATACTACTTAAAAGGTTTTCTTGAGGGTGAACCGTTAGCTTTAATAAATAATTTGCCTCTGACAGACGACAGCTATCCAGAAGCACTAAAACTCCTAAAGAAACGTTATGACAATAAAAATATTATAATTCATGAACACATAACCGCTCTTTTGGACTTGCCCACAATAACGCGATCAAGTGTGACTAATTTACGACAATTTATTTCAGTTGTCAAACAAAATCTCGCAGCATTAAGGAACTTGGGAGAGAGTGTTGATAGCTGGGACTCTATCATCATTTGCATCCTGTCGAGGAAACTAGATATGGTGACATATCGGCAATTCCAGCTGGATCGAGACAACTCTACTCCTGCAACACTGAACGAGTTTGTAGATTACCTAGAGAAGCGTGCGCAGGCTTTCGAGAACGCCGACTGCAACGTGCAGAAGGTGCAACGACTCGTCAGCCACCCTGTTGCTGCAAAGAGCCTGCCACCAGCCGCTGCATGTCTCTACTGTAAGTCAGACCATAAATTATTTAAGTGCCCAAGTTTTCAATTGGCTCAAATAAATAAACGCTTGGAGTTCGCTTCGGCAAACAAATTATGCAATATTTGTTTGTCGCAACACAAGCGCAAATGTAAATTCCATTTTCGGTGTGCCGTGTGTAAGCTTGAGCACAATACTTTGCTTCATCATGATGTACCCACACAAAATACAAGCACTTCTGTAAGTATGTCTGTTGCAACCCACTGTCAGAATTATGTCTTGTTGCCAACTGCACGTGTAAAACTTGTAGCAGAATCAGGAATGATTATATATGCACGGGCGCTCCTTGACAGTGCATCTCAGGCATCCTTCATCACACAGAAGGTGGTGGATATATTAGGAAAGTCGATGCATGGAGCTAACACCACTATAATCGGCATCACAAATGCGGAACAAAAAGTTGACAAATGTATAAACCTTGATGTGCACTCTGCAGTTTATCCATTCAAAGTAAATGTCAACTGTCATGTCGTTAAGACAATAACAACCAAATTGCCACAGACTCGGATTGATATGTCACAAATAACATTCCCTCCCAATTGCAAGCTAGCGGATGAGGACTTCTATAAGCCTGGTGATGTGCATTTGTTGCTTGGAGCTGACATATTCTTTCAGATCCTCCTGCCGCAACCGCAGAGTAGTATGAGCAGCCAACGCCTCACACCTGCCGGCAACGAGAGATCTGCAACAGCGAGCAACACACACCCTGGCAGCCCATCGCTAGTCCACACATCCTTCGGCCTGGTGGTAGCTGGCCGCACACAGGCGCCTGCTGCGACCAATAATCAGGTTGTAACTTTATTTTGTAGAGAATGTGACAATAGTATTAGCAATCAACTGAGTGCATTTTGGGAAACTGAAAAAGTGCCTGAAATCTTCCCCGAGCAGTTACCAGAGCATGAGTATTGTGAAAATCTCTTTAGGGAAACTACTAAGCTTGAGAATAATAAGTACCAAGTGTCAATGCCCATCAAGGTCCCTTTGGAGCAAATGAACTCTGAGTTAGGGGAGTCATTTCACTTAGCGCTCAATAGATTTCTAAATTTAGAAAAGAAGCTCCACAAAAACCCAGCTCTTTTCAGCGAATATAAAAAGTTTATAGATCAGTATCTGGAGCTGAATCATGGTGAATATCGTGATATTGGCACATTCGATTTAAGTAAAGATCCTGCTTACTTTCTGCCACACCATGCAGTAATAAATGAAAGCTCATGCTCGACCAAGCTCCGGACTGTATTTGATGGTAGTATGCTTACTAACAAAAAAGTGTCGCTCAATGATATGCTGCTCAATGGTCCTGTAGTCCAAAGAGACCTCTTTGATATCCTTGTGCTATTCAGAATGGACAGGTTCTTTTTTATCTGTGATATTAAAAAGATGTTCCGCTGTATAGAGATAGATCCAGCTCAGCGATTGCTGCAAAACATTCTCTGGAGAGAATCAGCGGAGCAGGATGTCAAGTGCATTCAACTTAACACAATCACATACGGTCTCAAGAGTTCAAGTTACTTGGCCACTCGCTGTCTCAGGGACCTTGCTGAAAGGCATGAGAGTTCTTTGCCTCTAGCATCATCGGCAATACAAAACAATACTTATGTAGATGACATTCTGGTCTCATGTAGCACGGAACAAGAGTTATTGCAAACACAAGCTCAGTTAACTCAAATGCTCAGTATGGGAAGCTTTCAGTTGCACAAATGGGCTTCAAACTGTAAGTCTATTTTAGATAATGTGCCCAAAGACAGTCAACACTTTGGGGAAGTGGAGCTTCAGAAAAATGACGCGTTTGTGAAAACGCTAGGCATTCAATTTGACGTCAAGTCTGATGTCCTCAAGAGCACATGCCCTGAGCCATATACTAGCGCAAACGATTCAAAACGCGACATTTTAAGCTATATAAGCAAGTTTTACGACCCATTGGGGAAAATCGGGCCGATTTTCGTCCGCGCAAAAGTCATTGTGCAACAGCTGCACATAGCAAACCTGGCCTGGGACTCCACTCCTCCAGATAGTATTCGTAGTATGTGGACTGACTTTGCTAAGGATCTTTCGCAAATGCAACCAGTTGTTATACAGCGCTGTGTAAAGCCGGAGAAGACTGTACTTAATCAGCTGATCGGGTTTGCCGACGCTTCGTCAGTAGCTTACGGCTGCTGTGTATACTTGCGCACTATTGATGACGATGGGAATGTGCGTGTCGAGCTGCTATGTTCTAAGTCTCGCATTAATCCATGTAAGAGTAAACTTACCACCCCGAGGCTAGAATTGAATGCTGCACTGCTGTTATCAGGGTTGATAAAGAAAGTCCATAATGCACTCTCTATAAAGGTAAAAATACATGCAACTCACCTGTTTTCTGACTCACAGATCGTGTTAGCGTGGTTGAAAACTGATCCAACAAAGCTCCAAACATATGTAGCAAATAGAGTACGTTCCATAGGGCAACTGGCGCAAGGTTGTGATTGGCACTATGTAAATACTAATGACAATCCGTCAGATTGTCTCAGCAAGGGTCTTCAACCTCAAGAAATACATGACCACACCTTATGGTGGCATGGCCCATCATTTTTACATGATGAGCAATATAACTTTCCAGATGAAACACGAACGCCTGGAGAGCTCCCTGAATTGAAATCTGATCATGCGCTGTGTCTTACGAGCACAGTCAGTAATGATACTGATGTCTTTCACATTCTGAAAAGTTATATTGCTCATCATGTAAAATGACACGAGTTTTAGCATACATTCTTAGGTTTTGCAATAATGTGAAACCAACTTCTCAAAATGTCAAAGGATTTCTTACTGCTTCGGAATTAGATAAGGCGCTCATGTTGATAGTCAAGCAAGAGCAAACTCAATTTTATAGTGATGACATTAAGTTGCTGCAATCTCACAAGCAACCTAAAGGTGATTTAAGGTCATTGACTCCCTTCCTTGATAGTGAGGGCATTTTAAGAGTTGGTGGTCGCCTGCAAAATGCGCCGCTTCCATATGCTGCACAGCATCCGGCCATATTGCCGAAAAAATCCTTTATTACAGAGTTGATTGTGAGAAATGAGCATATTTGCTTACAACATGCAGATCAAAGACTAGTTTTGTGTTCCTTAAGACAACGATTCTGGATAGCTGACGGTTTGCGCAGTGTGAAAAAGGTTATACATAAATGTGTAATATGTTTCAGATTGAAGGCTGCTGCGACGACTCAGCTGATGGGTTCCTTGCCGGCAGCGCGCGTCACTGCTTGTCGCCCTTTCGAGAGGGTCGGAGTGGACTTCGCTGGGCCGGTGACGGTAAAAAACAGTCGCATCAGAAAACCAGTAATCGGTAAAGGATACATAGCTTTGTTCGTATGTTTTGCCACGAAGGCGATTCATCTTGAGCTCTGCAGCGATTTAACGACAGAGTGCTTTCTTGCCTGCTTCAAGCGCTTTATAGCGCGACGTAACCTGCCCAGCGACGTGTACTGCGACAATGCATCTACGTATAAAAGCGCAAGGAATCAATTAGATGAGTTCTATCGCTTGCATGCCTGTCAAGACCACCAGCGCGCTGTACAATCATACGGAGCCCAAAAGGGTATCAATTTCCATTTCATACCGTGTTATAGCCCGATTTTCGGTTCGTTGTGGGAAAGCGGTGTTAAAAGCATGAAAAATCATTTGAAACGCGTTGTTGGGAGGGCTCTACTAACGTACGAGCAGTTGAACACCGTGCTGGTGGAAATAGAGGGCGTCCTAAACTCACGTCCGCTCACAGCTCTGTCGACTGATCCAAATGATCTGGCGTACCTCTCGCCAGGTCATTTCCTCACTGGTGCTCCGCTCAATACTTACCCAGAACAAGATGTAAGTAGCAAACCCACTAATCTACTCAGATTCTGGTCAATTTTAACCAGCATGAAACAGATATTCTGGAAGTATTGGAGCAGGCACTATTTAAATCAACTGCAAAACCGACCTAAATGGCAGTCGGTTATGCCAAATCTCGCTGTTGGTAGCTTAGTTATATTACGGAATGATAATTCGCCTCCCCTCGAATGGCCCATGGCTAGGGTCACCAGTTTATATCCCGGTAAGGATAATTTAGTACGGGCAGTTGAGGTGCTAACGGCAAGCGGTCATACTCACAAAAGATCTATTCATAAAATCTGTGTACTACCTATAGAGCCCTAGATGTTCTATTTTTATGAATGTTTGTGTATTTTAGTTTAAGATAAAGACTGAAATTAATGTCTATGTCGTTTGTTTAGTTATGTTATTTTATAAAACTGAATAATGCTTCAGTTACGTTATTATATATAACATCAAATATAAGCACTTTGTGTGCCATCAAAATGTGCTAGAATAGCAATTCTTAATAATATATGTACAATTTAAGCATATAACTGTTTTGTATTAGACGGATAGTCTTGCAGTGTTATCTTATTTCTGTTATTGTTTTGTATGTTAACGGATAGATACATACATGCTAATCTTTGCTATATAAAGATGTGCTGCATCGTTAGTCTAACCCATTTAGTAATAATCTTATTTGAATACTTTGATGTTACATGATGCTGTATCAATGTATGATATACTCTATTGTTATCTTTAAACAAGCAAAAGTAAATTAATATAGTAAATAAACATTGTTTTAGATAGGTTTGCTATGTTAATAGTTTTTGCAATAATTTAGAAAAGGCCCAATTAGATAGTTTTATTCCGATAAATATTTGTTATTGTGAGGCCGCAGTATGTTGCATACATAAGTAGCAACATTATGTTTAAATATAAGTTTTTATATTTAATTGTTGATGTAGCAACATTCTTTCTTCTCCATCCGTGCGTCACCACGAATACACGCCGTCCTTCTGTTCATCAAGTCTTTATTTATTTTTTCCATCTTCCCCGGCTCCGACACCCTGGAAATACACGTAAGCCCTGCGCTCTTCAACAGGTTATGTGACATTAGTTGTTGAGTTTAGTGATATCGCGTTAGAAGTTGATTTTTTGATTATACCATCTACATGTATGAGTGTACCCGTGCTTATTGGAACTGACGTGTTGAACCGCGAGGGAGTAGCGTATATTCGCACTAACGGTAAACATCAAATAACTCGCGTTTCAAATACAAGTAGTATTACTAAGGACGTGTTACATGTGCATTCCGATGAGCATTTGCAGATTAGTAGCCCCCTTATTGGGAGTGATCGTAATAAGTGGTAATAAGTTGCATTCGATAATTGATAATTTTAAAGAATATTTGATTGAGGGTACGGCCCGTACGACCGTAACCACCGGTGAAATGCACATTGAATTGACAAGTAACACGCCTATTAACTATAGGCCGTACAGGTTATCTATCGATGAGAAAAGTAGGGTGCGCGAGATAATAAGTGACCTATTAGATAAAGGTGTTATTCGTGAGTCACAATCGCCTTACGCTAGTCCAATCATTCTTGTTAAGAAACGTGATGGAAAAGACCGTATGTGCGTAGACTACCGGGCATTGAATGCTATAACAGTGAAGGATCGCTTTCCATTGCCTCTGATCGAAGACCATATTGACCGGCTTGGCAAAAGTAAATATTTTAGTTGCTTGGATATGGCCACCGGCTTCCATCAGATAGCACTGGATAGTGAATCCATTCCAAAGACAACGTTTGTGACTCCTGAAGGACATTTCGAGTACTTAAAAGTCCCATATGGCCTCTCAAATGCTCCAGTTGTGTATCAGCGAATAATTTCCACGACTTTGAGACCTCTTATCGACGCAGGCAAGGTTTTAACGTACATAGATGACGTATTGATTCTGGCATCAACAATTGAAGAGGCATTTGATAATTTACGCGAAACGCTTGAAACCACCTTGAAACCTTGACCGCTGTCGGGTTTTCTATAAATTTAAGAAGAGTACGTTTGTTGCCACCGAGGTTGAGTATCTGGGTCGTAAAATTTCACAAGGTCAGGTGAGACCGAGCGAAAGAAAAATTCATGCGTTAATTAATTCCCCGGTGCCTACAAACGTACGTCAAGTACGACAATTGCTCGGGTTAGCCGGCTATTTTAGGCGATACATACCCGATTACGCGATTAAGACTGCTTGCATGTCTAGGTTGACGAAGAGAGGCGTTCCATTCATATGGGGTGAGGAACAGGTTGAAGCCCGAAAATACTTGATTGAGTGTCTTACTAACGAGCCCGTGCTGGCAGTATTTGATCCCTCGTTACCAACAGAGCTACTCACTGACGCGAGTTCTGTTGGCTACGGGGCTATGCTCCTCCAAGTGCATAACGATAAACGTAGACGTGTAGTGGCATACTTTAGTAAGACTACTCAAGGAGCAGAACCTAAGTATCATTCATATGAACTTGAAACGCTCGCTATCGTGAAAGCATTACAACATTTCCGCCACTACTTGTTAGGAGTTTCCTTCAAAATAGTTACTGATTGCAATGCATTAAAATTAACAGAACGCAAGAAGGATCTCCTACCACGTGTGGCGCGGTGGTGGATTTACATGCAGGATTTCAACTTTACGATCGAATACCGAAAAGGCACATTGATGCAACACGCGGATTATTTAAGTCGAAATCCTGTAGAAGTTTACCAAATAACAAAACCGAAAAACTGGGCGCAAATTGCGCAGTCCGCGGACGAGGAGACGCGCGATTTAATTGATAAAGTTAACAATAACGAACTCGATCAATCTCGGTACATTGTACAAAACGATCTGCTATATTACCAGTACACTCCTACTGGCGAGGAATCCAGGTTACTATGTTTCATACCTAAGGGTCACAGATTGAGTTTACTACGTATTTTTCATGATCAGCATGAACACATTGGAGCTGACAAAACAATAGATCTCATTCTACGACACTTTTGGTTCCCTGGATTGCGCGCTTTTGTTAAAAAGTATATAGCACATTGTTTGATTTGTTTATCGTCCAAAAAATACCTAGAGCCCCACATCAACCAATTTCTTCATGGCAAAAGCCTGATGTACCTTTTAGTACAGTGCACGCCGACGTGCTCGGAGTATTACCTATTTCAAACGGTTTTAAATTTATTTTACTTGTTGTTGATGCTTATTCTAAATTTTGTTTGCTATATCCAATGACTAAACAAGATGCCAATGAATTACAAAACTGTTTTTCAAATGCGATTTCTCTCTTTGGGGCACCTAAACTGTTAGTATGTGACAAGGGTCGTATGTTCGAAAGTTCACAATTCCAAGGGTGGCTTAGGGAAATGGGCTCTAGTATTCACTTCATAACTCCGCAAATGCATGGTGAGAATGGACAAGTGGAGCGTTATTGCCGTACTTTGCTCAATATGCTTCGTGTAGAGGCTGATGCTAAAAATGAACAATGGTCTAGCAGCCTTTGGAGGTTACAGCTCGTAATGAACTGTACTAAGCAGAAGTCTACTCAAACCTCCCCGTTACAATTACTGATCGGGATTGAGGGTATGACGCCGCTGATAAGGCGGCTGGTACATGATGTAGCACTCGAGAACTCTCATCCTAACCGCGAGGGCTTTCGAGAATTACAAAGGCAGCGCGCCGCAGAACTGCTTAACGAAAACAGACTTAGACAAGATCAATATGTCAATAAAGGTCGTAGGCCTGCGAGAAAATTTAAACTGGGTGACATGGTTTTTGTTATTAAAACTACGCAGGTGACTGGCAAGCTGGACTCCGGGATGCGAGGGCCTTACCGCATCACGAGGGTACGACCGAACGATCGTTACAACTTGCGATTGCTGGGCGGCTCCTACGGCAAAACAACACAGGCTGCAGCCGAGCATATGATTGCTTGGCGTGGAGAATGGACCCTCGAGTCATGTGCCACCTTCTTTGACAGTGAGTACAAGAACCCTCATGCCATGTAGCTATATACGCAAACTAGGTGCCTCTGGTCTTGGTGCTGCATAGACTGACATGCTCAACTAGGTGCCTCTGTCCACGTACTTGTGTGCGCACAAAGTGATAACAAATTGCTTTGTTCCCAAGGATACGCTAACTGGGTGCCTATGTCCTCTCTAAGCTGACATGCTAAACTAGGTGCCTCTGTCCATGTAGTACAGTACAAAGTAACAATAAATCGCTTTGTCCTTAAGGATACGCTAACTAGGTGCCTATGTCCGAATAAGATTTTGGCTTAACTGGGTGCCTCTATCTGTAGCAAATACTGGATACAAACTATTCAGTATTGGATACGCAAACTAGGCGCCTCTATCCGCTCCATATAATAGACATGCAACTAGGCGCCACTGTCTTACTATTTAGGCCGTTTAAACAAGCTTCTAATGTTTGTTGTTATCATTTTCAGATGAGGACGACAATACGCCTGGCACAAACGCGGCTAATTCTACCAATGAAGCAGTCAACCTCCCTGCCGCTGAGAGTCAGCCGGGTCCATCCACTAGCCACGAATCTCACCATGATCAAGCCTGCCAGGAGAGCCACGTCGCAGCTTCCGCCAGTCACGATAAGTCGAGCGAAGAGTCCCAGCACGAGAAACCCTAGCAGATGAAGTGGTCGAGGGCGACCACATGTCAGGAGAAGCCGTATAAGCAATTGAGCGAAAATCACGTGACAACGGCACCTGCATATCCCTACCGGAGTACTTGCGTCACCACCGCCCTCTCCCGACCGAAGCTTATATAAGCGCACGCGCCCAGCCTTCAGCCTCTTTTTCGCTGCGCAACGTCGACGTGAAGAAGTCGTAACCCCACTTGTTTATTCTCTAGATCTTTCATTTGATTTATTTATGTGTGTTTCTGAACATATTGTAAAATCTGTAATAAATTGTGATTTAATTTCCGTTTAGAAATTTCCTTTAAATAAATAAAACTCTGGCCTTTCCCAATAGTATTTAAACGCGTATTATAATTACCTTAATAAAGTTAGAGACATTTGAGTCTCAAAAACAAAAGGCTGTCTCAAAGTCATAACGGTTAAATTTACAGCGGTAAAAATGGAGCTTTATTTAGGCTTAAGAAATATTAAAACTCAAATTAACGTGGGAAGCTGAATGTCAAATAATTTATAATTAGTGCCTTTAAAGAATTATATATTTTTGTTAGGTAGGTACTAAATATCCAGAGCAGTAAAACTTTGTGCAATTGGCTGTATGATGAACTTGAAAAGTCTTTAGTAAGTATTAAGTGGTATTAATATTAAGACACTCTAATTTGTATAAGACATCTTATGCGGAAGTTGTAATTTTTAATCAATCGTGTAGTACTACTTTCCGACCATGGACAATATTATACGTTTTATTTATTTATTAATGAATTTACGCCTATAACGAAGGACAACGCCTCTATAACGTGATCTGTTTTTACTACACAAATGGGAACATTTCCGAGCAAGATGGAGAAAATTATATTTTATTTATCATCCACTCAGGTTTAATATCATTCGAATCTAGTTAAGAGGAATCCAAGACGCAAAGTGTTTCAGGTCTAGTGGCACTCGACGCTATGAGTGCTGCTTAGCATAGATTCCGACATGCAGGCAATAAGCGACCCTAGGGAAACAGCTCAGTGTAAGCATTGCGAAAACCTAAGTACTTCCTCTTATTAGGCTATGAAGCTTGAAGCCCGCAATCTATTTAAGAAGCTTGGACGACGACTAAGGGACAGGGGCTGCGATCCCCGCTCTGACTCCTATCTGGTTCAGCAGGTGTCCATAGCCATTCAGCGGGGCAACGATGCTGGCATTATGGGGACCTTTGAGCCAGGTATAATGCAGGGCGGGCTCTTTTAGGGTAGATTAGTTTAAGGCGCTCTTTTCCCAGTAGACGCCGAACTCACTCATTTTGGAATGAGTCGTAAACATATTAAGCAGTGTTTGAAGATTATGAAAAACATATATATCATACTTGAGGATCTTGCGATTATAAAATCGTTTTCACCAGCATGATTGGATAAATTTCGCTCGATAGAAAAGAATCCCAAAGTTACCTCTATTTGTAATATTTTTTCAGTGGCAAGGCTAAAATACGAAGTTTTTTTACCCGTTTTTCGCTTAAATGTATGGATACTAATATTATCTAGGTAAATTCGCTAGGATTGTCTCGATACAATTATTTATTTAATCACTAGAACTAAAAACCTGCTAAAAATCGTCGCGCGTCAGCGCTTGAAGAGCGTCAATTAGTTCCGCGCGACCACGGCCGGACAATATCGCCTTAAGTTAGGTTAGTCTTCATCATACTTGTATATATTTATAAATTAGATTAAATATTTTTTTATTTATTTTTTATCCTGTTGTTTTTTACCTTTAGTTGTTGTACGGAATTCTTTGCATGTATTAGGCTATTATTTTGACTCGTCCGGAAACTTTGGCTACTCGTCGGGTTACTTATTGATTTTGGCTACTCGGGTTACCTTTTGGCTAGTCGGTTTACTTTTTGGCTAGTCGGGTTAATATTTGGCTGGTAGGGTTACTTTTTGGCTAGTTGGGTTACTTTTTGGCTACTCGGGCTACTTTTTATCTACTCGGGTTACTTTTTGTCTACTCGGGTAACTTTTTGGCTACTCGGGTTTTATTACGGCCGGTTACTTCTCGACTTTTTGGCTACCTTTTCAGGTAGGAAGTTTGATATTTTATTTATTGTGCCATAGTTACCCTCTAGAGCCAAGTTTTTACGTTATCGCGAAACATAATAATGTCAATGATTTCCTCGTAGTGCGTCTTATTTTTCCTATTAAACACCATACAAAAGGATCTTTCTAACTTGCCACTTGAAAATGCCATGAAAATTTGACTTTGCCTACAAAAACAGCACACGTACCAATTATGTCCTGTATAAAAATAACTATCAAACCAAGCGACCTACTCGACCGCGCCATTGCTCCAGTACTTTAATCTCCCAGTTCAATTACTTTACTTTTTCTATCATTCAGTTTACAATGGCCGACTAAACGGGGCTCTTTCAAACGATTGCGTAAAGTGAGCCCGGACCGGAATATAAACCGTAACAGTAAATTGGCCAGTTGGATCGGCGCATCAGCGGCCTGGAGTCCGGCCAGGACTTGGCGTTATTATATCCCGCGATAGCCGAACGTGGCGTGGGGCACCGCAGTCCCATCTCATGCATTTTACCCGACCTGAGACTTTATTAAACTTTAAATAACAAATTTTCAATGTCACATAGCAAAAATTTCTATATACCTATAGCACCCATCACGATGTCATCACGAACGGCATATGTTGGTCCTCGGACCAATCGGTCAAATAATAATCTCCCAGCTCAATCACTAGACTTGTTTCCTAAGTTTTATTACCATCCTCTTTACAATGGTGGACTAATTGGGGCTCTTTCGAACGATTGCGTAATAAAGTGAGCCCGGAATATAAACCGGCGTATCAGTAAATTGGCCAGTTGGATCGGCGCATCAGCGGCCTGGAGTCCGGCCAGGACTTTAATGGCGATATTATATCCCGCGATAGCCGAACGTGGCGCGGGGCACCGCAGTCCTATCTCGTGCATTTTGCCCCGACCTGACGATAAAGCGGCGTTCTTTAATCAACTTTAAATATAAAAAAAAAAAACAATGACACATAGCAAACATTTCTGTATACATATTTCCCGATTTGTATGAGAAATGTTCTCGAGGACGTTCTTTCCCCATACAAATCGGAAAACGTTCTCAAGAACGGCACATCTCTCGACCATATTGCTCAAACTCATCAAATGGCTATATTTTAATCTCCAGTGGAATTGGACCCCATAAATTCAGTACAATAAAGATTAGTGGCTACAAAAAACAGCATTAATGTTGGTCCTGAATAATAGATACCATAAAATAAAGCTACCCGACCGAGTAATCGCTCAAATAATAATCTCCCAGCTTAATCACTAGACTTAGACTTATAGACTTATTTTGTAACTTATCCTCTTTACAATGGTGGACTAACTGTGGCTCTTTCAAACGATTGCGTAATAAAGTGAGCCCGGAATATAAACCGCATCAGTAAATTGGCCAGTTGGATCGGCGCATCAGCGGCCTGGAGCGCGGCCAGGACATTAATGGCGATATTATACCCCGCGATAGCCGAACGGGGCGCACAGCACCGTAGTCCCATCCTGTGAATTTTGCCCCGACGTAAGATAATAATTAACACAAGCTTGCAATATAACCGATCACTACTTACATATATGTTTTGTTTAATTACCGATGTGTTTTATTGTTCTGTAAATTAATGCTTTTCAAAAATAGATTTAATACCCTATTGCTTTAAATAGGTTACAATCGGATTAACGGCTTAGAATGTTCGTTAACTATGTGTAATAAGATAAAGTTTTTATGCATGTATGCATGTAAACACTTTATTGTGCACAATAAACATGTACAAAGGCAAACTTATCCCTATAAGGGATCTCTTCCAGTTATTATTGTGGACTGTTAGCCAAAAAGGGAACTATTCTTTTCCAGTACATTTAAAGTCGATCGATTCGGAAACGTGAGTTGTGTACGAAATATTCTGGTAAAAAAGGAATGGTCGAAAGGTCGAGGTGGACATGGACCCACTGTCGACCCGCGTCGCGCCCTGTTTTAATCGACCACGTAGCATACCGACGTCCTAATCTAACCCTTCTCCCGCAGACATCTCTTTAATGACACACCGACCCGCTTTTATCTACTCTCTAATAAAACTCTATACATATAATTGCATTCGCATTGAAAAGGAAAAATCCTTTGTGATATTTTGCAAAACGGAGTCGCATTTCTTAGAATTTCACCTTTTGCTCTCCCAGACAATAATAGTTCGGAGGCAACCGTTTTATTTCGACTTTGTTTTCCTTGCAGCGACAGTTCGCAACGTATTTATTCGCCAATGAACTGTTAGCAAAGCTGGTGGACCGGAATGGGTTTGATTTCGTTTAATGAATCTTTTGGCTCATGGGAGCGAAGGCCTTTGATGTGTGTCGCTGCTCATTGTCGCTAATTGCTGATACGACCCTCGGCCTTCAGCGTTGTTCGCTGTTGCTGGGGAAAACCTTTTTTTACATGCTATGCACTTATGTATGTATAGTCTGTTATTTTGTTATTAAAGTACTAGATAATTATAAGAACGGTTTAAACTCACTTAAAAAATGTCAGTGGGTCGCGAGTCGCGTAGCAGCACGGATGGCTACCCCTGATGAAGAGCTCCAAATGAGTTCTAAACATGTCGGGCCGTTCGGGACAATTTTTACGCTAGTTTAAACCGTTCTTATAATTATTAAAGATGTCTCACGATAGTTTTAATAACATTAAAGTAATAGATCATCCGAGGGTCCAAATTCGCCATTTCTAATCACACTATTCTAAAAAATAATGAGAGGACAATAATCGAAACATAATTAAGATATTTTTAAAGGAGATGACGGATTGCAAAATAATCTTTGATGATCTCTATGGGACGAGAAAGTTTGTTTAAAAATTGTTGATATTCGTCATACTTGAAATCACGGGCTAAGATCTAAGTTCATAGACTGATATTGAGAAGATTGTGAAGTAGGTACGTAAGAAAATGCTTACGCATCCATCAATCTAAAAGGGTCAAAGTGTTGGTGTATAATATTACCATCTTCATTGTGCGTGCGGCGGGCTGGGCATCGCACCTCGAGATAATGGCCCCGTGGCCCCGTAATTACTTCGCCGAGCAATTACATGCCAGGCCAGATTTACAGCCGGCCTAAGGGCGGCCGCAGACCTTCGGCTGGCCGACCGGCGATCGTTGGTGTATCTTAATTGGGATATACCTTCATACCACACAATAAATACCTAACCAATTTTTTTGTTAAAATCGTAGAAAATAGGCCAATTTAAGATAATAATTTCATGCGTTAGCCAGTTAGGTACGTTTTCATTTTTTTTCTCCATAGTAAGCATTTCGTGATGACGTCACGATTGACTTCACTTGTACTGCAAAATGGCAAGGAAATGTGAACAGAAAAAAACATTTTTTTTTTCACATGTGTCATATTGTCACAATCTAATGTTTAGTGCGGTATAAGAGGTCTTTTACTGGAAATGGTTTTTGAATTAACGTAGGTCCTAAAAATCCCAATTGTTAAAATCCAATATATGGGTCCAGTATGTCCCGTAGATGTTCAGACCCTGTATGCCGTATGCTCAGTATACCAGTTGTAAAAGGTATAATCAACAGTTCTTCATTCCGACACCGATCACCAATGCGACGGCTGAGGACGACTGACTTATATCCATTTTTGCTTTCTTACGAGAATCAAAATGACAAACTAAACCAATCTTTAATTAATTAAGTTGAGATCGAGAAGGTTAATACTTATCTATGTAGTTCTGTTTCAGGCAGTTCAGATTCAATCGCGATGTAATAAAATAATAATATCAGAATGTATAAATTGGGACACGAAGTGAAACTGCATTAAATTTTGGTAACGATCCTCCGTCACAAGGTAACGAACTCTTATTAAGCAGGCATGCAGGTTTTTTGCATTTTGTCTTTTTATTCATCACGTCATCAATTTACTTTATGATAGGTATTAGTATTTAAATATTCCATACTGTATATTACAATATTTAATTCAAGTATACAATGCATATTCCTTGTTGTCTCCGACGACACAAAATTGTTAATAACGCAGAAGCGTTGGAACTTGGAACCGCTTCAGAAAATCGCATTTAAATGAAATTCACGCTTTACGGAGGGCCGCGTAGATTACATTTTTGGAATATTTGTGATCATTGATTTAGGAAATGAATGGCTGCTACGCGGGGTTTAGTTAAATGGACTCCGTTTCTAATAAATTGAGGTCGCTTCGGGCAGTTATAACAAGTTCTGCCAAAAGTTCTCTTGATCAACGTTTAGAACTGAAAATGGGTGTTCAGTAAAATTTATTATGTATTAAAGCTATACCCATTTTGCTCCTTAACCTAATTATATTATCAGTATGAATTATTAGAGAAATAATAAGTCTGTTTTGTGTTCAGATTGAAACTCTACTGAAACAGATAAGTAAGAACATTGAATAATCTACGGCGGTGGACGGAATGGAACGTAGGGGTTGGGTTATGCATTTTAGGTTTAGAGGTTATTTGTGCGTAAATATGTCTGTTACCATTTTACTGGAAGACTCTGGAACGTTTTATTCGCGGTTTCATTTGCATTAAATGCCTTTAATATCATAGTGCTGCGGCAGCCAACATTACGTGGGTTTTTGAATAATTTTTAATTTTGTTAGTTAATTATGTAAAATATAAATATAAATATTAAGGGACAATCATACACAAATCGACCTAGTCCCAAACTAAGCAAAGCTTGTACTATGGGTATTAGACGACGATATATGCCGACATTATTTTCATGGTTTTGAAAACCTGATGAATTAGTCTGCAACTTAGACTTAATTTATCACTGGTAAGCCGGTACCGATGCAATGCAAGCTTCGTATTCGAAGTATGTAACATGAAACTAACGGTCTTGTAATGGACCGAATGGTGAAAATTTCTTTATTATTAAACTATAATTTATATCGTACTCCTGTTTATTAGTATTTAACTCTAGATACTATTATTTTGTGACGCCCAATGACTCTAAGAATAAAAAAAATGAGAATCATAAGATTGTATGCTGTAAATCTTAATTAAAAGGTGATCGTATTGGACGCGACCAAATACCCTGCTGCCATTGCCACCACCGTCAAACTGCAATAATCCCTGCCCCCGCCCCCCTCCGTCACTCCCTAGCCGCCAATGCAGCGGCTGACCCGACGACCCACTGAACCTGCTAATCCCCGTCTGTTTGGTACTGAAACACGTGGAAAGAGAATATCGGAAACTATGAGAACTTTTTATTTGGACTGTCATTCAGACAGTTTTTAGGTTGATCTAGTTTGTTCCTTCTTTAAAATTCAGTTTTGTGTGTTGGCTCTTGAAATACGTAAGTATACTAAGGCCCGGACTCATTATCAGAAATCAGATATGTAGAAATATGTGTCTCGGCTTCGCTTAAATTTTGTGATTGATCGATTCCGCATGCCTCCGCTTAGGGTTACCATTTAGGAATTTGAAAAGTCCTGGCAAAAAGCCGGACGAATCGAAAAAAGTCCGGACTTTATAGTCACCAAAATAGGTAGGCATGGTAGTAGGTAGACGCTCGCATTGCGAGATTTGCGAGGGGGTAGGTGCGGGGTGCAGGCGGGGTTTTCTCATTATTCCAACTTATTTTAAAAAAGCCGGACAAATTAAAAGGCCGGACAAAGTCCGGACAAGTCGAAAAGTCCGGACATGTCCGGACAAATCCGGACGTATGGTAACCCTACCTCCGCTTGGCTCCACTTCAGTGGAGTCCATTATTAAAAAAAAACATTTTACATAAGTATAGTTTTGTAACCGGCACAAAGGAGTGAAAATAACTTAGCTCAGTAGTGGTACACTTAATTATATATAGTCTCGTTTTTTAGGATTCCGTACCCAAAGGGTAAAAACGGGACCCTATTACTGAGACTTCGCTGTCCGCCCGTCCGTCTGTCACCAGGCTGTATCTCAAGAACGGTGATAGCTAGACAGTTGAAATTTTCACAGATGATGTATTTCTATTGCCATTATAACAACAAATACTAAAAATTAAATAAAATTAATATTTAAGGGGGCTCTCATACAACAAACTTGTTATAGATTAGGGTACGGAACCCTTCATGCGCGAGTCGGACTCGCACTTGCACAATTTTTTAATTGAAACAAGATTTACGTCATCCTAGGCCGTAAATGGGATTTTCTGCCCACTACGCGGAGAGAAAATCTCACTTCCTAGCCAAGGTAAGACGTAAAACTTTAGAGAAACCCGGGTGATTATTCATAAAGCCCCAGATCGCGATCTGGGACATTCAATAATTCACCGCCCTAGGACCCCTAGGTATGTAATGTACTACCTCTAAAAAATATTCACAAATTATTGAGAATCTTTTCTCTCAACATAGCTTAGGTAAATAAACACCTACTTATTTTTTTACATTTTAAAAGCAGCCTTTATTTGTTCTACTATCAAACGTTTACCGCTCCAGGGAGTGTGCGAGTCATCCTACGCTATTCAGAAATAGCCAAATCAGTTCGGGGCCAGCAAACGCGTGTGTAAAACTCCAACCAATAAAAGATTCCGCTCCGGGCGATTTCCGTTCAGGGATCGGATTGCGATTTTGCTGTATGTATTATAGGTACACGTATTTGGAAAACACAAAACTGTTTCAACCGTAAGTATTCACAATTTTATTGCTGATTCATCGAAAATAACCACGTAAACGAAATAAAAAGAATAAATTGTAGCAGTAATAAAGTTACGAGACATTGGGTAAGTTTACAACTATGGGCCATTATTTTTATAATACACAGTTAATAAAAACAATATTCAGAATATTCTTAGTATTTTAAAGTTTTGTTAGTATTTTAAATAATAGGAGAAAAGGATACGATTTAGAAAAAAGTGAAGACACCTTTCCGTTTAGTCGACGAAAGAATATATTTGTACGAATGGGTTGCATAGCAAAATCCTGGCCTAGTTATGATTAATTAAAAATTCTAACGATTGCCTAATTAATGGAATACCAATGAATGAATAATTGCCAATCTAACGTTTCATCAAAGTTTAACTAAACGCCATCTTGGAGGAAAATACAAAGGGATCTATTTTTGAATCTGTGGACCGATGCTACGAGTCTTACGGGCTGTTGACAATAAAAACAGTTTTAACAACCGGGTCAGTTTTTCGAAATTTAAAAACATGGCGGAAAAATGGATGTTGAAACCGTGATAAAACTCATATTTCATCCATTTCAACAATAATTAGCTTCGGGAGGTTTCATTTCTCGCCGTCAGGCTACGCGACCGCGGAATGCTACGGTAGCTTTATGATAATTACAACAGGAGGCTTCCTGTGGTGCAGCAACAATGGCCGACATACCAGCAAGTGCTAATTGTATTTCAGATAGTGAATAATGATAGTAAAGATGTATATTATGATCATTACAAAACTAGTATTAAAATTTTACACATTTGAACATGACTACACTTTTAATACAAAGAACAAAGAAAATTTATGTTTGTAACCTGGAGGTAGAGACAAAAATAAATAGGTACCTAATACATAGATTAACACAGACTATAAGAAAAAAATCGAACGGTTCCTTGTCGTTAGGGTGGTCGAGAGGTTGATATCTTTGACCGGTAATCCAGAGGTTCGATTCCCAGTCTTCCGCCAGGTTACGCATTTCATTTTTTTTTTCTTTATATATCCAGTGGTTAAATAAAAATACATTAGGTGTGTGTCACAAATGTATGACTACGCTTTGTCCGTGTTAGAAGTCCATGTTAATATAATGTTAGATTTCAATAACTGCCAGCTTCTGCTTCTGAGGTGTACGCGACCGCGGAATGTTGCTTCATGAATATTACCGTTGACTGTTCCGTGGCCAACATGGCCGACATACCGGCAAGCTATTATTCTATTTATTTCCGATATTTAAGGGAGAAGCCTGCGGTAAAGGTAACATATGGCCGACAAACCACCAAGCTATTATGTTATGCTATACTTTGTCTATCAATCTTTCAGTGTCAAAATCCGCAAAAAAAAAGTTGTCCGCTAAAATGCTTTCTCATACCTGTGGTTTAGTTCAAACAACATAGCCAAGATACCAGCAAGTTATTATCATATATATTATGTCACGGGCATTAATACATAATAACTTTTAAGTTATTTACATAGAATAAATAAATAAATACACCCAGAAACCTAGTCAGCGCTTGAAAGTGAAACCAGTTTTGATTAGCTACGGCTAACTTTCGTCCGTGTGCATCTGTCACAACGTCAAGCTCACAAGCAACACTACGTCTCTATGATGTACTTGTTCCCTATTTACTTAATTCCGGTAAAAAAGTAAAGTTCAACTCACTTTTGACCATCAATCAGTCAATGTTAGAATTAAATCATTGTCCACCTAATTGCTCCTGAGGTATTTCCCGTCAGGCCGGGACCGCAGAATGCTGCGGTCGCTTTATGATAATTACCGCCGACTGTACTGCGGCCAGCATGGCCGACATACCGGCAAGCTATTATTGTATTTATTTCAGGTATTTCACGAGAGGTTGCGGTCGGGCTGGACTGTTATTAATTAGTCATAACACAAAAGTGAATTCCAATTTCCCGTTAAATGTCATTATTCGAGATTTTCCGATGTGAATTAATAAACCACTTTTTACCCCGCTGTGTAAATTTATTTGCATTAAAACCGTGATCTATAAAAAATAATACGGGCCAAGAGCATGTCGGGCCATGCTCAGTGTAGGGTTCCGTAGTTGCCCATCCTTCACACTAGATGGTCTTAAAACAGCGGTTTTAAGCCCGAGGCTTAGATTAGGAGAAAGATTTCAAGGTCTATAAAAAGGTCATAAGCGCCAAAGTAAGTGTAATTATTTATTACCTTCTGGAAGTAATCGATTATACGCGCCAGATTGAGCGAAATGTTTTAATACAGTATGTCACTTAAGTAATATGTGTTTTTGATCCGTGGTTGAAAAGTTAGAGGGGGTGGGGGGACGCTATTTTTTCGATTTCTGGAGCGAATATTTACAAAACTGCTGACTTTATCAAAAAATTATGTTTATAATAATAAATTCTTTATTTCGGATAATTTACATCCATAGTTTGTTAGCAAGGCTTACCCGCTACGTTAGTAAACTTAACACTAGATTCAAGTTATTATATATATATTTTTTTATAGGTATATCACTTAAATAACATATTGTGCTACACTATTAATCTGCACTATCCAGAATCTAAATAAATGGCAGTCATTCCTCTCCTCTAACGCTTTGAGGATGCCATTGGTGCTTTGCCTGATGCGAGCCATCAGCGAACAGAAAAACAGTCAACGCGGGCCTCCGCAAACATACTCGACGCGCTGCACCATCTCGGCATCCCCAGCAGCATCCTCAACGCGTTATTATACTGCACTCGTAGGGCGCTATAAGCTCTTTTCGTATAATTAACCCACAGGCTGCTTGAGTAGAAAGATTGCGTGTATGCTTTAAATAAAGTGAGCTTTACTTCAGTTGAGCATCGAGCAAACCTGCGGGCCAGCATATTACTCCGAACTGATAGCGCCCTACGCTCCCTTTCCATGTCACAGTCATCCTTCATAGTACTAGTCAAAATGTGACCTAGGTACTTCACCCTATCGACTACATTTAAGGCAGCACCATTCAGCACAATGGGGGGTATAAAATATGGTTTTATCTTACCCGCTTTAAACACCATGACCTCACTTTTGGTGCCATTGTACTGAAGTCCATGAGTGGAAGCATACGTCTCACATAATTCCAGCAACTGTTCAAGTGCACTGATTGACGGACTGAGAAGCACCATATCGTCGGCGTAACTAATGTTATTGACGCACGTACCGCCAACATAACACCCGGCATGCATACTACTCAGTCTACCAATCAACTCGTTGATGTAAAGATTAAACAGCTTAGGCGACGTTATGCCCCCCTGCCTCACTCCACATTCCAACTTAAACTCTTTGGACAAAGCATTGTCCCACCTAACCTGATTTACCTGATTGCGGTACCAGTATTCAAAAATGTTTACATACTCTATAGGTATACCTGTTTCCCTCAGTTTTGGCCAGAGTATGTCATAGTCAACGCGATCAAACGCTTTAGACAGGTCGAGGAAACAGGCATACACAGGAGTTTTTCTATCCGTATAATACCCGACAGTATGCTTCAGACAGAAAATAGCGCTTTCAGTCGATAGTCCGGCCCGAAAGCCGAACTGAGCGTCGTGTAACTTTATATACTTTTCAAGTACAGAGTCCAGCATACTGTCGAGTATTTTTGCCACCGTGGTAGCCAGGGATATTGGCCGATAATTGGTTTTATCAGCCAGGTCCCCAGTTTTGTTTTTAACTACTGGTACCACAATTGTTCTCATAAGAGCCTCAGGTAAGTGGGAATGACACATACACAAATTAAACAGCAATGACAGAACACGTGGCAAATGAGGTCCCGCATATTTAAAGTGTTCAATACTAAGGCCATCGTGACCAGGTGACTTGCCTCTCTGCATTTTGTCAATAACTGACTTTACCTGCTTGGCTGTAAAATAGATGTCACGCTGATCACGAATGGCCTCAGCATCAGACAGCGATGCAGGGACCGAATGCGAGTCAAGCAGAGGCTGTACAGTAAAATTACCCCTAAATAATTCGGCAATATCCCGATGGTCATTGATACCATCCACACCAACAGGAAGGCCCGGCCCCACACTCATTTGCTTGGTACCCTTCCAAAAATCCTTAAATCGTTTATTGCAGTGGGCTTCAGCTATTTTGTCCATTTTCAGCTGTTCCTGTCTATCCTGGCACCACTTAAGACCCCTATTATTTTTAAAAGACCTATTCAGCGATACCCAACACACCAGTGTTGGAACGGAAAAGAAATCACCCCCTCTAGTACGAGAGGTACCCGAAAAAAAGTTTTTTTTATATAAATATAAGGTTTTTTTTTTCGTTTTTATTACCTACCGCTTTGTCGGCGTAATACATACACATACTAATACCAAATTTCAGCTTGCTAGTACTAATGATCACGGAGCTAAGCCACGGACGGACGGACAGACGGACAGGCGGACATGGCGAAACTATAAGGGATCCTTGTTTACTATGAAACCCTAAAAACGAGTTGCATGTGTGAGTGTGAGAGTGAAAGATGCTTTATCATTTATTTAACGCGTGGCAAACGCAACCATCATAGGTATGTAGCTCTTTCAGAGAGAAGTATACTTTCTACTGCCATGGTCTTTGTTTTTTGGATAGGAGATTAACAGGTAATGAGTCATCAGTAAAGTTAACTCAATATCACCAACTTTTGCCGTCACCCATTAATCGCAAGCTGAATAAAAAGCTGTAGTTTAGGCAGTAGTTATGTTCCTTGAGAGTTAAAGACTACAAGTTGTTAAAAAAAAAACAGCTTTATCTTATTGATTAGTGTGTCAAAGGTTGTCTGGAAGAGATCGCTTTTTAGCAATGAGACCGCTTGTTGTCTACCGTTGTGTATAAATTGTATTTGTTTTGTTTCCTTTTGTTAACTTTTGTTGGTGTGTAATAATATTGTTGTATTGTATTGTGATTAGCTAATACACCCCCGAGTATAGCAAAGTAGGCACTAATTTTGCATCAAACAGAATCATCCATATTGATTGTTAATTAGCTTCAGGGCTACCCGTTGATCAAACGACAGTCAACTGGCGTCAATTAGTAATTACTATGCGATTAAAACAGACGCAGTAAACACGAGAATCAAGCTCGCGGCTTTGATATCGAATCAAAGGGAAACAAGCAAAGATATGTTAATGACGTCTCAATGTATTTTGTTCATCTTGCAAATGTAGAAGTTTATAGAGTGAGAACATAATTTCACGTCTCGTTATTATGCTGCGAATTTAGGTCGAACAACGTAGATTCTCATTTCCTCACAACGCAACTTTACAGGGCGCTAATTCCAGGGTATTTTGTGATATCGCCAAATGAGCGATGTCTCAGGTATATCCCAGATATTGGTGTCATTGAAACCTTGGCTATCGCAGCGTCTTTAAATTTTTTTAAATTTGTCACATACATAGTTTTGTGGCAGCAGTCATTGGTTGGATCCTAGCATTGTCTGCTTACAGCACCTGTCATCTGATTGGCTATTTGCCGTCGCGGGAACTGCAATCAAGCACCGCTGCACGAAACCGACCTACCCACATTCTAACTAAGCCCATGGACCACTAATTCATGAAGACTGCCAACGCTATACCTTAGAATAAATACGCCTAGAAACCTAGTCAGCGCTTGAAAGTAAAGCCAATTTTGGTTCACGGGCTAAGTTTCGTCCATTTGCGCATGTGTCACAACGTCAAGCTCACAAGCAACACGTCTCTATGATTGGTTTTGTAGACATGCGCACATAAAACCAAAAGCGGCTTCATATTTCACAAATATGTTGTATGAAGATTCTCGTTCTAGGCGTATTGATTGTAAGCGCTCTAGAAAGTCACGTTGCGCTCTTGAAGCGAAACCCAGATGAGGGTTTTGTCTTTGACACCGCTTAATAAATTATTATTGACTATATATGCACTCATGCAGAAGTTTTACCACAGAATGCGCTGCGATTCACCTGACCGATACCAATTCATATAGTTAGTCCATTGTTTTATTTTGAAACTTTTTTATATATCGCGACCTTAAGAAAGGTCTCAATGCCATACGAAAAGTATTGAGCTGATGCGCTTAGTTTGGTCAGTCTAAAACAGGTCAGTGTAGCGTAAATTTGTATACAAAAATGTATTGGCAGTCTTCTTCACTTATTCGTCCAAGCTAACCCCATTTATCTACCATTAAAACTAACCTCTACTACCCCGCAACAAGGTATACGGACGTAATGAACAGGTACAGCTGACCAGTGCTTTGATTAAATATTAACTGGAAGCCATTTGGAAAATTAGCTAAACCAAATGCAAATCGAAATGATCCCCATTTGAAATGCAGTGATTGTGAGCATTGGAGTGATTTTCATAATTTATTCCAGGATTATTGAGGACTGATATTAACACTGTTAAAAGCGATAGAGATTCCAGTGATTATTTGATCGGGGGAAATTAATAAGCCTTTTGTAGACTTTAATGAAATCACCGGTATACCATTATAACTAACGGCTTTAAAATCCGAAGTCAAATTACTCTAAGTAAATCCATATCCATACTAATATTATAAATGCGAAAGTGTGTCTGTCTGTCTGTCTGTTACCTCTTCACGCTTAAACTGCTGAACCGATTTAGATGAAATTTGGTATATAGATAGTTTTAGTCCCGGGGAAGGACATAGGATACTTTACACCCCGAATAAATTTAGTGTTCCCGTGGGATGAGCGGGTAACACCGCGGGGCACAGCTAGTCTATAATATATATCCCTAGAATACAATAAATACAAAAATCTAGATGGTTACGGCGGGTGACATTTTTCTACTGCAATAGCCCAAATAAATAGTCCATCCAAACTTCACTTTAATAGCCCGGTTTCTTTTCCATATGAATGCAATAGTTCAATCACCTGTTGGGACCGGTTCATGGATGTATCATCTTATTGATATGATCAGGAACGGGTCCCAGCAGGGCAAAAGCCACAGCAAATTTTCTCCAAGGGGCCTCTACGTGTTGGATCCATATCCCCACGCAAGCCTTCCAAAAGACCGGGACGTATGAGCCGGAGACTCAAAAAATGAGAAACACATAATAATAATAATTTACCTTGGTGACAATATTTATAAAAAAAGTATGTCCTCATTAAAATCAGAATTCATAAAAATATTATATTTTAAACATTGGCTAAATGTAGGCAATTAAATCTGTAATATAAATTATTTTCCGTTTTTCCAAGTTCTTTCTTATTTCAGTATAAGAGAAATACGAATATTATGAATAGTAATATTGGACAAGATGGCGGGACTGCTTATTGCTAGGCGCATTATGAAGCTGCACTCAATACGAAGTAGTCGCAAAGCGTTTGGAATGGAACGTATTGAAACATTTTAAAAGAAAAAAATGTTTCGTAGTAATCAGTTTTTACCAAAAAACGACTACAGAGAAAATATGTTTTATTCGGCCTATTAAGTAATTATAATTGTGGTTGCAATAATTGAGACGTTTTGTTAATTATATTCAGGGGACCATTTGGGTATTAAACTTTCAGACAAAAAAGATTTTTCCTAATCAGTTCAAGCTGACTAGACTATTATCTGGTGCTAGTATGGCAATATGGTACGATTAACAACATATCATAATAACATAAGTACGATAACGACATATAAAAAAGTATTCATCGACGTAAGCAGCGCTTATTTTGAGGTCAATTAAAAATTTAATGGATTTCTTAATAAATCGATAGAGAGGATGACATCTCTGAATCAGCAAATTATCTTTGCTTATTATGATTACGAACATTGCTTTCTGTTTCTTTCTCTTTGCTTTGTTCTCGGACAAAGGCTCAGTGCTGCGCAGCGCAGCGCGCTGTGCAGCGGGGAAACGCCGCCAGTATCTTCGGATCATTTCCGCCAATGACCGACCTTGGCTAGAGTTAGGTTAGTGTAGGTTCTAGGGTTTTAAGTTGGATTTGTATTATATATTTGAATTTCTTTATTTACTATTATATTGTATATGAAGACTGCAATACATACGATTACTATCTGTTAAATAACGAATTCCAAATCTCTATCAACAATCTTTTACCGTGCACCTGGTTTTGACGTCCAAATATCAATCCATACCACTAACTGACAGTCAGTTTGATTACCGACCTACCCATCAAAAAGTGGAAATGTTTTCGTTGGGGTATCGATTACACAACACAACACACAACAACCGCCCCTAAACTCGGCACGCATTTAATCAACTACTTTCGCCCTAAATGGAACTCCTTGATTCCTTTCCCGTATCAATTAGCAAGTTGGCGCACTCACGCGGTATAAATCAACAAACAGTTGCAAGGCAGTAGTCCCGTCCAGATAGTGTCATTGTTTTACAATTTTGAAGACTGAATTCGGACTTGTTGATAAATGAGGTCAATTTCGTTTACAATGAAACGAAAATTTTAAAAATTAAACGTTTCGGGCAGTGTTCGAACCTACGTCTCCAACGGCTTTCCGGGCCAACACGGGCGTCCTACCTATTGGACCACTGAACCTGATGCGAGAGCTATTGAAGTTTTCAACCAGTTGCTTCTACATGCCTTAGGGTGGCATCGTAGCGCCATCTACCGTAAAGATTCAGACTTTATAATCGACACCATCATTTCAAATTATTTTTACATTTTACACCCAAATTAATAACATAATTTGAAACGATTGATGGTGACGACGCAGATTTTTACTGGAAACTGCTGACTTCCAGGCAATAAGAGTAGAAAATAAAAATACATAAAGGCTCCAGCTCTACTAACTGTCATTATTAATGCACTTGGCAGGAATCAACGAATTTGTGTTTTATCATTGGTAAATTTTCAACTTTACTGGACTACGGTCCGAGGTCGGCTGCTCTCGCATGCCGCGCGCGTGTCGCCCGGTCTAATTACTGGCGTGATTGCGAGACGGGACGCACTGCCTGCGGCCTGAATTATGAGCGGAGACGTTAACTTTCTCTAGTATCGTCCTACGAAATCTCTCTGCATAATAACCCGACTCTCTATCCCCTCTCCACCCGCTCTAAGTCAGGCTAACCCGGTTCAGTCTATTCATCCCCCTCTCCCCAATCATTCCTGTGGCGCTAGATAATTCCATACTCCCACACAAAGTCCGACTCACTGGTAGTGAGGGTTAAACAGCCCCGATACAGTTCAAGATATGTTAAAAAAAAACCTACGAAATAACAAATATTCTATTCGGACTACTATCATATTTTGAAGTCCTATGGTACGCACACTTCTATTACATTTTTTTATTCTCGTTCTTAGGTCATTGTCACTGTATATAAATATATAAAAACGATAGTGGCCCACGAACGTGTGGAGCACTAGGTCTTAATTTCAAAATAGATAAATAGGTATCTACCACGGTATCTACAGTCAGCCATGAAAGTGGTCAGCCACTCATGAAATATAGTCAAAAAGAGTTAGACAAATATAAAGAAGTGGTATAAAAGATGGGAATCTAATAAGTAAGTATACTCTACATTTTTGCAGACTATTCGCTATTCGTCATAACTTAGACCAAACCCCAGTCCTATACACACCGCCAACCCTTTCTTGATCTTAAACTAAAGCAGCATGGTCTGTAGTTCCATGACACACAGCTGAAGTGAAGGGCTGCGGGGCCTTTGTCAAGAGTCTGATGGATGAGGCGGATTTATTACTCGCCTGGAGTCGTCTCGCTTATGAAACACTCTCTTCTCCACACTTTGTACGGTAGCTAGGTGTTTGATTAAAATTGCTTGGCAAGGACACTAGATGCAAATTATGTTTTTGCGTGGGGTTTAAACCCCACGCCAGTCAAATATATGGCGAAGTATGGGAGCCCACAGACTAAGCACCCACGAAATAGTACTTGACTGGCTGCGGCAGCGATGTATGGCTGCTTGCGTACTAGGGAACCACAAACTCCAATACAACTGCCGCAACCAGGCTTTTTAACGGACGTGATTGAAATCTTAAGCCAATAAAAAACAAAAAATTGTTTGCATCCAGCGTCAATAATGAGGACCTAATCCAGAAAATATAGCTATTTTCTGTGCAAATACAGTATAGTTGTTATTATTTCTCCTATTTAGGAAACAAGATTTTAACATTAAAATTATCATTTAATGCTGAAACTAGTTGCTTTCTCACAAGTAAATAAATTGAATTTATAATTGCTACCGCATCAAAACAATGGCAAGAAGTCATGCTTTGAGGCTTAGTAAATATTATTTAACAAATTATACAAGTTAGGAATACACTATAATACTCAAAATTACGCATGCTCATCAGTCGTACTAACTCAGTGAAAACTGTGTGATTGGTCAAACCATGGTCCACTCCGCTTCACGTCAGTGGAAATGCACTTTAAGTTTTTCATGTACACAGTGAGCGCAATCATCGGCTATGAGTTGATTAATAAACTGCAAAGGTTAAGTGGAGTTGAGCATGGAATTAAACAAATAATCCAATAAAGCCGACCGTACGGAAAACAAGCTGGAACAATGGCATTGTTTTCAGTGCATGCCTGCTCCACTTATTAGTTATTAAAATAACTGCAGACAGATATGCACGCGAGCTTACCTTTGCGCCGGCCGGTTTAATGCTGTCTGTATTTTCCTTTATGTGCCTGATAAAGTTAAGTCATAGACAAAATATTATTTATTTAAGTAGGCCTAGCTCCAAGCACTTTCGAATTATCAGTTACAGAGAGCAGAGCTATTTATTGATAGAATTATCACTAAAAATAAAATTAAAACATTAAAATAACATCATAGAAATAAAAGAAAAATCCCAAAAAGGATCGTCAACAAGACTGGTAGTTCAAATCAAAATCTTCAAGTCTAACGGCATTTTGTGAGCCATTTTGGTAACATGACTTTTCCGAAGTAAAAAAGCCTGCTGAATTCGATTCTGGATGTTGCCAAGCCGAATTTTGCCCCCCTCCCCCCTTTTCCCCCCTTTTTACCTCAAAATATGTCCCTAATCACGGTTTTTACGGTTTTATACAAAAAGTATTACAGCTAAAAAAAAATGTCAAAGACAAGAATGATCTCTATAAAATTTCCTATAACATGGTGTATAAACTTTTTTAGTAGGCCTTATGGTTTGTGAGCAATATCTTCCCGAACTTCATAGACTGGTAGAAAATTCTAAATATCGGCTTCCTTTACCGTGCTAACGGCATTTTGGGATCCATTTTGGCAACATGACTTTTCCGATGTAAAAAAGCCTGCTGAATTCGGTTCTGAATGTTGCCAAGCCGAATTTTGCCCCCCTCCCCCCTTTTCCCCCCTTTTTGACCTCAAAATATGTCCCTAATCACGATTTTTACGGTTTTATACAAAAAGTTTTACAGCTAGAAAAAAAATGTCAAAGACAAGAATGATCTCTATAAAATTTCCTATAACATATTATAGGAAATTATACACCATAGTGTATATTTTTTTTTAGTAGTGTACAAAACCCCTCCCCTAAAAAGATTTTTTATATCTTTTTAATTAATAATAATATGGATTCTCCTTCTTTAATGGCCAAGGCGTGATCTTCTAGTGGTTAGGACCCCTTATATACGTTATGCATAGTAACCCAGATTCTTTAAGTTGACTAAGAGATAGCTTAAGTCCATTTACATATAATGGGTAATGGAGTTAGAAAGATTAGGGTTTTGTGAACTAAATAATTAGCCTGAGATGAGTGATATCTTCCCGTCAACTACCAACCAATCGACTGTAATTAGTTATTAAATCCTACAACCTCCTTACTTATTCTACTACATAAACAGGTCCTTAAAGCAGTAGAGTGATTGATAGTGGGATTAAGAACACTTAGTTAGCTTAAGATGTAGGGCTTCTAAAATTAAAGGAATAGGATTACAGTGAAACAAATGATAGGTTAATAAAGCATGTATATTGAATCTTTGTATGATTGTATTAAGATTTAAAGTGTTTTATTTTTGCCCGTCAGGCCTGATTTGTAATTTAATTATTTTGTGCCAGCAGGGCTTTTATTAGTTTATTTTATTTAACTTTACCAACGGTTCACTATAAGGCTTACTGTAATGGGAAGAACCGTCAAGAAACCCATCAGACTGCCTTAATACAAATTATATTTTGAACAATTAAGCAAGTGAATTATTACAAATATGAATAGCCATCATAGGCTCTGCCTATACCTATACAACTAGCTTAACTTATCTCTAACCATGAAATGCATTTCACGAAGAGTACCATAGTAACCTTTCAGCGTATTTTGTCATGTAGTCTTTCATTAATATCATAAAAATACTTCTTCCTAGCCCTATACATATTGACACGCCAAAGCCTTAGTATAGTCAGAGGAGGAGAGTTCATTATTTAAGAGACTCCATGTAGCAATGATGGGCTTTAAGTTAAGGTCCAGTTGAAGTTCTGTGGTATATGTAATTGAGCTCCTAAAAACGAACCGCTTAACGGAACGTTTGCTGTGTCAAAGACGCTTTTCACATGTTATAGTTAGGGAATGCGCCTTAGCCCAATTACATTGAACACAGACTAGACTTTCAAGTGGATATTTAAAAATAAATCATAGAGTCTCCAAAGATTTGTTTCCAAAATACTTCTTCCTAGCCCCATACATATTGACACGCCAAAGCGTCAATATAACCAGAGAAGAAAAGTTCACTATTTAAAAGACTCCATATAGCAACAATAGCTCTAAGTAGTTAAGTTAAAGTCCAATTCAAGTCCTGTGGTATTTGGAATTAAGCTCCTAAAAACGAACCGCTTAACGGATCGTTTGCTGTGTCAAAGACGCTTTTCACATGTTATAGTTAGGGAATGCGCCTTAGCCCAATTCCAACGACCACAGGTCTAACTTTCATTTGGATGTACAAGTATTAAAAGCATAGAGTCCCCTAAGAGTTAATTTTAATAGTTTTATTTCACAGTAATTCCCTACGATTCTGCCAGACATCGAGAGACTCCCCTAAGTCCAAAAGACTGATTATATTTAGTTCAAAACTAGTTGAAGTGACCTGAAGTTAAATGAGATCAGAAGTTTGTGTTAACAGCGTTTTCGACGAAATAGGGTAGTTGTAGTTGCGCTGCGGATTCTGACCTCATCTACACAAACAGATGCCTTCTTTTGGTTATTTACGTATTTAATCAGATAGCGTAGAGTCTCCCTAATGAATTGATTTTATTAGTATTTTGTCGCTGCAAATCCCCAAGATCCCGCCAGGTTCCACTAGTTTAATAATTAGCAGAAACTCCACATGGTCCATCTGACCTAAGATATTTGGCTCTAATCCAGTTGTAGATACTTGGAATTAAATGCATCCAGGGGTTGTGTTAATAGCGCCTTTGACGAAGTAGTTGTGGAATTGCACTATGAAACCTGATTGCATTAATCCCGAGCTGAAATCTATCTCTGGCTGTTTTACTATTAATAAAAGCATGGAGTTTCTGACCTATCAGCAATTAAAAATCTACTCAATTAGCGCGCGTGGCTATTGGAGTGTCATTATTGCAGTAGTCCTACTGCTAAGGTCAGGTGAAAATTGAATTCCAAATAATCAAAGTTATCCCTTGGGTAGGGTTGAAATGGTCCTAAAAGGTTACTTCGATCACTTTGGATAAAAGTTATGTACCCAACAAAGTCCCAATTCTCAAACTTGATGGCATAACTATCAGTAGTCTACATTTAAACAATCTATGTACATAACTTTGCTCCGATATATGACTAAGTTACAATACGTTAACCGAATTAAGCACATGAGAGATATCAGTCCGTATCCAAATCCGTCCTCACAACTAAACATAGAATTTCAACAATAAATTTCGAAACAAATATTATCAATTAGTAGTCTGTTTTTAACTTAATCTTTGTGACGAACTCAGAATTAAACGCAGTCTGATATGAACACACATAAAACAGAATGAACATTTACAAAAGGCACAACACAATACAAAAGAAATAAATGCATTAGTAAACAGTTCGCAAAGCATGACAAGGCAATGGGATTTATAATTTCCCGACTTCTATTTAATTTTGGAAACTATGTCCAGACTAACATATTTCCTTATGCAAGAAATATGTTTGTCTTTTTGCAAGGATTCTAAGTCCAGACTGATAGACATCAACTGTGAGGTTTTAGTCTTTCAGTCGACAGAGATAAGTTGCCTTTTAGAAGATAGAATCGGTCTTTGTCACCAGTCGGGTTAAAGATTCTACCTTCTAAGCAAATACATAAGGATTAAAATCCAATAATGCTTTCGTTGGCACCTGTTTGGTATCAGGCATTATTAGAAAGTTTTCCAAGTAAATACAAAGAGAACAAAGTCCAATAATGCTTTCGTTGGCACCTGTTTGGTATCAGGCATTATTAGAAAGTTCCCCAAGTAAATACATAGAGAATAAAGTCCAATAATGCTTTCGTTGGCACCTGTTTGGTATCAGGCATTATTGGAAATATTCTAAGTAAATAAAGCCCAACAATACTTTCGTTGGCACCTGTTTGGTATCAGGTATTGTTGGGAGAGTTCTTACCCGAGATCCTGGAGAGAGTTCCTGTACTGTTCACTGCTGATGACTGAATGAATCTCCCATCCCAATGTATGGCTTTTTATACCCATTTCCTAACTTTTTAAAAATTGAATCTACGTGGCTATTTCCTGATTTTCGCGGGAATTCACTTCCACGTAAGCAAAACAGTCTCAAACCAATTTAAAACCGCCGACTTAATATATTCCAATTTGATTGACTAGAACTTTAAATTATAAATCTTATACCCATAAATGAAGCTTAATTCAGGGTATATTTTATGATTAATATTACATTCTAAATCTAATCTTTAATATTTTCCATTGAAATAAAATGTTTGAGATACCTTTTATATCACCGAAATTCTATATTCCATAGACTATCTCAGATATTGTTTATGTGCGCTAAACTCTGCTTTGCTTTATGATTTTTGCCCAATGTTTTCCTTCAATATTTGCAGTCAATCCTCCATACTTTAAAAATATTTCTTATTCTCAACAACCACATTCATTTAATAATTACTAGCATTAATTGTACTCTCTATTAAAATTGTTTATCTAATTTAAATTTTACTTAATTCTGTCAGTACGACAATCATTATGCTCAATATATTGCTAAATCCTGGCTACCCCGAATTGACCCATAGATTATAGAATATTAAAAAGATACTAATGTAAACAAAAGTAAAGAAATCTCTTGTGTTATTTTTAATAGGATTTTAATATATCTAACCTTGTTTGGATAATTGCAAATAAAATATTTGCCCGGTAAGTAAATACTAAAACCCTTTTCTACGGCTCAGCCTAAACATTTTCCAATAGTTACCTTGGATAACCTATCTACCGTACCTAAACAAAACTAATCATTGGTTCTCCTATATTTCTTACATCTCTGCTTTTACAAGTAATAACTAGATGCTATCTTGTTACGTATTTATATGATCCTGTGATACAATTAATGATGCCTTAATAGACAAGCTCTAATCCATATGTTGTTTACTTTTCAGTATTAAGCAATGAATATGAAGAACGCTTTTACAACATTATATGAAATGAGTCGCCGACAAAGGAAATTATCCAAGATCCATTCATAAGAATCACAATTCCTGTGCTGCCGGCCAATAAAGCCAAGAAGGCTTCCTATATAACGTGTGTTTAAATTCGGAAGATCAAGAGTTGCAGCTAAATGAAAAATGAGATATTTATTACAAAACATAACCTTACTTTGAACAAGAAGTGGATTTCTGACCATAAACTTTAGAGTTTAATACAAAATGGAGTCTGTCTCAAGCTTTGAGTATTCCGATGACGATTTTTATGAAGCAGCTTCAGGATGAGAATGTTGACGAGGTGCTGGGTTTGGTACAGCTCTGCCCCCTGCGTATTGAAATTTTGCATAGGTCTATGCAAAATTACAAACGCAAACTCTAGATTGAAATACCTAGATCCCCCCCCACGCTACAGTAAAACTCCTCTCGAATAGCACCATCTTCATTTAGTTCATTCCCCCTTTTTTATTTTTTCTCAATTTTCACATTCTCTCTTAGTGCACTTGTTCTCCCTCCCATGCTCTCCTGTCTCGTTCACTTGCCTAGATTCCCCTATAAGTACGTAGTATTAAGACTTACCCCAGGTTGATATTATATTAAAACCTTTTACAAGAATTGCAAATTATTTAACTGCTATAACTGCTGCATCAAATGAAAAAACTCCTAAACCCAATATGAACATTCAACAATACAAGTAATAAAAAAAAGTTTCCAAGAGTGATAAGGATTCGGGTCGGTTGACGCGAAGAGGGAACCCCGATAAACAGTATAAAGTACGTATGCTGAGATAGTGTTACACTATAGAAGGAGTTATCTAATTAAAGGATTAATATTCATTAACAGAAGCGTTAGTGAGCTAAGTACACTTCAAAAGATACAAACAAAGTGTGCCTCAGAAATGCACCAGAACGGGGTAATCCCTACTACTGATTTGTGAGTTCCGAAGTCCGTCCCTCTCCATACACGTGAAGGCGAGAGCGATGCACATAAATTCCCTAACTGATCGAAATCGAGAACACATATATCAATGAACCCCAATAAATCAAGATAATTTTTTTTTTTTTTTAACGACATTATGTAATAATGCATGAGCAGCGTACAGAGTCATCTATCGCGTAGCTGGGTAAATACTTTATATACAACCAAGATATGGTTGTTTTTAACTCTAACAATAACTAGGCCATTACACATCGTGAAACACATTGCAATTATTTTTTTTCTCTTATCAGAAGCTTGATATAAGCATGTAAAGCTCGATACTAGTGCCATCTAGGACTCAGCGTATTAACTACAAAATCAATATAGTTTTCTGATATCTTAACTTCGTTAAGTTTTTTACAAGCAATATTACTCAAGGTATATGCAAGCGTTATAAAGCGCGTTGTCTTATATTTTTAACGCATTCTAATAAATGATTATAAACAATGAAAGCAAACACTAGCGCCATCTAGAATAGATGCTGAGTATTAACTATGCAGAACTTACTAAAATGTTGCCTATAACAAAAATAAATTCAATTAGAGTAGAATTTACAAAAGAACCTCCACTAATAAAAGGAACCCTTAACTCCACCCAAAAAAAAACCCTATTCGTAAACAAAACTACAATTAAATTCCGTTTTACTATATCTACTAACAAGTAATCCACTTAATCGCAACGTTAAAAGGAGACAAACAAATGAGTGCAGATTTCTATAAATCTGAACAAAGCTAAATGATAATGTTATTTATAACAAATATAACTAAACAATAATAGTACATGACCCTTATTGCAAGTCTAAATAGTTATTCAGAGTTTAATCAATTTCAAGCCTGATCTGGTCAGATTGTTCGTATCGTTCATTGATTTAAACAACCTAACCAGAAATATATATGCAGATTAGGGAATAAAGTGTCGATAAATTCGATTTGATTACCATGAAATATATAATCGTAAGATTTGACCAACAATATCTCTTTGCTACAATTAGTAATCAAACAAACATCAACAGGGTACTGTCAAATGTTTGTTCAAGCCCAAACTATAAGAATATCCTGAATGTTCTGATAAAATGATTCAATCGTTCAGCTAAAATGACCAAATTGCAAAACCGATCTGATAAGATTATTTGAATCATCCAATATGTCAAATTCTATCTAATCTAGCCAGCTATGACTGTGAACCCATATTTTCGCGTATGGTCACTCTGCTTTGACTGTCAAACAAACGAAGTCAAATATTGTCATTGTCATATTGTCAATGTCAAACTACAAAATCTTCTTAACTGTTCCATTACGTTTATTATAAATGGCTAAAAATCGACATAATGCCACCATGAACAACAGATTAAACTAAAAGAACAACTGGCAGTCCGGCACATTGTAATTGGATGCGCGACTCAGCACTCCATAAACCAAGCAACTTGCCGAAAAACATGCCACTGATTAAACTACGCAAGAATCACACTGGTAAGTACTTTCTATTTTATCTTATTTACAACCTGTAAAATGCTAATGTTATGTAACCGAACTGACCCCCTTTTTTTTCAAAATCGCCCTAGTTCTAACTGTATAGAAAAGACAAATAACAAAAATCGAAATCATGACGAAGGTAAAATTTCGAATTTAAATGTAATCCAAAGAAACTTCCTTCCTATAACCTTGTTCTAAGCTATGATTTTGTTTATATAACTATACAAGCGTCGAATATTCTATCTATGAAGTATTTAAATCTCAACAATACTTATATACATTTTTCTTTTTCAGTATATAGCCATGATGTCTCAAAATAAAATGATCAGTGACCGCTGCAGAAGCCTATGAAAATCAAGAGAAGATCCAAAGATACAAATTTCACTTACAATTTTCATAAAATAAGTTATCCAGTGCTGTGGCTCCCCTGACAATCCATGTACATGCAGTGCTCGCTCGGTGCAGTCACACACGAAGAGCTGCTTCGGCTCCAATAACTCCATGAGTTGAATAAATGAACATCAAACTCTTACCTTTATTGTAGTAAAAGTTATCTGCGTTTCTCACAATATTGTTGCCATGATGGGTGCGCTCCCACTACCTGGTTGTTGTAGGCCTCGGCCGCTGTCTTATGAAAAATGTAAAAGGTTAATTAAATGATTTGTAAATGGTGTTTATTTTTATTAAAAGCTATGTGTATACATAAAAAAGGACAGTGTTAATAGTACAATATGAAATGTTGACCCGACATTTTACTATATACTGTACCCAAAATCTGCCTTCCACAAGAGCTCATCATTTCAGCATGAAGCTTAACTGCACATTGTTGGCCCTGTATAGGTCCGCGGCGCTGGATATACATCATCTGTTGACAACGACCTCCTCGTTCATCCTATTAATTTGATGAAGCCAAAGTTTGTATATTCCAGTGGTATACCAAAATAGCCTCTCTAAGTTGCTAGTCCCTCTGCCCCCCGTATATTAATCTCATTACCCCATCATTATTTTATATTAGGTATCTAATTCTATTCTAATCAAAATCTTATCAAGAAAATCGCCTGCATAAGTGGCGCCATCTGCAGGAATATTTGATAACTACTGATAAGGTATGTTAGGGCTGCGCAAGTTTGAAAAGGTATTGTATCGATAGTTATTGAACCCAATGTTACTAGGCGTTTATTCTTCTTGGTCGTGCCCTCTTGGCATTGGTCCTGGGTAGCCTTTTCTACTGCTTCTGTCATTTTATGTTCCCATGTAGCGTTATGCGTTAATTATGCTGTAACTTGCCTCTTGATTCGATGAAATCCATCACGTTGATGATCGCCCAATTGATCTTTTTGTCCAAATAACTGGTGATGATTCTGAAGATCTTGACAATTAACATTTATTTCCGAGTAAATTTTTATTTCTTGTTAAAGCACGTATTACACACACACATTTATAGACACATTGTAGTTGCAGACAACTCTCTTGAGATTGGATGTAAATGAACCCTGTGGCTGTCACTAATGTCACATCACAAACACATACACCCGATACGTTCTAGACACTAACACTCGCGTTAAAAAATGAATTAAATAATTGCTTCATACTATAGTATGTGCAAAATTTTGAACCTCCGCATGACAGTGTTAATTGGTAATTTCTAGCAAATCTGATCTGATAATTTGAAGTTAAATATCGATGAACAAACTAAACCCCAATGACAAAATTTATTATCTGTTCACAAATTCCGCCGTATATCGATATTTCTCACAAAATAGTATCGACCAGTACAACACTATTTTGACCCTGAGAACCTTGACAAATTCAATAATGGTGATATGTTATCTCTTTTAATTCTGTACTATACTTTGAAATTTAAATATCTACATTTAATTAATCCTATTAATCTACTGTTGACATTTTATTCATTTACATGAGTGTTTGTTTGTGCCGGCCGGTACTATCGTGCTGTGAAAACATTATACATAACAAATAACCATGTGGAGTTGTGTTTATAACATGTTTTGAAGTTAAGACTATAAGTGGATAGTTAATCGTTAAACAATATGTGAATAGAATAAGAGTTTCAATTATTATTCCTATCGTAAGGTGTATGGATGATAGAACAAAGTTTATGACATCAAACTAACCTACAAATTGTTGTGACTTGGTGACAATCCTCATATTTATATTGACTAAACCCGGAGCCTATAATGTACAAGGTAAGCACTTTTCTCCTTTTATTTCGTTATAGACTAACATTCTGGTTACAAACATTTATTTTATGCAAAAGAAATATTACATTTTGCTTTATGAATATTTCACTATAAAAACAATTATAGTCGCTATTCGTGAGCATCTAAAACCTAGTTGTTACTAATGTAACTAAATAATAAGCTTGACAACCTATAAGTAAACAGATTACAACTATGTATGAATAAATCACTAACAGACAATAAAGACATGTTGTTTTTACATTGGAATACAAGGAGTACCCACTTGGTTTTATTTTTAGATTTAGTTTTACTGTGAATTTATAATACTCACATTGTACATAATATTATTTATTGCCCCAGGAGAAGTAATATCAATACATTATATAACATTGAAGGCAAATTAGAATTTTATTGTCACTGCCTACTAGTTCTAAAATGTTAAATGAAATATTGAAAAGTGATAATTTAACTGTAAAGTGTCTGTTGATACTTGATGTATAGAAAGAAAATGGACAAAAATAGTGTAAACAATATACTTGTTAACAACTAATTTGTCTTGGCTTTGGACATAACCCATATAAAATGATTATTTATTCACATTTGCCTTTTATTTTTCAGATTCGAATGGTGAGAGAAAATATAACAAACAACAATTACACATTCAATACATGTCAAGATTTTTCTCTCAAGAACTATTCATGGTAAGTCAAATTTAATTAGAACTACTAATAACAATGTTGATATATAGTTAAGCTTATGTACACATATTGATATATAAATAAAGAGTTCCTGTCTGCCCCCTAACTTCATGACAAATGATAATTGCTAAACAAAATTTAATATTCTCCCTTCTGTTTACAGCGAGAACCGAGATGGAAGATAAGAACTTTAAAATTTGAAAAGGAGATTTCCAACAGGTAAATATTTTAACTTATTTAACCTATTTTCACCAATATCTTTGTGTCTGTCTTGTCTGTCTGTGATAGATTTTACTCAAAAATAATTTTTCCTTTTGAACAGTAGTTTTAAATTTTTGCATTAATACATTGAAAATATATAACAACTGATCTGATGAAGTTGTTTTTGTTTATCAATTGTTTTTTTTTTTCAATAATTATTATTAGCTAAATTTTTAATCCCTAGAAATACATTTAATGAACTTGTTTGCATTATATAAGACTGCCCCCCAAATCTTAATCTTTTTCCCACATATGGAATTATATACATGATCTGCCCCCCATGTGATCAACCCTTTGACCGCCAAGCTGATGATAGGTGTCAATGTTGATATATTACAACTAAAACCACCATGAACTTCAAAAGTTCCCCGTTAACTTTCCCTGTGATATTTTGTGTGATAGTGAACAACCCCACTACCTGGCGTACAAAAGGCTGATCTGAAAGCAATGTTGAAAAATAGTTTTCATAATTATAAAAGGTATCTATTATAGTGAACCAGTACTTCAAAGCGTATAATAAAAGTATTATCACAAAGTTTACACCTTGATTTTATTTTTTCAGCGGAAGATAAATCCGGAGCCAAGCGGGACTACACTGGAAGTTTGAAAATTAAACAATTCCTGCGAAGCTATGAAGAACCAGTCACTAGTCAACTAAATAGCTTTTAAACCTAGATTAAGCAATGCATGCATTAGTGGAAAAATTATAACAAAATTTTACTTATATGGACTTAAGCTATTCTCTCAGAAAACCTCCATTTTCACGAACAGCAAACTGTGACCTAAAAAAAAGGTCACTTAGAAACCATATTGTTTCCCCCTGCCCCTGATAAATACCCCTAATTTATTCTGGTCACGGTACTCTTAAACTGTACAAAACCCCTCCCCTAAAAAGATTTTTTATATCTTTTTAATTAATAATAATATGGATTCTCCTTCTTTAATGGCCAAGGCGTGATCTTCTAGTGGTTAGGACCCCTTATATACGTTATGCATAGTAACCCAGATTCTTTAAGTTGACTAAGAGATAGCTTAAGTCCATTTACATATAATGGGTAATGGAGTTAGAAAGATTAGGGTTTTGTGAACTAAATAATTAGCCTGAGATGAGTGATATCTTCCCGTCAACTACCAACCAATCGACTGTAATTAGTTATTAAATCCTACAACCTCCTTACTTATTCTACTACATAAACAGGTCCTTAAAGCAGTAGAGTGATTGATAGTGGGATTAAGAACACTTAGTTAGCTTAAGATGTAGGGCTTCTAAAATTAAAGGAATAGGATTACAGTGAAACAAATGATAGGTTAATAAAGCATGTATATTGAATCTTTGTATGATTGTATTAAGATTTAAAGTGTTTTATTTTTGCCCGTCAGGCCTGATTTGTAATTTAATTATTTTGTGCCAGCAGGGCTTTTATTAGTTTATTTTATTTAACTTTACCAACGGTTCACTATAAGGCTTACTGTAATGGGAAGAACCGTCAAGAAACCCATCAGACTGCCTTAATACAAATTATATTTTGAACAATTAAGCAAGTGAATTATTACAAATATGAATAGCCATCATAGGCTCTGCCTATACCTATACAACTAGCTTAACTTATCTCTAACCATGAAATGCATTTCACGAAGAGTACCATAGTAACCTTTCAGCGTATTTTGTCATGTAGTCTTTCATTAATATCATAAAAATACTTCTTCCTAGCCCTATACATATTGACACGCCAAAGCCTTAGTATAGTCAGAGGAGGAGAGTTCATTATTTAAGAGACTCCATGTAGCAATGATGGGCTTTAAGTTAAGGTCCAGTTGAAGTTCTGTGGTATATGTAATTGAGCTCCTAAAAACGAACCGCTTAACGGAACGTTTGCTGTGTCAAAGACGCTTTTCACATGTTATAGTTAGGGAATGCGCCTTAGCCCAATTACATTGAACACAGACTAGACTTTCAAGTGGATATTTAAAAATAAATCATAGAGTCTCCAAAGATTTGTTTCCAAAATACTTCTTCCTAGCCCCATACATATTGACACGCCAAAGCGTCAATATAACCAGAGAAGAAAAGTTCACTATTTAAAAGACTCCATATAGCAACAATAGCTCTAAGTAGTTAAGTTAAAGTCCAATTCAAGTCCTGTGGTATTTGGAATTAAGCTCCTAAAAACGAACCGCTTAACGGATCGTTTGCTGTGTCAAAGACGCTTTTCACATGTTATAGTTAGGGAATGCGCCTTAGCCCAATTCCAACGACCACAGGTCTAACTTTCATTTGGATGTACAAGTATTAAAAGCATAGAGTCCCCTAAGAGTTAATTTTAATAGTTTTATTTCACAGTAATTCCCTACGATTCTGCCAGACATCGAGAGACTCCCCTAAGTCCAAAAGACTGATTATATTTAGTTCAAAACTAGTTGAAGTGACCTGAAGTTAAATGAGATCAGAAGTTTGTGTTAACAGCGTTTTCGACGAAATAGGGTAGTTGTAGTTGCGCTGCGGATTCTGACCTCATCTACACAAACAGATGCCTTCTTTTGGTTATTTACGTATTTAATCAGATAGCGTAGAGTCTCCCTAATGAATTGATTTTATTAGTATTTTGTCGCTGCAAATCCCCAAGATCCCGCCAGGTTCCACTAGTTTAATAATTAGCAGAAACTCCACATGGTCCATCTGACCTAAGATATTTGGCTCTAATCCAGTTGTAGATACTTGGAATTAAATGCATCCAGGGGTTGTGTTAATAGCGCCTTTGACGAAGTAGTTGTGGAATTGCACTATGAAACCTGATTGCATTAATCCCGAGCTGAAATCTATCTCTGGCTGTTTTACTATTAATAAAAGCATGGAGTTTCTGACCTATCAGCAATTAAAAATCTACTCAATTAGCGCGCGTGGCTATTGGAGTGTCATTATTGCAGTAGTCCTACTGCTAAGGTCAGGTGAAAATTGAATTCCAAATAATCAAAGTTATCCCTTGGGTAGGGTTGAAATGGTCCTAAAAGGTTACTTCGATCACTTTGGATAAAAGTTATGTACCCAACAAAGTCCCAATTCTCAAACTTGATGGCATAACTATCAGTAGTCTACATTTAAACAATCTATGTACATAACTTTGCTCCGATATATGACTAAGTTACAATACGTTAACCGAATTAAGCACATGAGAGATATCAGTCCGTATCCAAATCCGTCCTCACAACTAAACATAGAATTTCAACAATAAATTTCGAAACAAATATTATCAATTAGTAGTCTGTTTTTAACTTAATCTTTGTGACGAACTCAGAATTAAACGCAGTCTGATATGAACACACATAAAACAGAATGAACATTTACAAAAGGCACAACACAATACAAAAGAAATAAATGCATTAGTAAACAGTTCGCAAAGCATGACAAGGCAATGGGATTTATAATTTCCCGACTTCTATTTAATTTTGGAAACTATGTCCAGACTAACATATTTCCTTATGCAAGAAATATGTTTGTCTTTTTGCAAGGATTCTAAGTCCAGACTGATAGACATCAACTGTGAGGTTTTAGTCTTTCAGTCGACAGAGATAAGTTGCCTTTTAGAAGATAGAATCGGTCTTTGTCACCAGTCGGGTTAAAGATTCTACCTTCTAAGCAAATACATAAGGATTAAAATCCAATAATGCTTTCGTTGGCACCTGTTTGGTATCAGGCATTATTAGAAAGTTTTCCAAGTAAATACAAAGAGAACAAAGTCCAATAATGCTTTCGTTGGCACCTGTTTGGTATCAGGCATTATTAGAAAGTTCCCCAAGTAAATACATAGAGAATAAAGTCCAATAATGCTTTCGTTGGCACCTGTTTGGTATCAGGCATTATTGGAAATATTCTAAGTAAATAAAGCCCAACAATACTTTCGTTGGCACCTGTTTGGTATCAGGTATTGTTGGGAGAGTTCTTACCCGAGATCCTGGAGAGAGTTCCTGTACTGTTCACTGCTGATGACTGAATGAATCTCCCATCCCAATGTATGGCTTTTTATACCCATTTCCTAACTTTTTAAAAATTGAATCTACGTGGCTATTTCCTGATTTTCGCGGGAATTCACTTCCACGTAAGCAAAACAGTCTCAAACCAATTTAAAACCGCCGACTTAATATATTCCAATTTGATTGACTAGAACTTTAAATTATAAATCTTATACCCATAAATGAAGCTTAATTCAGGGTATATTTTATGATTAATATTACATTCTAAATCTAATCTTTAATATTTTCCATTGAAATAAAATGTTTGAGATACCTTTTATATCACCGAAATTCTATATTCCATAGACTATCTCAGATATTGTTTATGTGCGCTAAACTCTGCTTTGCTTTATGATTTTTGCCCAATGTTTTCCTTCAATATTTGCAGTCAATCCTCCATACTTTAAAAATATTTCTTATTCTCAACAACCACATTCATTTAATAATTACTAGCATTAATTGTACTCTCTATTAAAATTGTTTATCTAATTTAAATTTTACTTAATTCTGTCAGTACGACAATCATTATGCTCAATATATTGCTAAATCCTGGCTACCCCGAATTGACCCATAGATTATAGAATATTAAAAAGATACTAATGTAAACAAAAGTAAAGAAATCTCTTGTGTTATTTTTAATAGGATTTTAATATATCTAACCTTGTTTGGATAATTGCAAATAAAATATTTGCCCGGTAAGTAAATACTAAAACCCTTTTCTACGGCTCAGCCTAAACATTTTCCAATAGTTACCTTGGATAACCTATCTACCGTACCTAAACAAAACTAATCATTGGTTCTCCTATATTTCTTACATCTCTGCTTTTACAAGTAATAACTAGATGCTATCTTGTTACGTATTTATATGATCCTGTGATACAATTAATGATGCCTTAATAGACAAGCTCTAATCCATATGTTGTTTACTTTTCAGTATTAAGCAATGAATATGAAGAACGCTTTTACAACATTATATGAAATGAGTCGCCGACAAAGGAAATTATCCAAGATCCATTCATAAGAATCACAATTCCTGTGCTGCCGGCCAATAAAGCCAAGAAGGCTTCCTATATAACGTGTGTTTAAATTCGGAAGATCAAGAGTTGCAGCTAAATGAAAAATGAGATATTTATTACAAAACATAACCTTACTTTGAACAAGAAGTGGATTTCTGACCATAAACTTTAGAGTTTAATACAAAATGGAGTCTGTCTCAAGCTTTGAGTATTCCGATGACGATTTTTATGAAGCAGCTTCAGGATGAGAATGTTGACGAGGTGCTGGGTTTGGTACAGTAGGCCTTATGGTTTGTGAGCAATATCTTCCCGAACTTCATTATTTAAAAAAAAAATTGATGAACTTGGTCGAGGCAGTGAAATACACTTATTTTGGGATAATTGGTTTCGAACAGGATCCAGCCGCTCTGCAGCTCTTGAAGCTGACATCCAGTTGGCATGCTGCTTATTATATGTCAAGACTTACGAGGCTTTCAGTCATAAGCAGCCGTCAGATTTACACGCAGAACTGTATCCAAGTAGGGCTAAAAGCGACGTAGAAAATAAAAATGCTTTACTTCTGACCATGAAGTCATTCAAAATGCTCACTTATACGCCAGATTCTCCAGAAACGGGCCTTTTTAGTGTCACTTCTTACTGCTAAGCAGCTCCTTAAAAATTACTCAATACCTTCAAACTAGGTTGGGCTCGCAGTTTTTATCCCGCGAACGCGCGAGCGGGACTAATGTCGTCGTAGTGCGAGGATTTGCAGACGAGACTAAGGTTCAAGCGTCACCAACTGAGGTCGATACCTCAACATACGTGCTATTCATGAGGAAACCGACACTCGACACACTGCTCCACACTGTGCATAGCCCACCCAGAAGACTGGTTATTAGTGTTGTTGTTGCTTATGATTCATCATCATGACAAAATTAAGGGATTGCTTTAGAACGTTAGAATATTCTGGCGTTTTACTCAGGCACTGGCGATTCGAACGGCTTTATTGCATGTAACAAAATAATTAAATTGATCATTTGCGTTTCTAAAACATTTACCTAGACACTCCTTTGATTAAAAGTATTCCGTTTTCCGTTATCGAAAGCACTGTGAACTACTCAATGAGATAGACTTACACCCCATGAGCGAAAGGCTGAGAAGTTCCTGTCCCTGCTGTACAAGTCGAGTATGTGACGATGCAGGCTATGCTTTGTTTGGCACCACTCCAGCGCCTGAGCGTTTTTGCCCCCAACATCAGACGCAAATAGGGTAGATTTTGAACGACCTGCCTTGTACAGGTCTTGAAGGTCGGACCTTAGCTCATTTTGAACTTTGCGTTGTAGCTTGTGGACCTGCACCCCTAGCACAACTGTCGCAAACGGCCATTTCTGGCGTGAGATAATTGCCTGTCTCTTTCTGTGCAGTAATGTAAGAGGGCGACGACGGGTAGCGCTATGTCACGCGACAAGAGTCGCAAAGCATAGTTGTGCTAGACGGGCTGCTGTTGGTGAGCCTTTCGGAAACAAACTTCGTTACTTAGTGTGAGCCAAGCTGCTAAGCAGTGTGAATTGACACTTTATTTTTATCTGTTCCAAGATCCCGGGTAACTGCATTTCTAAGGCACATTTCTGGAGAATCTGGCGTAGAACTGAGCATTTCGAAGGATTTCATGTTCAGAAGCAAAGCATTTTTATTTTCTACGGCCCTTTTAGCCCGACTTGGGTACGGTTCTGCGTGTAAATCTGACGACTGCTTATGACTGAAAGTCTCGTGAGTCTTGACAGATAATAAGCAGCATGCCAACTGGATATCAGCGTCAAGCGCTGCAGAGCGGCTGGGTCCTGTGCGATACCAATTATCCTAAAATAAGTGCATTTCACAGCCTCGACCAAGTTTATCAATTTTTTTAAAAACAATGAAGTTCGGGAAGATATTGCTCACAAACCATAAGGCCTACTAAAAAAAATATACACCATGTTCTAGGAAATTTTATAGAGATCATTCTTGTCTCTGACATTTTTTTTCTAGCTGTAAAACTTTTTGTATAAAACCGTAAAAATCGTGATTAGGGATATATTTTGAGGTCAAAAAGGGGGGAAAAGGGGGAGGGGGGCAAAATTCGGCTTGGCAACATTCAGAACCGAATTCAGCAGGCTTTTTTACATCGGAAAAGTCATGTTGCCAAAACGGATCCCAAAATGCCGTTAGCACGGTAAAGGAAGCCGATATTTGGATTTTTCTACCAGTCTAATATGGCACATGGTAAACTATCATACAAATACAAATACAAATACTCTTTATTGCACACCTCCAACATCAAGGAATATACAACACAACATGAGATACATTCATATAACAGGCAGAGGTAAACAACAGGCGGTCTTATCGCTAAATAGCGATCTCTTCCAGACAACCTTTAGGTAGCGGAGTAGTTGAAAAATTAATGTTTGAAATTAGTAGGTGGTGCATAATAATTAAAGGACTAAATGAACGACTACCATAAAAGACAAAGGTAATAAACATACATAAATAAAAATATACAGATATACTTACATAAATACTTAGACATAATAAATAAATATATTGTAAAGTAATAAATAAAACAAAAACAGTATGAGCCACAAAGTTAAAGGAGCGATTATTATTGCAGTGTACTAAGGGAGAGACAAGTAGTGTTTTTTGACGAGGGTTTTAAATGTTGCAAGAGATTGGGCACGCCTTATATCCAGAGGAAGCGAATTCCACAGTAAAGTAGCCCGGAAAGTGAAAGAACCATTATAAAATTTAGAAGATGAAGGGGGAACAGTAAGAACTAAGTTTTGTGCAGAGCGAACAGAACGCAAATAACTGAAGCGCTCCTTGAGGTAGCGGGGAGTTGTGGGGTTAAATAGTACATTATAAAGAAGAGACAGAATATGGGCGTGACGACGAGAACGGATTGAGAGCCACTTAAGCTGAGACCGGAAGTCAGATACATGGTCATACTTGCGTAACCCAAATATGAACCGAATGCAGATGTTTTGGATACGCTCAAGCTTATATATCATACATGGTAATTAATGTTTTTTTTATTAGGGTCACAAAATTGAACGTTACCCTCGCAAACTGAAACAGTAATACGAGTATAATTAATAACTTTCAATAGTGTACGCCCTCCTTTGATGTGAACACAGCATGCACAAAAATAACTACTTAACAAAATAAATTGCTATCAACAAAAAATATTGCATTCGAATTTAATAATTAAAAATAGTAAATACATTATTAATAAATCAAAAAATCAAAAATCCAAATATATAAAAAGGCTAGGGACATAATGATACTGGAGAAGACTTATAACATTTTCCATAAATTATATCGATATTAAACTTTAGTAAGTAAGGCACATAAAATATATAATATCGTGATTATTACACTATAAAAGAAATGTGTAGGTTTCTTGGTAGTCAGATATAGGATAAAAGCAATGGAAAATTGCCAAGAGCAACTAACATTGTAATTAATTGTTTTTTGGTTTGCTACATAAATATGAAACTTAATTATGAAAGGCATATTTAACTATAAAAAAATAAAATTAAAAATTTAAAAAACCCCCGACATGACAACCTGTAAAAAGAAAGAAATAAAATCTACGAAATGTGCCTTTACAATGAACAGTAGAAAAAGAATCCAAGCTAAGTTGCGTTCGGGGGACCGCTAAGTACCTAACCTAAGTGAAATGAAATATATTTTTCAACGCAAAATTGTAAGTATGCATTTATTTGGCCCCACTTTACTATTTGAAGTTTATTGCATTTCATTTACTTAGCGGTCCCCCGACGCACATAGTGGTATTTGCCAATTCTAGCGGGACAATATTATTTTTATGTCTAATTGGACTCTGACTAGGTAAGATAAAATAAAAACAATGTTTTTAATAATATTTATTTGGTATTTTAGACTTTTATGTAAAAGATGAAAAAAAAAATTTTTTTTTTTTCATTAATAAATAATAGGAATCCCGTTTTTTATTCAAATCTACAATACAGGTTGCCCACCCTTTAAAAAATGTTTTTTAATCTTCATCACCACTTTCTGCTGAAGATGCTGTTATATTTGGGCTATATATTAAATATGTTATATTTATTTTCATTCGATTCGAGGAGAACATCTTCTTTGTATTGTGGTTTGACTCATCTTTGTTTAAAATCAGCTTTAAAACGAGCAAAACTACGCTTTAAGATAACAATTTGGTCTTCTTTGTAAGGCTCTCCTAACAATAGCTGGTCTCTCAAAAAGTCCAATTTGGCATCAAAATTCGGCAAATTTTCGTTTTTAATGCGATTGTACAAGTATTGTTGGGTCACGACCCTCGCTCCTGAAGCACACGGTGAACCTAAAACAAGCATAATCTACGTAAAACCTACTTTGAACAAAAAACAGTTTTTTACCTATTATTCCATTGACACTTTATTTAAAAAAAAAGTGATTGACCCGGATGAATCCGGACATGTTTACAATGAATTATAAAAGAAAATGATACACAGAATAATGTGAAGTGAAAATGATAGCCAGGTATTGCCCGGTTCACAAACAAAAACCCTAGTCAAAAACAATTTCAATGGAAATCAGACCTTTAAACGGAGTGTTTTCATTAATTTAAGGAAAATCGTATTCATCAAGTTGATCATTATTCTTAAAACATAACTTAAAGCCTCTTACCTGCTTTATAAGAATCCATCGCTTTCACTCCAGAATATGAACAAAGACACAGTAAAAACAAACTCCAAAGTTGATGTTTTTTTAGGGCGCCGCGAACTGATACGTGCACGTTAGAGAACTATCGGATTCCGACCGACGTTGGGGTCGCGGAGCACAGTTAGGGTAGGAAAGCGAACTTGGACATTGTTTGTCGGTTTGTTCTGTTTATCTGCAACATGTTTTTAGGGTAATTATAGCAATTTATATTTAATGACTTTTGTCCTACTAGAATTGGCAAATACCAGTATGTGCGACGCAACGTAGCTTGGATTCTTTTTCTACTGTTCATTGTAAAGGCACATTTCGTAGATTTTATTTCTTTCTTTTTACAGGTTGTCATGTCGGGGGTTTTTTAAATTTTAAATTTTATTTTCATTTCATATTTTTTAAACAAACAAAAGTTTTTCCCGGAATTTTCTACATTTAACACTTTTTTGGTTTTACACTGTTTAAGGTCTATAGTTTCCAGTCTTTCCTCGAGCTTGATCCTTGACTATGTGTACGACAACAGGATCCCAAGCCAGTGGTAACGAAAGCCGTCTTCTCTAAGATTGAAAGTAGGATATATTTTGATTTAAATAGCCTTAAGCAACATTCTGGGAAAAAATCGTTAAAGTCAAATTAGTTAATGCTTATAATGGCAAAATGGCTAAGTTTTTAGCCAAGACAATCAAAATATATACTTTAAATGCACTGGATGAGTTGAAAGAACCTGCAACTTATGGCCTAAAATAGAACCAGGTTTCCATTCTAAAGGATCCAAATAGTACGGGTGGCTTACTTAGCTCCATAAAAATTGCAGTTGATGCTAGGTAACTTGACTTAGTTTTGAAAGAAAGAACTAATCATCGATAACCCACACCATGGGATAAACCGTTAAAAAAAATTGCATCCCCACTTTTTTACGTGTAGGGCAGGTACATAAAAAAAGTTTTTAAATATTTATTCTACCACTATGTCTCTGAGCTAAGCCGTAGGCAGACGGACATGGTGAAACTATAAGGGTTCCTTGTTAACTACAGAATCCTAAAAAGCTGTTATTCACTTAGGCGAGTACTTTTGAAAAAGCTTACGAGTCCTTTAGTCGCGTTAAAATCTTGCAAGGTGTTGCTATTTGTGACCTCAATCAAAGGAACCTGTTCAATCGTCCTAATGACAATTCAGCTTTAGCAGAATTGCAAAACTTAGAAACAGTGACCCAGTATTGTCACAGAAATTAAAAAAGTTTTTCTGAGACTCGGTTTAAATCGACTGTATTTTCTTTCACAAACGTTAATTGCTCATCAAGAACAATCAGACGAGCCCAAACACCATGGGTCTATTCTGTGCTGTTAAGGAGTTCCTACGGCCATCTTCAGCCGCATGGTACCAAATTGTTGTACTGTCAAAATTTTATTAAATTGTTGATTACGCTAATAAAACTAAACATTTAACCAGCATTTGAAATTCTTGGCTTAGATCCTTTCACAACTAGATGGCAGGGCCGTATTTACCCCTAGACCCACAAGGCCCGGGTCTTGAGACCCAGCTAGTCTAGGGACCCAGTCCCAGATGGAGGACTTGTACCATAATAATGTTCTCCACATAGGGGAGGGGGCCCCAAATGCCAAGTGCCTAGCGGCTCTGGCCCTCTTAGTCCAGCCCTGCTAGATGATTATCATGAGATTTACACTTAGTGAGTGATAAGGAAAATGCTAATAAAAGATAACATTTATCCAGCGTTTGGAATTATTGGCTTCAATATTGGCCGAGATCCATTAACAACGACCTGGTCATCATGAGACCTTCATTTAGTAAGTGATATAAAAATTGCTAATAATACTTAACATTTAACCAAAATTTGGAATCCTTGGCTTCAATATTGGCTGAGATCCATTAACAACTACCTGGTCATCATGAGATCCTCATTTAGTGAGTGATATAGAAAATGCTAATAATACTTATCATTTAACCAAAATTTGAAATCCTTGGCTTTAATATTGGCTGAGATCCATTAACAACTACCTGGTCATCATGAGATCCTCATTTAGTGAGCGATATAAAAAATGCTAATAATACTTAACATTTAACCAAAATTTGGAATCCTTGGCTTCAATATTGGCTGAGATGTTGTCACTTGTTCCAATTAAAGCTGAATATCTTGGAAACTACTGGTCCTACTTCCACCAAACATAGGTAGCTAAGAACCATCTCGACGGAAAAGTCTTTCGATTAAAAAAAACCGCACTTAAATTGGTCCATCCGCTTGGGCGCTACGATGTAACAGACAGACACACAGATACACAGATACACAGATACACATGTTAAACTTATAAAACCCCTATTTTTTTCGTCGGGGGTTAAAAATATAGGTAATTATTCGTTTTATAACAATTGAATAAAAAACAAAAGAAGTAAGTATAACAAACATTCGGTCGTAGGTACGAGTACCTACTTTGTAACAAAGCCGAACTCTATGATTTATTTTTATGTTCCGTTTCCACCTCCTCATAGCGGTTCAAGGAACTTTTTTACATTATAGCAAGAAAAAGTGCCGTAGTTCGACTGCCTAACGGAAAATCGCATCCCAGCAAAGGCAAAGTTGGAAACTGGTGCTTTTATTTTATTCTCGCACGCTTTGTGCGGTGATATCTAGCCGTAGATATACCGCACAAAGAGTGCTAAATCTACCTACCGTTTGCGCCCATCTAGCTGACTGGACTATTATCTGGTGCGAGTACGGCAATACGGTTCCGGGGCCTGTGTCCGCTGACCGGCGACGCTGTACAAATAAAAGGACGCGGGACCAAAAGGCTGTCGTTTACATGTGTGCAGTATATTATCTGACAGCTCTGATTGAGACGTTCGGTGCGCTTCAATAGCATTATGTGGACACCGCATTGAACGGTGTAGATGTCGGCGGCCGATCGTTGAATCCGACATATCACGAAATTCCTAGGCATATCGTGAAACGCCGCCATTTCATGATTTGGCTAAATGACATCCGCCATATCGTTCAAAACATAACGTTTAATGATTTGCCCAATGACGTTTAGGCAGATCATGAAATTCCTAGGCATATCATGAAAGGCCGCCATTTCATGATCTGATTAAGTAACACCTACCAGTGACGTTTAGGCTTATCATGAAATTCCTAGGCATACTCTGGGAGCAGTTTCGTTTTACATTTTACCCGGCAGCGGCGCGCCGGCTTTTACCTATTGGCACGGCGGCGGCGTGAAGAAATGTACGTATATCTCAGTGAACATAATTTTTGTTTTATTCCGTTTGACGTCCAGGGTTTATAGTCTTGTGCAAGATGGTGGTAATGACAAACCGTCTTCTCCATTGAAATTAGGATATTTTTTGCCAGATCATGAAATGGCGGAGTTTCACGATATGCCTAGGAATTTCGTGATCTGCCAGATTTTCACGATGTGCCCGGTATAGAACTAGAAATATCGACGAATGCGTTGCTCTAATCGATCTGCCGTATTTTTTATCAGGCACATCATGATATGCCTGGTCAACTTTTAGCCAAATCATGAAATGGCGGCGTTTCACGATATGCCCAGGAATTTCGTGATATGTCGGATTTTACGATCGGCCGCCGACATAGATATTGAAAATTTCAATGGCAATGGTGTTTTGTAGCATAATGTATTACTTTATTTAAACTTTATTGCATAAAACAAAATTCAGTAAAAATGGCGGGCTTAATGCCAAATGACGTTTTCTACTAGTCAACCATAGGGCCAAACAGGGTTACTAGAAGTTTGTGCAAATCAGAATTGTAATTATTCAATTATTAGCAGCAGATTAGCTAACATTGCACTTTAAAGTGTTGGTAACTAGAAAAAAGAAAATAAAGTTGACAAACATTTCAACTAATAGATACTGTGTAATAACTAAACTAATCATACGATTGATGTTCGTTTCTACATTTGCGTGGCGGTTTAAGACAGCTTGTAACAACTGTCTGCCCTAGTCAAGCTGGACTATTGTCTGGTGCGAGAGCACCCGATACCTTTCGGGCCTTTGTTCGTTGACCGGCGACGCCGTACAAATAGAAGAACACGGGAGCAAAATGCTGTCGTTCACACGTGTGCAGTAAATTATCTGACAGCTCTGATTGAGACGATCGGTTCGCTTCAATGGCATTATGTGGACGCCGCGCCGTAGCGAATAGTGCCAAGTTAGTCAATAGTATTTTTAAGCAAAATATAATGCATAAATTTGGAATGAACAGTTGTGCCGTTCTCCAGATTATACATCGTTTTGTATGGAGTTAGAATGTTTCCGAAAATGTCATTGAAATAAGTATTAGCAGTAGGTCCATGCTAGCTGACGTTAACCTACTGCTTTAGATACATTAATTTATTGTAAATGAGCAACGACAGCAACGATGTCTATCAAAAAAATATCATAGATACTTTGCATTGTAACTCTTTATTTTCCTATTTTACGAATAATTGCTCGAATACGTCCTTTATAATCTACTATAGCACAATTGTAACTAAACAAACCCCGAGAAACAAACGCCAAGCAATTATGCTCCATCACAAACCGTCAATCCGCGTTCCTTTGATGCGCCGCAATAAAAACACGTATCGCGCGCAGTTCTTATCCACATACTGAGGGCACAAAGAAGCCCATCAAATACAAAGGAAACATTAAATGTAGACGCAATTCCCGGGGAATTACCCTCCCCATTCCTAAGAATTCCTATTACAGGTATTAAAATAAGGAAAATAGCGTTACTGACAGTAAGAGGCAATATAGCGGGATATATATCGATACCTTTGGGTTCAATTGGCGTAAAGGACATTTTGGCCAAAATGAGTTATATATATAGTTTTGTTCAGAATTTCAAGCTCTATCGTTCTGTGTAGTTAAAATTTCGATAGCTTTAAAAAAAATGCCTTTACGACCCAGTTTTTATTCATCATGTTCGCAAATCTAGCTCAGGTTAAGGGACGTAAGGGTCCAGTTATAAACTACGAATTAAAAGGTGTATCGTAAAGTAAACCGGTAAATATTAATACTGTCGTAGATGACGTATTTTTTTCTTGGTAACCTTTAAGCCCTTAATTTCTCACGATTACTTTCCATTAGCGCATAGTCGAAATGGGCGTTAAGGACATGTTTTCTTTTACTTGTCCTTTACGACCTGCATTCAAATTATGATACTCGAATTTGATAAACCGAATAAGGTTGTAAAGGGCATGTATTATTTTAGTTGTCCTTTACGACCTCCTTAAAAATGATTACCATTTTTTGATAGAATTAAGTAGGTTGTAAAGGACATGTATTCCTTTACATGTCCCTTACGACCTACCTTCGAATTATTATACTTGTTTACATACCGTAATTTGATAAACCGAACACGGCTGTAAAGGGCAAGTAGTCTTTTAATTGTCCTTTAAAACCTGCCTTAAATCTAATTATAGCACAGTTTTTTAAAAAGAACTGGGTCGTATAGGGCTAGCCTTTATATTTGGCATTTACTGCCACAAATATGTGTATAAATTCTGAAAAAAAAGCAATTGACGTAATCGTAAAGGTCTAAAATATATAATAAATAGTTTTCTTGGTGCTTTATAACTATAAAAAGTTGTTCGATCAGAAAGTGGAAGATCAGAAATGGAAGTTAGATGTCCTTTACAACTGGTAAAAATGCTATCAATGTCATTTACACCCGTGACTTTTTGAGGTATTTGGAGATGATGGGGTTGTAAATGACGGTCTCAGATGACTTTAGTCTAATTTCGGGGCGTAAAGTTAATAGCTATGTAATAAAAATGGACAGTTTTCAACTTAATTTACCTTAAAGAGACTTGAAAAATGTATTATAAAGATAATGAATTCAGCTAGGCATGTCCAGATTACATTTAAAATGAATATTTTTTGGAAAACGCAATAATAACTATGAAAGAATATAATATAATAATAGCTATGTATTAAATGACGAATACGTATGTTTATATTGTCCGATTAAATATAAAATAATAAACGAAAAACAAAGGAAAGCTTTTATCCGATACCGGGAATTCATACAAATATATTTATATGAATTCCGGTTACCGGTTCCAGTCCCTGATATATAAGTATTTATAATTTAATATTTCGATTGGTCTCTAACATTTTATTGTAGTTAATCGTGAATGAAAGGATTGCAGGGTAAAAAACAGCGTATGGTTTATAAAGTGTTTGAAACATATTGCTACGAATTTATAAATAAATAATACGTCCATTAAGATCTGTTAAGTTTTTATATTTCTATATTCAACAATCGTTGAAACCATTAAGTTTTTTGTTTTAAATTTGGGCAATAAGCCCTAATGGAAATGTATAGTGGAAAATGGTACAAGTTACGTGAAACTAAATAAATAATACTTGTACCGTGACTTTTCTCATGAGGTACAAATATTACTAATTAAAATAAGACCTAGTAGTAAGATTTTTTAATGTAACTGTCATTATGTACGCAAGACTGCATTATTTTTCATACTATTATAGTTCTTGTTCACATTTACAGTATTGTACTCACTCCGTACTCGTCCTAATAATGTTTGACATCCTAATGTCGATAACCATTAGCCACTCTGTCACTTCCATTACTATTATTTAGTGCTATTGGAAGAGAGTAGAACACTAGTATGACATTATTTCCCTCCTTGTTCCCGCAATCTACTAGTCAGTTTATAAACAATAAATATTTTTTTTATTTCAAATCTGATTACAAAATAGTTAGTTCTTTCATAGTTATTATTGCGTTTTCCAAAAAATATTCATTTTAAATATAATCTGGACATGCCTAGCTGAATTCATTATCTTTATAATACATTTTTCAAGTCTTTTTAAGGTAAATTAAGTTGAAAACTGTCCATTTTATTACACAGCTATTAACTTTACGCCCCGAAATTAGACTAAAGTCATCTGAGACCGTCATTTACAACCCCATCATTTCCAAATACCCCAAAAAGTCACGGGTGTAAATGACATTGATAGCATTTTTACCAGTTGTAAAGGACATCTAACTTCCATAATTCATTGTTTACAGGAATAACTGTCATAAAAGGTTAAAGATATGGACAATTCAAATATATTTCATATACATGTCAAAAATATAGGTCGAGAAACAAAAAAAGTATAGCCATTTTTTGTAAAATAAAACAGTTTTTTGCTTCTCCTCAAAACCAGCGTTTTGTCCTTTACCCCAATTGAACCCAAAGGTATCGATATGTTATTGTGTTTATGCGTGAATTGATTGACCGCGATTCTTAATAGTTGCGTTGGCAAATGAAATTCTTATATGCACAGAAAGGCTCAAGTCAAAGGAGGGTGTGTTGGTGATTACGTCCTTATGTAGGTATCTGATTATAAGGTTGAATAAACATCCTTTCTGGATAATTTGTCAGTGTTTTTGAGCTTGGTATATGTAACAATGTTTCAGTGTATTATGTGAAGCAGTCACTTTCATTGTTGCAGTTCCTTGTAACATAAAGCTGCGTTTTACTTTTTTATTTGAAGGAAGAAGGAAAAATTATATAATTTGGTGTGCAAAATGTGTTGTTCATTTAATTTTCGGGCGACGTGGTTATTGGAATGACGAAATAGGACCATTTTAAGCGGTAATAATTTTGTTAGGTTATTACTGAGGTAATTAGGTATTAATAAGGTAATTATTATGGCTTTTTTAATGGTCTGAAATTAATGGTTTTTAATTCATTTATATATAAAACAGAAAACCTACAAAACAACCAAAAGTAAAGTTAATGAAATGAATAATAATTATGACAGAATGATTTAATTCCATATTAATTAAATATGGCACAGTGGTCTTAAAGGCTTACACTGTAAAATAGCAAAAAATATCCTGGAAATTATTGCGGCAAGTTATTATAAACTACATAGGGGAGCAGAACTATTACAGGACTACTGATTTACATCAGAACTAGTCAGATCAAAAATCCCAGTAGTTCTATTAACAGAACTATACAACAGAACTAGTGGGATAAAAGGCTTTTATAGCAAGTTTATTAGTACATTACCGCCCGTGGTTTGCCTAAAGTTTTACGACTTACCTTGGCCAAGAAGTGATGATTTCTCCTCGCGTAGCGGGCAGATAATCACACTTATCGCCAAGTGAGGAAAAATAATATTTCAAATCACATTAATCGATTTAAAAAAAAGTAGCAAATTAGCCACATCATAAAATGAGATTCTCCCATGACAGTTACTGCGATTGTTCTATTTTAGACCTAAGTTAGGACACCTAACGCTTATTCAACGCAATAACCAGAGAGAACACACAAACATTATGATTTATGACTGAGCCAACATGCTGACTACACAAAGGACGTGTATATCAAACCTAACCTGTAATTGCCTGTGCAGCATGTGCGACAAACGGTGCTGTCTACAATCAACGTTATCAAGGGGCAAATTAGTCGTCCTGGTTCAATCAAACCGAGGATTGTTGGTTTGATACTAAGGGCGTGTAGTTTAAAACCATGTATAATAAATCGCAGTGTCTCAAGACAAAAGTCTTTGAACAGTGTGTATTGCCAGTGATGACATACGGAACTGAAACGTGGTCGCTCACGATGAGCCTTATAAGAAGGCTCAAAGTCACTCAGAGAGCAATGGAGAGGGCTATGCTCAGAGTTTCTTTGCGGGATCGAATCAGAAATGAAGAGATCCGTAGAAGAACCAGGGTAACCGACATAGCCCGAAGGATAGCAAAACTTAAGTGGCAATGGGCAGGGCACATCGCTCGTAAAACCGACGGCCGCTGGGGCCATCGAGTTCTTGAGTGGCAACCACGCACCGGACGACGCAGCGTGGGTAGGCCCCCCACAAGGTGGACTGATGACCTGGTGAAGGTCGCTGGAGTCCTCTGGATGCGGGAGGCGCAGGACCGGTCATGGTGGCGTTCTCTGGGGGAGGCCTATGTCCTGCAGTGGACGTCTTCTGGCTGATAATGATGATGATGATTATAAATAGATCTGGATCAATTTTTGGAAGACCATTAAATTATATTTTATTTCGATTGTCCTTGCTGTAAGAATTTACGAACTGCAGGAATATCGTTTTTCATTGCCGTGGTTTGTCCGATATGTTTTTTTAAATTGTCAATTTGACAGTTTTCAGTAATAGTGGCTGTAAAGATCTTTGCCTTCGAAACTGAATTTTTTTGGTTTGCACTTGTTTTGACAAACTTCAGTGTCAAACCATTCAAATTCTGACACATGTCAGTGTCAAACCGTTGAAATTTTGACATTATTAACACGTTCGCGGACAGTAAGACACACCTGTTTGACACTAAAATTTTGTATGGAATATTTGAAACTGTTATAGCAGTTTCGTCATAATTGTAAGACTGAGTACAATTTATATGTGACAGTGAACACTATGCAAGTCGAATGCTATACCAGTTGCGTCAAATATGAAACGTTTTTATACTACCTTATGTGGCAACAAATGCTATGGCATTATACTTCCATAGCAGTTCTGCCACTTGGCTTAACTAGCTCGTGGTCGTGGTACATTTATGGCATTGAATGTTATAGCAGCTGCCTGCTACGCTTATATGTGATAGCGAAAACGAATATAGGCGTTGATTACAGGACTTATAGTTATCAACGGGTTTGTCACTCACGCCTATTGTATTTGAGTCTCTCTTGCTACTTTCAGACGACGCACCAGACGAGTTTGGCATATAGTCTTCGTAGGAACTTCACTGCCCGCTTTATTGTGAAATGGGTCTTGATCAGATTCACCGGTATCGTTGATTACACTTCTGACTCTTCTCTTGATCATTGGTAGATGTTTTTGGGTCTTCAACGCTAATTTGATCCTCCGATGACTCCTCAGTCACCTCTTCGAACATTTTCAGTAACTTCTCACTATCGTGGGCTAAAAACTCGTATTGGACGAGCCTTTCGTTGATCTAATGATTTTGGTGCAAAGGCAGTGACTGTGAAGTCTGTATAGGTCAGGTGCAGTCTGTATGGCGCCACCGAGTCGGCGGTCGGGCTCGAGCGAGGACCTTCTTTGGAGGCATGTAACTCAAATTAAAAGCATTGTTTACACTGCGATAAAGCTACAATACCCTTCACTATGTTAGCAGTTGAATGGTGAACCAAGAGACGTAATTCCAAGATATTTGCTGACAATTAAGTTTACTGTGTTTGTGTATAATATAAAATATGTACATTAATCTACGTCTGTATTTTAAATTATAACCACCGTCAAAACTCATTGAAAACAATAAACAGTTAGTAAATATAGCTAAATATTACAACTCACCAAAATATCCAAGAAAATACTTGAATAAATGTTACTTACGATGATAAAAACAGTCCTTCGAAATGTTATCGACTCGCAAAATTCTCAAAATACTGATGGTCAACACAGCGGCGCACTCGCCGGGCAACTGAACTAATTTTCATACAACCGAGAATGCTATAGCATCTGTGTGCAGGAGAGGGGGGTACGATTGTCGGCAACACATGTCAACTTGTCAGTGTGCGAAAAGCAAGTAATGTGACAGTAAGCGTACCCGGATGGCAGAGAAATTGACAGTAAATGTTAATGTACACGTTGTCACTATGGCAAAGCGCATTCTTTAGCATTTGCGCTCAGGAAAGAGGCTCGATTAAAGACTGCTATAGAATGCGCGTCACAAGAGGTACTCAAAATTCGAATGCTATAGAATGCCCGTCCGCGAACGTGTTAACAAGCGTATAAACCATCGAAACTAATGACAGTAAGGATCGAGAGATCACTGGAAGCAAAACACTACGCATTGGGATGCTTCTTCGACGTGGAGGGAGCCTTTGACAAGGCAACCTTTGAAGCGGTGGAAGAAAGTCTAAAGAGAGATGGCATAAATCCTACCATCAGGACCTGGATAGGTAAAATGCTAAGAGGAAGGGCTGTAATGGCGAAACTCGGAGGAGAAGTGAGACAGATAAGACCGAAAAGGGCCTTTCCACAAGGAGGATGTTTATCACCACTGATGTGGTGCTTACTTCTAGACTCCCTAATCGAGAGGACAAATAAAGGAGGCCTATACGTGCAAGCGTACTCGGATGATGGAGTCATACTGGTGCGAGGAGTGGCACTAGATGTGGTCAGAGACATAATGAGAAGAGGAGTGATGGAAATATTAGCATGGTGCAGGGATAGAGGACTGGATCTGAACCCTGATAAAACAAAACTGATATTATTTACCAATAAGAGGAAAATAGAGAAAATGAAGCCTATCAGCATTCAAGGCAAAGAACTGGAAGTAGTCAAGGAGCTCAAATACGAGTATCTGGGAGTAACGTTAGACAGTACTCTCAGATTCAAGACACACATAAGAGAACAATCGGCGAAGGCCATAAGAACGCTCTACCAGTGCAAGAGGGCGGTCGGAAGGAAATGGGGCCTGAAACCAGCTATGATACACTGGATCTACAAGGCGGTGATACTACCGAGAGTACTATACGGTGCCATAGTATGGGCATAAGGCCAACATCAAAGAATACCATAAAGAACTATCAAAAGTACAAAGACTGGCATGTCTTATGATCACGGGGGCAATGAGAACAACGCCCACGCAGGCGATGGAGATCATGCTCGGTCTCAAGTCACTTAAAATAGAAGCGGAGAAGAAGGCCATGGAACAATGGTACAGAATGAAAGCATGTAAGGAATGGAGAGGAAGCTTGGTGGACCAGGGACACGCACTTATTCAGAGGGAAGCAGGCTCGAAGATGGGGATGCTTACCCAAAACAATGACCTCATAAAGAGACAGGAGATGTTCTATAAGAAATATAGGATACACATAGGAGAAAGGGACAACTGGAAAATAGAGGTTGAACACCCCGTGACTATTTGCTTTACGGATGATTCTCGGCGGGAATCCACGAAACTAGCAGGAGCCGGCATAGTGATACCGAAGCTGGACAAGAAGGTACACATACCTCTGGGGAGGTACGCAAGCGTATTTCAGGCAGAGGTATGCAACATAATGAGATGTGCACAAATAATAGATGAATGCTCACAGGAAGTGGGATCTGTCGTTATATACACAGACAGCCAGGCTGCACTAAAAGCGTTAGACAAACAGACGGTAAGCTCGTCCTTGCCTTGAACCTACACTGCCAATATCGGCAGAAGTCACGAAAGGAGTTATAGCTAGGCTAATGGAGGAAGAGGCCAATAGACAATGGCAAGAGACAACGGACTGTCGACAATCGAAGATGATCCTAGGAGGCATCAACAGAAAAAGGACCAGGTATCTACTGGAACTAGGTAAGAAAACTCTCAGATTATTAACAGGCATAATCACGGGACACAACAGCCTTAACAGGCACCTACACATTATGGGTGTAGTAAGTGATCCATACTGCTCGCACTGTGGCCAGGAGGAGACGAGTAAGCATGTTATAGCAGTGTGGCATGTATGCGATAGTACGCTATAGCATCTTCAGAAAAGATAAACTAGAAGAGAAAGAGCTGAGGGACATTAACCTTAAAGATGTCCTTTCCTTCTGCAGGAGAACAAGAAGATTCGAGGAAGAAGGCTGTATGGGAGCGCCGCCGGGAGTGTAACCGTTGGCTCCAATTGGGAATTGGGCTGAATCAACGCAGTCAAGCGATCGACAGCCCGCCTGTTTCCGGCCAGGCGTCCCTACACAAAATCATCAAATCATCATCAAATCATCATCATCGACACTAATCGAAGGTTTATACTTGTTTTTTTTTTTAACAACAAAATAGGAAAATTATATTGGACTTTTATTTTCTGTCTTTATTTTTAATTGTGTACAAACTTTTTGGGAAATGCTCACAGATCATGATCATTAGTTTAAATATATGTTTAAGCTTGTCAATGTTCATAACATTACGCAAATTATTCATAAATTGCGAGTCTGGCAGCGTTGAGGCTTACATCCAATTCATCTTTAAATTAAGTAATCGAGAAAACTTCAAAGGCAAATAATTTCATGGCTACCGTTGCTAGCCAGCATTAAACGCAGCTACAGTTATTGCCTCTAAAGGCGGCGGCGGCAAGTGTTCTACACCCTTACCATTAGTGAACGTGACCGTACTCGCTAAGTCGCTACGTAAACGATTTGTATGGAGAATAGTACAGTGCACCTCGCGGTTTTTTTGTAGAACTACAATTGTCTATGGGAAAATTTCTAAGGCAAATAATGTCATGGGTGCCGTTGCTAGCCAGCGCCAGCATTAAACGCAGCTACAGTTATTGCCTCTAAAGGCGGCAAGTGTTCTTCGTTCTATGAGTACGTGTCGACGTAATTGCGTCGAGCACGGCCATATTCTGTCGAGCTACTTTCTAATGAAGCCTTGAATGTTTTCAAGAAGCATTTTTATGCGTTTTGGTATAACACAGTATTTTATTTTTTTCGGTTTTGTACCTTGTGTTTATAATTTTCTACATCGTGAATTACTTGGATTTGTAGGTAGTATGCATGTAATTATGTAATGTGGGTAAGCAAATAAATGACAGTCAGTCTTAGCCTATCCAGTTGTTTTATTAACACACTCGACAGGTTTTTCAATAATAATAGACATATGTGTCAGGTTGCTATAATCGACAGCGTGTACGAAAAAAAAATCTAAGGCAAATAATGTTATAGCTAAAGTTGCTAGCCAGCATTAAACGCAGCCACAGTTATTGCCTCTAAAGGCGGCGGCGGCAAGTGTTCTGCGTTCTGCGGGTAAGTGTCGACGTAATTGCGTCGAGCACACATTACTGTTTGTGCCGCGGCCATATTCTAGCGAGCTACTTTCTGATGACGCCTAAACTGTTCTTGAAAACTTCAGCAAATAGTTTCGTTTACAATCTTTGCTACTGCTCTCGTGTTTATTACAATGTGAGTGACATTTAGATAGTTTTACAAAAATATTCGTCTATCATTGTTTTATTATTATTGTAATAAGTACAAATACCATATAGGTAAAGACTTATATTGCTATACAGCAGCGGCGGCGACGGGGCATGGAGGTGCGTCATCACTGATTCATTTCTCGGCGGGAGTTACTGGTAGTACTAAGTATTAAGAAAACCTCTCATTTTCTAACAGTTGCATAAACTACTAAGCAACTGTAATGTGCAACAACTTTTAAGTCACTTACCTACACAATGCACGTTATCATACTCTTTTTAGTTTTAAAAGGATATCCTAGGAACATTGCGGGTCAGTGTAACAGCGTAATTGCTTCGAGCATGCATTACTATTGGCACCACGGTCATATTCTGCTGAAGTTTTCTCTAATACCTCGATAGTATTTTGCTCAAACTTTACCTCGAATGAATTTATATGCATATGTATATCTAAAGAAGTTTTTGATTTAACTAAAATTAATAATTATTTGCATATTATTGTGTTTTCATATAATTTTAATTCTTATTAATATATTTTGTTTTAAATCAAAAATATGATTCGGACCCGAATTTTTATTCCTATTCCTAAAAAAAAGTACCAAATGAACTTCATGGCACTGACAATATATTAAATTAAAATGTAGATTGGTGATTATTTCCAAGCATATTTGGAGAAAAGCACTATACAGGCCTCGGCGGGAATGTCAGTTCGCAGATTCGTATTATTGAAGGACTCGGCTACGCCTCGTTCTTCAAATTCATACTCATCCACGAACTGACGTTTCCCTGCCTCGGCAGTAATGTACTATTAATCAAGTGATGTAGGAAATATACACTTTTTGAAAGAGGGATTGAAAAAATTTACGACACATTTTACAAGAAGTTATATAGGTACTAAAACTATTATATTATTCACATGAATATGAATCCCAGCTTTGGTTAGCCGACCATTTCTTTAAAAACAGCTTGTTGATGAAATTAATTACATTTTCACGCACCATGAAATCTTTTCATCATCTAAGTACGCTACAAAAATGAAATTTAATCTTACTCGACGAGACTATTCATTTTACCTTCGACAAGCAGAAGCCATATAACTCATCAAACGATTTTGAATATCGATATATCGCTGAATATTATGAAATATCGACAGTAAATTATTTACGTTAATTTGGGACGATAAATTACAAGCCGAGGTTTCTAATAATTTTAGGCAACAGTCGATGATAGCTGTAAGTAATCTTCTTGTTAACCAAATGGTCTACAAACAGGGACCTAATTCGAGAATGCCGTTTGAGAGATCGCAAAACGTCAAAACTAGATAACAGTGATATCGCCTTTGAACTGTCATTAAAATGCGATGAGCTTCAAGTGACATTATCTCATCTCAATTTTGTAAATACAAAGGCATAATGAGTGTCAAAAATGCTATTCATGCATATGAATTTCTGTTTTGAACGAAACGTAACAGACTAATCTCACAGTTTCACACACTACACGGTCAAGTTGAAGTATGCGCCTGTTATTTATGCCGCACATACAAAGTAAACGCAAATTAAGCGCGACCGGATTGACGAAGTTGCGGTGTTCTAGGGAAATCGCCACCTGTCAAGTAGGGACACGTCAAAAGTGACGGATGACGATGAAAATGGAGAGATCTCTATCATCTCTCTAAATTTGGTCGAATTACCCCCCAGGTTTTAAATTACTCTCCACATGTTACTTCACAACTTGGTGGTTTAGAAATCCATAGTTCAAATGAAAGATCGTTTACATTAGAATTAGTATTTTTGACTAAAATCTTAACAGTTTGGAAATTTTGTAATATTAGTCTCGACTCAGGCACAGTATAATAAAGAGTACTAACGTACAGTATGGACACTCCCTGCCTCCCACCGAAAGTGCCGCCCACCCGCGCTCGGTTACCTCGCAGTTACCGGCTGGCAAGGACGCGACGACGCGGTGCGCAGAGCGGAGGCCACGTATAATATTCAAATATTAAACAAATACTTTTGTAATGGGCGTGTGTTGTGCTGTGTACGGTTGTTTAAGCTCTATAAACAACAAAAATAAAAGAAAGTTCTACAGATTCCCATTGGATGAATCAAGGCTAGTACATACCTACCCAGTTATTTTCAAAGTGTTTTATGCTTTAGTAGAAAACCAACTTACAATAGGTACTTATGTTTAGTATTTTTTTTGCCCTATCCGTTTTCGACCTAAACCTATCAGATCACATCATTGAAAACAACACAATATATACAATATATGAACAAAAAATCATGTTTTCAACTTACGTAATATTTTGGTGGCCTGAATCTCCTTACAAAAATTTAGTTAAAAGTTACTTCGTTTATACTGATTCAAAATAGGAAACTATTTGTGTAAATCGAGCTTAGATACCCACCTTACAGCGTAATATGATTCTTATTTCTTCCTAATTCGCGCAATGAGTTTTTAGTCATTGAGGTTATCGAATTTGAACGCGGGCGGAATTAGAAATCGTAGTTTAACATTAGGTAGTTTAATTATAAGCACACAAAATTAATTCGACGCCGCTATTACAAGGTCATCTCATATTGCTGCGCATTGTGTTCCCGACTCGTGCGTTCAAAATGGCGGCAACCCTAGCATGTCTTATCTCGCTCACACAAGCATGGTACGCGTTCACCTACACGAGCTTAGACTGTGTGCTTAGCAACGCGTTTCTTTCATACATTTGATCGCCATTGTCCGAGGTGTGACTCAGGTGTGAAAACTTAGTATAAGTAAAGAACGTTTTCGTTCGAATCGCATAAGCTTTAATTACAAAGCTATCTCATCCTTAAATCCAAAAAAATGCTTTATATCTATTAAAAAAACCAGCCAAGTGCGAGTCGGTCTCGCGAAAGAAGGGTTCCGTACCATCAACTAAAAAAAAAACGGCAAAAAACCACGTTTGTTGTGGGAGCCCCACTTAAATATTTATTTTAATCTGTATTTATAGTATTTGTTGTTACGGCAGCAACAGAAATACATCATTTGTGACAATTTCAACTGTCTAGCTATCACAGTTCATGAGATACAGCCTGGTGACAGACAGACTGATGGTCATGGTCACTCATTTGATACGGAACCCTAAAAAAACAATTACATCATAGCAATAAAAAACTGTGCAGGCAAAAGAAATTCATTGAATTGATAGACCGTACAATGGTATTTGTTTACAAACCGCAATAAAATTGTCGGCAGCTCAAATTCGACTAAGCGATAACTCAATTGAGACGAATGACGAAACGCAGACAAAGGGAAATTAGCCGCCTTTGTTAGCTGATAACAGCATTTATTATCACAAAGAAATGTATTTATGTATTGAGATAAGGGCTGAAATGACGGTACGTTGATTACCGTATGAATTATTAATCGGACCAGGGGTCAGATTCTGCCCTGTCCGTTATTTATGTCCTGGGCTTTATTAGGAAATTCTTCGCAGCATTTTTGTGACCGGTTACCTGTTTTGCCATTCATGAGTTACGTTTAATTTACGGTATCTAGATTATATAAATAATTCGGTGTATTTCTGTTATTGAGGGTTTTTGTTATTATCGTTTCTTCAGCGTGATGTTATTTTTAGTATAAGAGTGTATATTGATGACGCAGAAATATTACAAAATGTCCTCTCTTTTGATATAAGAACTGTAATTTATTGTTATATTAAAATAAAAAATTATAATAATTAAAACTAGTTATGGAACTAGAAGGGATCTATGAACCGTTCCGGACCTGGCTCAAAGGTCCCTAGAATACTAGCGGAGTTGCCGCGCACTATCGCCAGGGAGATCCTTTGAGCCAAGTACTCGCCGGAACGGGGGTCCACGCTTCGGTCTTTCAGTTTTCGCGACAAACTCCTTAGCCTCCCACCAGGCCCACCAGTCTTTACGGCAACCGGGGCGAACTCATACACTGGTTCCAGGTTACTGTAATTCACGTGCTTTAGTTTAGCGGTGGCACGTGTATCAGCGAGGTGAGAAGGAGCAAAGGTGCTGACGCAGGTTGCGTCCCATATAAGGCTGCGACCTCTCACCCATGGGACCAGTGTTAGCCCGTCCGGTCTTTTGCCGTCGGTACGGCTTAAGCCCTGTAGTTTATTTGTTATTTTATGTAAATGATGACGCAAATGGCGTGGCGCCTATCGCTAAGACGTCGAGGTGGCGTTGAATGATAAAGAAGCCTTTGGTAACCATGATTCATCATCTTCAGAAATCATCAGAAATTGAAAGAAAGTGCACACCCAACAGGTATTGCATTAACAGCTCTTAAATTTACTTGCGATTCATCTCTTATTTCCATGAACCTATTTTTGACTCCGATTCTGTATCATAGTCCTTATTCGTGACTATTTAAGTATCCATTTGACTATCGACTTCTCATCTTGATTGTGAAATAATTCCTCACATTATTTATTGATACTGATTAACAAGTTCATTTAAGTATGTTGTTAATGTTGTACACAAATAAAATACTAGCGAGTTTTTATGACAAATCGCGGTAATTTCAGAAATCATCTCTACATTTTGAATACAAAATCCACTGTCAATGCTGTTATATAATAATCTTCAAGGACCGTTTTCATACAGATACAACAAATCCCTGACTAATAAATGAGTGTAGACTGTTTCCTTAATTAAATTATTACCTACCAAACGAACAGCTACTAAACAGAGTTGCTGAACAGCATCTAAACTGCAATCTTAATACCTTTAAAGCACTTTGCGATTTCCGAAGACTCGGGCATTATTAAAGTGAGATTAAAGTCGCAGTTCATTTGGCGCGGGTAGAATGGAGGGAAGGGGGGGCGGCGGGAGGAGCTCGTAGTTGAGACAAAGAGCATTATCGCCGAGATCTTATCAGCGCCGCTGCTGCTGGCCACAGCTCATAATAGCAAAGGCACTCTTAAGAGGTCCTAATTTTCTTGCTGGTATGTGCGTTTTTAGATAGGGGAGACCGAGAAGTTTCGAAACAGTATTGAATTGAAACAACGTAAATTTTTAGGGTTCCGTACCTCAAAAGGAACGGAAGCCTTAATGTGATAACTTTGTTGTCCGTCCGTCCGTCCGTCTGTCAAGACCCTTTATCTTGGGAATGCGTAGACTTTAGAGGTGTCAAGTTGAAATTAAACCCATACTCAAGTCTACAGTGCCTTGAAGCTGTGAAAAATTAAAAACTTAAAAGTTAAAGTTTTGTGTCGTATATAAAGCACGCAAGTAAATGGTAGCTTGCGTCACTCTCTCCCGTGGAACCAGCCTATGGGCCATTTGCATTATCTTCAAATGTGTTACAAAATAATTCTATAACTTCTTAATTCAAAAAGTAGAGGTCCTACTTTACTTAAGAATACTTCACAATTACAGTATGTATGTTATGTACCTACCTAGAGTCAAATTTGTCATTTCCCAATTCATTACTCCCAATCCATTTTCCTAATTCGCATGACTAAAGATAGATCGACATATGGAAAAATGGTCGCCGACCACCAAACAATGGTATTGTGTGCATTATGCGGCCACAAACTGCACGTTTGATACGTTTCTTTTCACAGTATCAGTTTGTAGCTGAAGTTCGTAATGAAAAAACGATTCCTGCAATAGGTAATATATATTATAAGACCTACCTATCTATCCCAGTATTTATATAGTTTTAGGCACCAGCGTTTATTTTGTCTAAAAAAGCATCTTCGCATAACGAAGTAGTGCAGCCGCGCGGGCCGCAATTTAAAACTTCAGCCGATTATGGCGAGATGCCGGCGGGAGATATCGGTGCGAACAAATATTTAAACTTTAATTTAAATGGGAAGGCAAAGCAATTTCGGATCCGCTGATAAGCCTAAGTTTTTGGAGCAAAAAGAAGAAAACGGGACGCTGCCTAGGGTAGTTTTAAAATGAGAAAATCCTCGATAAAACAAACTTAAAATGCGAATAAACAAAGGTGTGGTTAATATAATAAAACTTTCGTGAGACATATTTAATTCTTGTATTGAGTGACAAAATTGCCGCGGCGGTGTACGGGTAGCAATCCCTGATGAAGAGCTCCATACGAGTTCGAAACATTTCGGGCCGTTTCTATTTCAAATGGGTGTAAACCGCTTAATACAATAATTAACCTATTGACCGCCAAGCGGTCTAGCAATTTACCGTGCCACTGACGCCAGAGTAAAAGATATCGATGTGCCCCAAAATCAACAGGGATTGAAAAATACTTGTAGCGGTTAGAATTACAAAGTTTTTGATCATTGAAATTTGGACGGCTGTGGCCGACGTGGCGTCAGGGGCACAATTTTTTGCTGACGGCCACAGCCGACTGTGGCGCTCAAAAGGTTAAAGGTGTGTTTGGTGAGAATGAGATAACTAGAAAATCTAATTTAAACATTTTTAGGGTTCCGTACCCAAAGGGTAAAAACGGGACCCTATTACTGAGACTTCGCTGTCCGTCCGTCCGTCCGTCCGTCTGTCCGTCCATCCGTCCGTCCTTCCGTCTGTCCGTCCGTCCGTCCGTCCGTCCGTCCGTCCGTCCGTCCGTCCGTCAGTCCGTCAGTCCGTCCGTCCGTCCGTCTGTCACCAGGCTGTATCTCAAGAACGGTGATAGTTAGACAGTTGAAATTTTCACAGTTGATGTATTTCTATTGCCGCTATAACAACAAATACTAAAAATAAAATAAGATAAACATTTAAGGGGGCTCCCATACAACAAACTTGTTATGGATTATGGTACGGAACCCTTCATGCGCGAGTCGGACTCGCACTTGCCCAATTTTTTTGTTTGTCTAGTTCGTGTTATACTTACCTGCTTTTAGTTGGTCTACCATTTATCAATAATTTACTCAAACGTTAACTGATACCGATATTAGTGTACCGATCCCATAAAGGCGTAAGTTCGCCTTACCGTACCTCTACAATATTTAAAAATACCTACTTACTAGGTAGTTTAATAAACCTGTTTAGGAGACCAAATGATCCAAAGTGGATCTGGGCCTTTAAGAACTAAAAGCGTCAACGTCATCCGGTTTAGGGTTTTTTTTTTGAGCTAGTAAATAAAATTCTTTGAGAATATGATTTTTCCAACAGTAGGTACAAGTTGTGTATAATTAAATAGGCAAATATACTATTATTAAACTGGACCGTTTCCTTCTCCGCCGCTCCGGAGGACGATAACTTGCAATGGCTGCACCGCCCGAGCGCGGGCCGCCAAAAAGTAATCTTTTAATATCGCGGTTGGGCGCGCCCGGATACCTACCGTCAAGTAGGTACAGTCAGCTTGGAAGTTCTGGCAAGCTCTCTCATGCCAGCCTTTGTGACATAATTTTTTTTTTATCTTCGCGAAGGCGCCTGAGTAAGTAGCCCATAGCCCTCACTGTGTTTTATTGCTTGAAACGTGTTTTAATTCTTTAAAACGGGAGGCTTGGTCATGGACTCATGAGGCGAGGTGACGTAACCAAGAGAAGTGTGGGACTGGCTACGATTGTGCGCCAAGAAATTGGAATGCCACGGTGCACTGTAAAACGGTCAGTTGTTAACAGATGTCCCGGTGCGGCCTATTTACGTGGTTCGCGCCGCCTATAGTGAGCCAGAATGTCTAGCATAACTGTGATACTCTATGTCGTGCGACACTTTCGCTTTCCTTTCAATCCATTAGTTATATTGTGTAACTAGACAATTTTCATATTATGTAAATTCTTGTGAATTGAACAGGCAGATGGTTCTGAAGTTGAATTGGAGATTACTCTGTACTAGTCGTATAAAGGTGCGTTTTCACAACTGTCAAGGAGCTAGACGGAACGGATTGCGTCAGTAAAGTAATGTAAGTATAAAGTGAGTCAAATAAGTAAAGTACAAGTTTATTTCAATAGGTAGCACAATACGAGTAATTAATAGAATTTTAAATTCAGTGTGGCTCACACTATGCGGGGCCTGTCCTATGACCAGGGATCGGAAATTCGGATAGACATTTACCTGAAGTTGACAAAATCATATTGCTATCTCACTCATACATCAAATAAAGCTGCCTATACCTACAACTGAACAACAAATCCGCCTCCAAAGTTTAGGTAAATATCTATCCGAATTTTTGAACCCTGCCTACTACACCATAATAATATGGTCGTATATAGGGAAAACGCACCTTAATACTTAGTTAGTGGTTTAATCTACGGCTGACTGTACGGTCCGTTATTGCTTCTTTATCATGTTAGGAGCTGGCTACGGCGATCTTTCTCGTCATAAGAGTAAACGCATTTTCGACTCCTGGATAGATGTTAAGTAATATGGTTTATTTATGGCTGAATAGAATTGTTCTGATTTACTTTTAGAGTTTATTTAGCATCAACTTGATTTCGGTGTGATGAATTGCGAAATACGGAGGTTGAACGCGTGGCCGCTCGCTCGGAAAAATATTTCTACATTTCTACGGTCGAGCATACTTTTAACCAAGTCGTTTTAGCGATTAAAAACAGATAGCTATTCCCCAATTGAACGAGTACTTAGTTGCAGTTTGCAGTGTATTTGGCACAGTTGAGAGTTTAGCAGGAGGTTGGATTGTTTGAGGCGCGAGAGCCTGAGTGAGCACTTACCCGTTAAATTGTTACGAGTCATACGTAGGTGGGTAAGATGCATTGGAAGGCGGTAGTGGTTTTTTGGGGATTTTCTCTCGAAGCAATATATACAATATAGTTGGAAGCAGGAATCATTTTTTGAGGTCGAATCTACTTCAATTTGTTCTAACATACAAGTGGGCCCCATGGGTATTGAGTGCATGCGGCTACAAATTGCTACTCTGAAAAGAAAGGTGTCATAAGTAGTGTTTATGGCCGCAGTTCCAGTGCATACACATTACCCATTTAGTGCCATTGTTTGTTAAAACAAAGTGAAGTGAATGCGACCTTAATAATGATTCCTACATTACATTAATAATTTACCCTTAAAGTAAGTCTCGTGGGAGTTAAATATAATAATAACTTGGTGCAGACGTGTGCGAGGAACATGCCTGCACCGCCTGTGGAGCCAGCGTGAATCGCCTCGGTCACCACGGTCTCGTCTGCTCATCGGGCGCCGGCCGCCACTCTCGCCATGCCGCTCTCAACGACATCCTAAGAAGGGCACTCGTCAGTGTCAACGTCCCAGCTGCTCTCGAGCCACAGATCGTGCGGGATGACGGCAAGCGCCCTGACGGGATGTCTTTGATGCCGTGGAGGATGGGGCGCGCGCTGGTGTGGGACGCGACGTGCGCAGACACACTAGCGGCATCCTATCTCCCGGCCACGAGTAGGCGGGCGGGCGCGGCGGCGGACGCGCGGGAGCGTATCAAAATAAATAAATACAGCTGTCTCGGCGCCCAATACGACTTCATTGCTTTTGGCGTCGAGACACTGGGTCCGTGGGGCCAGGGTGCGCGCGGACTCCACAGAGAGCTCAGCAAGCGCCTGAGGGAGGCAACAGGGGACCCACGCGCGGGCAGTTTTCTCGTGCAAAGGCTTTCCATAGCCATACAGCGTGGGAATGCTGCCTGCGTCATGGGCACCCTACCTAGAGGTCTTATATTAGTTTTATAAATATTTTTTAATCTTAGTTTAATTTTTAGTTTTAATCCCATAAATTTGTTATTTTATATGTTTTATTTTTGACCCATAATAAATGTATTTGCTATATAATAACATTAATAAAGTATCTTTCTGACCGGCGCGCGGCGGCACTAAACGATCGGGACCTATGTAGGAAGACTCTGTGAAGGTGTAGTCGCACACGATGAAGCCTGGTTAGCAAAAATGGGCGAAGGAGCTGATCATCGAACAGGAATCTGCTGGTGCGTTTGTTGTAGTGCGGTTTACGGTTCAAAGTAAACCGTACCACGTGGAAGGAAGAAGAGCCCGTAAGAGATCACCAATCCGATGGGCCGATGCCGTGAAAGAAGCCTGTCAGGAAAACTCTACAAGCGTCAATCCGGAAGGCGGTGAACCGTGTGGAGTGGAGTTTTGTTGCAAAAGATTATGTCCTCAGATGGTCACGACCCTCAGTCATAAGGAAGCAAGGAAAACGAAGATATATCTGGATAAACTGTACATTAAAACAAAACAATGATTGAAGTCTTTGACCTTTATAACATTGTAAATAATAGTTCAAATTACAGAGTTCACAACTTCCAGGTAGCACGCTACCGGACAGCTTAATTCAGTTTCAGTTTCCTGAATACGAACACTGGCAGAATATACAAATAAAGTAAATTGTTCGCATCGCTCCAATAAAGTAAGTGGTTTGTATTTTCCAAACGCCTGAAGATATCCAACACGAGATCGCAGGCTATCTTTGTCATTCGAGTATAATGTGAGGAGTAAGGAATGATGTATGAGGTGTGTGGAGGGAGTGTGTTCGATGGGGTCGAGAGTGGGGGTTGCAGTGGATGTACACAAAGGTATTAGTGGCGTGGGATAGACTGTCGACTGTTTTTGTGATAAGCTGCTGGCGGATAGAGTAAAAAGAATTCATGATACATACTTTATATGACGGGATTATTGGACGTTGTAGGTTTTTATGGACTTAAATTCTACATTCAATGCCGTTATGTAGTGTACTCTTGTTTTTGCACCAAATCTGTTAGTTTCTTTTTAAGCTACGTTGGCATGTCCTCTTGTACAAGACTACCAACATTAAAAAGGAAGTTGAATTATTTGTTAGTACTCGTATTTATAATTTTATTTCAAATGAATCATAGCAAATCGTATTTATTTACTTATTAAAAAGTTGCCGATAAAACCTCGCGTGATTTGTGCACAAGCGCTAATAACTAGGTAATAAATGTCGACATTTGAAGTTAATGCCCAAGGTGACTTTTCGATCTATCAGAATCTAAACATATTTTGAGGCTTCCTTCGGGGTTTTTATCATGTAATGTGACTCTAGAGACCAACAGTTTTCAGTCTTGCGCGCACGATATTGAAAGGGAAGTGGTAGTATTTGTCTCGCGGCAATAGTCGCGTGTCTAAGTTATGCTAGACTGTAGGTGGTGGTTGCGTTGAGCACGAAATTAATAAATGATAAAACATCCAATACTCGCAATCGCGTACTTGTCAAAAAGTGGCAGATAAAGTCAAAGAGAGAGAAAAGTGGCCGGTCAAAGTCCCTTAGTTGTACCATCATCGTAAGATCGTGTTTGGTGGTAGAAAAGGCGCAGCGAATTCAATGAGAGCAAGACACCGGTGGGCAAAAGCCTACTGGCAAACGTGCACTGTCATAGAATAAAACGCTTCACAGAAGAATACGGAACTGAAGTTATACTAGTAAACTTGTGAAAATTCGCTTAATGCTCCTCAATTGAGCCATCATTGGGCGGTCCTGTTTGAGAAGCGCAGCGAATTCAATTAGAGCAAGACACCGACCAGCGCAGCCCTACCGGCAAGCGTGCTCTGCCGTAGAATAAAACACTTTAAAGAAGAATAGGGAACTGAAGTATCTTATACTTATAACCTTGTGAAAATCCATCCGCTTAACACTCCTCAATTGAGCCATCATCAGGCGCTCCTGTTTGAGAGGCGCAGAGAATTCAATTAGAGCAAGACACCGACCAGCGCAGCTCTACCGGCAAGCGTGCTTTGCCGTAGAATGAAACACTTTAAAGAAGAATAGGGAACTGAAGTATCTTATACTTATAGCCTTGTGAAAATCCGCTTAGCGCTCCTCAATTGAGCCATCATCAGGCGCTCCTGTTTGAGAGGCGCAGCGAATTCAATTAGAGCAAGACACCGACCAGCGCAGCCCTACCGGCAAGCGTGCTCTGCCGTAGAATAAAACACTTTAAAGAAGAATAGGGAACTGAAGTATCTTATACTTATAACCTTGTGAAAATCCATCCGCTTAACACTCCTCAATTGAGCCATCATCAGGCGCTCCTGTTTGAGAGGCGCAGAGAATTCAATTAGAGCAAGACACCGACCAGCGCAGCTCTACCGGCAAGCGTGCTTTGCCGTAGAATGAAACACTTTAAAGAAGAATAGGGAACTGAAGTATCTTATACTTATAGCCTTGTGAAAATCCGCTTAGCGCTCCTCAATTGAGCCATCATCAGGCGCTTCTGTTTGAGAGGCGCAGCGAATTCAATTAGAGCAAGACACCGACCAGCGCAGCCCTACCGGCAAGCGTGCTCTGCCGTAGAATAAAACACTTTAAAGAAGAATAGGGAACTGAAGTATCTTATACTTATAACCTTGTGAAAATCCATCCGCTTAACACTCCTCAATTGAGCCATCATCAGGCGCTCCTGTTTGAGAGGCGCAGAGAATTCAATTAGAGCAAGACACCGACCAGCGCAACTCTACCGGCAAGCGTGCTTTGCCGTAGAATGAAACACTTTAAAGAAGAATAGGGAACTGAAGTATCTTATACTTATAGCCTTGTGAAAATCCGCTTAGCGCTCCTCAATTGAGCCATCATCAGGCGCTCCTGTTTGAGAGGTGCAGCGAATTCAATTAGAGCAAGACACCGGCAGGCGCGGGCCTACTGGCAAGCGCGCTCTGCCGTAGAATAAAACACTTTAAAGAAGAATAGGGAACTGAAGTATCTTATACTCATAGCCTTGTGAAAATCCGCTTAGCGCTCCTCAATTGAGCCATCATCAGGTGGTCCTGTTTGAGAGGCGCAGCGAATTCAATTAGAGCAAGACACCGGCAGGCGCGGGCCTACTGGCAAGCGTGCACTAATAATATGTGCAAGTTACTGCAAGAAAGGTTTGGGAATTGAAGGACCTACTGACTATAGTGTGTATACGGAATATAATGAAAGGGAAAGCTTCTGAAAACAAAAAAGTTTTATATATCATCAATCATCATCATTATAATTATCAGCCGATAGACGGTCACTGCTGGACAAAGGCTCCTCCCAAAGTTCTCCACAACGATCGGTCTTGCGCCGCACTCGTTCCATTTCTACCCGCGATCCTAACCAGTTCGTCTTTCCACCTTGTTGGGGACCTTCCCACGCTGCGTCTTCTGGTTCGCGGTTGCTATGTAAGAACATTTGTGCCCCAACAGCCATCGGCTCAAAGAGCAGTACGGAACGCCATTGGATACGGGTTAGCGCCAGATCCGTGCAAGACCCTAAAGGCTTTTGTCAGACAATGGCAAAACTTATGACTGTTTTGGCAGAAATTATTATATTATTACATTAGTCATAAAAAAAAACAAAAACCAAACTATGTCTAAAAATGGGCGCCGTGGCATTTTACCAAAGACGCGACGTTAAAGGCAATATAACTCGTGATCTCTAACTTCGTAGACAAGGTTACAATCAACTAAACTGTTTACTTTAGCGTCTTATTTATACACAAGTAAAAAGCAGAAATTCAAGTTAATCATACAAGCAGTACGAGAGTAACGAACCGTAGGCAGAGAAGTTTAGCCAAGTTAAGCATAGAGCTCAAAATTCATGGAAACAGCTGATCATGTTTAAATGCTAAAGTATTTAGTACTTACTCAGCTTGATTGTTATTTGTAGAATTAGGGTGTTGGCTGTTGTATAAGCTGTACTAGGTAACACTTTATTTTATTGCATCTTTTTAATAATTTGTAGTTGTAGTTTCAGTTACATAGAAATATATTGCGTTAGCAATTTTTTATTAAAGCAATAACGTCTGCTAGTGTTTACATTAAAATAAATGCTTACCTATATTAAGGTCACCTGAGGTAGTTTCGTCTATAAAGGAAAATGCGTCTTATGATGATAAATCATAGAAGTATTGAAACTAAAATACAAGAATTAACTTAAAAAATACATGAAAAACATTGTAGTGCTTATAATATTTGAGGGTTGCCCTCGATTTCCCTGAGATCCCATCATCTAATGCCGATATGGCGATAGCGGGACTACCTCATTCAAATCCATCCATACTAATATTATAAATGCGAAAGTGTGTCTGTCTGTTACCTCTTCACGCTTAAACCGCTGAATCGATTTTGATGAAATTTGGCATGGAGATAGTTTAAGATCCGAGGAAGGACATATGATAGTTTTCATCCTGGAAATGATCCCTAAAAAGATTGAAAAGTGAGTAAGTAATTCATGATGACATTGATGACCCTGTAGAAAATGTAATGATTAAACCAAAAGCACAATTGCTCTTACATTTGCTTAGCGCTCTTTCATTAATTAAGGTGATTAGGTAGATATCTATCGTGTTGTACGAGGTTGCTTCCATACTTCCAAGTTCCACGCGGACGTAGTCGCGGGCAAAAGCTAGTTAAATATAATTTTGAGAATCGGTCCACAATTGGCGGAATAATCGCGTAATATACAAAAAAAAACGACAACATACAGTCCAATTAAGAACTTTTCTCCCTTTTTGAAATCAGTTGAAAAGGTAATTTGTTCAAGAGTGGCGTTTAATCAAATCAAGTTGTCCGCTCATGAAACGTAGCAATAAAATTGGAGTGTTCCATTTTATTTTCCACCGAGGAGATAATAATGTCCCGGATCACACGACATTTCAACCACTTCCGGGCAGATTATTGTTGTTTCAAATGAGATTGTAAGTCAGGTGTCATGGTGTAGAGGATCTGGTTTAGGTAGATAAGATATTGTGACAGCCTTTAGACTTCGATCCGGACACATTCGACTAAATACAGTCTGACCAAAAAGAGTAGAAATTAAAAAATGGCAATACTGTAGTGTCCTGCCTTTCTAATCAATATAAAAAAACGGGGACGACGCTACAGTATTGCCACTTTTTAATTTCTACTCTTTGTGGTCGGACTGTAGTTTCACATTTTTGATGGGCAAGAGATACACCTAATTGACAAAATTTCAAATGTTCAAATATTGTTGAGTTTCAACTAATTTCATTAATTTATTATCACAGAACCCAAAACTACTATTTCTATCTAACCATACCGACTAATAGTTTTGAAAATATATGAAAAAAACCGGCCAAGTGCGAGTCGGACTCGCGCACCGAGGGTTCCGTACAAACACTTTCCATCCCTAAGTGTTTAAGTTAAGTTTGCACCTGGTATGTATAGCGCCCCATATAAATTAGGTGCAAACTTGCAAAGTTAGGTATTAAAAAAAAACTACTTACTAGATCTCGTTCAAAACAATTTTCGTTGGTAGTTTTTATAGTAATGTACATCATATGTTTTTTTTAGATTTTTCATTTTCTTATTTTAGAAGTTAGAGGGGGGGGGACCAACTTTTTTCCACTTTGGAAGCGTCTGTCACGCAAACTATTCGGTTTAGAAAAAAAATGTTTTAGAAACCTCGATATCATTTTTGAAGACCTATCCATAGATAACCCACACGTATGTGTTTGATGAAAAAAAAAATTTTGAGTTTCAGTTCTAAGTATGGGGAGCCCCCAATATTTATTATTATTTTTTTATTTTTGCATCAAAATCTTAATGCGGTTCACAGAATACATCTACCTACCAAGTTTCAACAGTATAGCTCTTATAGTTTCGGAAAAAAATGGCTGTGACATACGGACGGACAGACGGACAGACAGACAGACAGACAGACAGACATGACGAATCTATAAGGGTTCCGTTTTTTGCCATTTGGCTACGGAACCCTAAAAATATGAAAGCAGCGTAATCTAAGAATCGGCCCTCTTACATGACGTCACCTTGTGGAAAATTTGACATTCACAACATACAAAAATTACAGTGGTTAAATTTCCATATTACTAAGTCCGCCTTAGTATAGTCCTACTGTAACTATTTCTGCGCGGTGACCAATGACTGGTCGCCTATGTTCTTTTACAATGAGGAACTTTTCAAATTATATTTTCGAAAATATAAAAATGTGGTAATACTTATTTAATTTTTACCTTATTTTGATATCTATAAAAAGCCTGATTAAACAAGTGCGAGTCGAACTCGCGCACCGAGGGTTCCGTACAAACATTTTCCATCCCTAAGTGTTTAAGTTAAGTTTGCACCTGGTATGTATAGCGCCCCATATAAATTAGGTGCAAAGTTAGGTATTAATAGGTATTAAAAAAAACTACTTACTAAATCTCGTTCAAAACAATTTTCGTTGGTAGTTTTTATAGTAATGTACATCATATGTTTTTTTTAGATTTTTCATTTTCTTATTTTAGAAGTTAGAGGGGGGGGGACCAACTTTTTTCCACTTTGGAAGCGTCTGTCACGCAAACTATTCGGTTTAGAAAAAAAATATTATAGAAACCTCGATATCATTTTTGAAGACCTATCCATAGATACCCCACACGTATGTGTTTGATGTAAAAAAAAAATTTGAGTTTCAGTTCTAAGTATGGGGAGCCCCCAATATTTTTTTTTTTTTTTTATTTTTGCATCAGAATCTTAATGCGGTTCACAGAATACATCTACCTACCAAGTTTCAACAGTATAGCTCTTATAGTTTCGGAAAAAAATGGCTGTGACATACGGACGGACAGACGGACAGACGGACAGACGGACAGACGGACAGACAGACAGACAGACAGACATGACGAATCTATAAGGGTTCCGTTTCTTGCCATTTGGCTACGGAACCCTAAAAAAAAACGGGGACGACGCTACAGTATTGCCACTTTTTAATTTCTACTCTTTGTGGTCGGACTGTAGTTTCACATTTTTGATGGGCTAGAGATACACCTAATTGACAAAATTTCAAATGTTCAAATATTGTTGAGTTTCAACTAATTTCATTAATTTATTATCACAGAACCCAAAACTACTATTTCTATCTAACCATACCGACTAATAGTTTTGAAAATATATGAAAAATATGAAAGCAGCGTAATCTAAGAATCGGCCCTCTTACATGACGTCACCTTGTGGAAAATTTGACATTCACAACATACAAAAATTACAGTGGTTAAATTTCCATATTACTAAGTCCGCCTTAGTATAGTCCTACTGTAACTATTTCTGCGCGGTGACCAATGACTGGTCGCCTATGTTCTTTTACAATGAGGAACTTTTCAAATTATATTTTCGAAAATATAAAAATGTGGTAATACTTATTTAATTTTTACCTTATTTTGATATCTATAAAAAGCCTGATTAAACAAGTGCGAGTCGAACTCGCGCACCGAGGGTTCCGTACAAACATTTTCCATCCCTAAGTGTTTAAGTTAAGTTTGCACCTGGTATGTATAGCGCCCCATATAAATTAGGTGCAAAGTTAGGTATTAATAGGTATTAAAAAAAACTACTTACTAGATCTCGTTCAAAACAATTTTCGTTGGTAGTTTTTATAGTAATGTACATCATATGTTTTTTTTAGATTTTTCATTTTCTTATTTTAGAAGTTAGAGGGGGGGGGACCAACTTTTTTCCACTTTGGAAGCGTCTGTCACGCAAACTATTCGGTTTAGAAAAAAAATATTATAGAAACCTCGATATCATTTTTGAAGACCTATCCATAGATACCCCACACGTATGTGTTTGATGTAAAAAAAAAATTTGAGTTTCAGTTCTAAGTATGGGGAGCCCCCAATATTTTTTTTTTTTTTTTATTTTTGCATCAAAATCTTAATGCGGTTCACAGAATACATCTACCTACCAAGTTTCAACAGTATAGCTCTTATAGTTTCGGAAAAAAATGGCTGTGACATACGGACGGACAGACGGACAGACGGACAGACGGACAGACAGACAGACAGACAGACATGACGAATCTATAAGGGTTCCGTTTCTTGCCATTTGGCTACGGAACCCTAAAAAATGGAATGTTGTGAATTGTACAGAGTGTAGAGCTAAAGAACTTACACATAATGATGGATGAAACGAAATTAGAAAGACAAGATTTTTTTATTGAGAAATAATGTGAACATGTTTGAGATCGGTATATGTAACACTATTTTAGCACACCCATAGTCTAAAATAGCTAAATAATTATATATTTTTTTTAACATAGTTATTGATAGAAGGTGAACTTGTAAGTGATTTGTTGCCATGTGGGCGGCATCATCATTTCGGAAAAAACCTGTTTTCACTAATAAAGATTTAAATAATAAATAAGTTTATATTTGATTTTGCAACGAATATGCCTGTAAAGTGGGTTACAAAGAGGACGATCGGCCGTATCAGGGAAAAATTACGTTTTTTTTTGTGTCTTAAGGGGCAAACGAGCCAACGGATCGCCTGATGGAAAGCGATTATCGTCGCCCATAGCTGCAACACCAGACGAGTCACAAAGTGCGTTGTCGGCCTTTCAGGTAAAAGTAGGCACTTTTCTTGATATCGGAACGTAACCTTAAAACAGGTATTCGGAGAAAAATCTGTTTTTGTTCTTTTTTAGGGTTCCGTAGTCAACTAGGAACCCTTATAGTTTCGCCATGTCCGTCTGTCCGTCTGTCCGTCCGCGGCTTAGCTCCGTGACCATTAGTACTAGAAAGCTGAAATTTGGTATGAGTATGTGTATGTATCACGCCGACAAAACGGTAAAATAAAAACTAAAAAAAATGATTTTTTCAGGTACCTTTGGAACACCTAAAGTGGGGGTGAATTTTTTTTTTCGTTCAAACACTAGTGTGTGGAATGTCGTTGAATTGGTCTTTTAAAAATAATAGGGGTCTCTAAACATTATTTTTTAATACAGTTGCTCAAAAAGTGGTACTTTTCGTAGCTGCAAATCGTGCGAAAAGTTGGTTATTTCGAACTAGTGCTTTTTACTTTTCAAATTTTTTTAATTTTCTGTTGTACTAACACGTCATGTCTCATACATCCAAAAAAAGGTCAATCACTTTCCGACTTTATTTATTACGTCATTGCATTGCAAGTGTATATCTTATAATTATGCTTAAAATATTTAAATTGCATACTGGATCAATCAAAGGGTTATCTATTAAATTATATACAAAAGCGGTTTTAATAATTTGTCTGAGTGACTATTATTGAGCAAATGAGTATTATGCGTGACCTAAAAAAATTAAAAAGAAAGTATTGTCACAGATTAGAAAATACATTATTAAGCGTGACCCACGCGCTGCTTTATAAATTCATAATAATTATGAATAATCGCTATTTTTATGTATAAAATAATATATTTATTTACAATTATATGAAATGTAAAGAACTAAAAACAGATTCACGATTTTTATTGTTTCGAATCAATTAAATTACTGTGTAACATTATCATATCTCTTCTGAAATATTAAAACTACTTCTTTTGATTTGGCTGAATGATGACAGCCGACGCCATCTTAAAAAAAAAAATTACAATTAAAAGTAAAACTTTCATTTTCATTCAGTATTGTTTTAATTATATGTAAATGACACGTAAGATTTATAAAATAAGAGTTTTTGATAGAAAATGATGGATTATCAGAATAGATTTAACACCGCCCTATATAGCGAGCCAAGGCAAAAATTGCAAGTAAGAGTATTTTACCCGCAAAATCGAAAGAGAAATTACATTGCCGTCTATGAACATGTTATTGGCTGGAAACGAGAAAAAGAGAATTATTAACAACTTGAATAAAACTTTAAACTTACCAGCAAAGGCCTTAAATGCGACCCTTCACAATTACTCTAAAAATTGTAGGTATTACTCTTAATTTTTATCAGACAGAAATCAATATAATTGCCCCTTTCAATTACTGTTTTAAATTTGTATTATTGCAATTTTTCGCAAATGTATTAAAAAACGTTGTTTGGTACACGTGTGGAAGTGTCATTTTAACTCGTCCCGAGTCTTGACCCTCGCCTTGCGGCTCAGGCCAAGACTCCTCGGGACTCGTTCAAAATGACATACTTTCCACACTTGTATCAAAAACTACTATTTTGATAAAGTCAGCAGTATTGAAAATATTCGCTCCGAAAATAAAAAAAATAGCGCCCCCCCCCCCCTCTAACTTTTTAACCACGGGTCAAAAAATTATGGAAAAATTCATGAAAATGATTCCTTATAAGTACTTTCAATGAAACCTATATTGAACAAAATCGGTCGAGCCGTTTTTGAGTTATCGCAAAATTTCATAATTTTCTTAAAAGGACGTAAGTTGACTTCCAGAAGGTAATAAGTAATTACAGTTACTTTGGCGTTTACGACTTTTTTATAGAGCTTGAAATCTTTCCTGTAACTTAAGTTTATTGTGAAGGATAAGCAACTACGGAACCCTACACTGAGCGTGGCCCGACATGCTCTTAGCCGGTTTTTATATTTCGTATTGTTACTGATATATTTCAAAGGTTACGCTGTTTCTTACCTAACGTAAATTTATTTAACTTAATGTAAATATAATTAAAAAAATAATTATAAAGGTGTTATAGTAGTGTTACCTATATTATTATGATAAATGCCTTTTATTGGGAATCGATTAAGCTTAGTACAAGAAAATCACTTTTGCCGTATTACGTGGTTATACCATAAGAGGACAGAGCTGTCAGTGTTAGACAATATAAATCCAGTCGTGCGCGAGTTTAGATCTTTTTTAATCAATTTTCTATTCAAAATATTAATTACGCAATACAAGTTTTTTTGTTTCGTATAATCATTGACTACAACGCCATCGATCAATTGAAATATCTTTTCGGGCTAATTAATGATTTAAAAAACTAGACTACAGAGATTATAACAATTTTGGTACACAGAGAGCGGGACATCCCAATTCCCAAAGATGATTTTATTATAGTGTATGTTAAATACTTTCTCAGGATAACAGAGCAACTTGTCGCTATAATATAACTAATAAACAATCAAATTTTGTACATCACAAAAAATTGGAAAGGCGAGGCCTGATACAAGTTGAATAAACCTAATAGAAGTTCATCGAATACTCGACCTCATTTGTAGGTACTTGCCACGTTAAATGGAAATTAAAATTATTAATATTAGGTACCTACTTACTTACTTAGATACTAGAATGTACCCGTAATTTAACTTCGTACGCGTAATTTTTTTATACTGTAGCCGGGTAAACAACTATTCCCGGTACCAAAATTGATCACTATCCATTCAGCCGTTTCGGCGTGATGAGAGGACAAAGGAAGTTATGAAAATAGATGGCGCCAGGATGACACGGCGCCGCGCGCCCATACAAAACTAATGACGATCCTGCATCACGCTATTAAGATTTTTCCTGAAATCATGACCCATAGAATACGGATTTTCAGTACAAATCTAGAATTTCATAATAGTATAGAAGTCGTATTGCCTTAATTTTATTAAGAGCTAAAACATCCTTAGGGTAATATACCTACTTATTTAACGAATAATTTGGAACACTGTTGTGGAGGTTATTGCTCAACTTTCACATTTGCGTGACATTCAGACAGTCTCCCCTAGGGTTTCTTAGTTTTATGTTATTAACTTTAATTTTCCATTCATAAAATTATTATCTCATTCAAACATTTCGACATTAGAGAGGTTGAATGCTAGAATTACTGAATAGAGTCAGATTAGGACATTAAAGAGGGACTTAATTGTGTATGGGTTAAAGTGAATAATTATTTAATTACTTCGAGTTGATATCTCTCGACGACTAAATTTATATTATGTGACAAGTGACTTGCCCGGCTTCGCACTGGTGCAATGCTGATAAATTATGCATACATATGTATAAACCTTCCTCTTGAATCATTTTATCTATTAAAAAACTAAGCATACATGGAGAAAGACAGACAGAAAGCAACTTTTTTTTATACTATGTAGTGATAAACGCAACCATCATAAGCCCCCAGCTAACCCTGTACCAAAATTGGTAAATACGTGTAGTCGTTTTGGCGTAATAAACGCACAAACTAATTCCAGCCATCAGAAGGCACTGAAGGCACTCCACCAACTCATATTCAATACAACATTAAAGTTTTATAATAGTATAGATAGAGAAATTTAAACCTATTCAGTCGTTTCTATCTAAGTTCTAGAATAAAAAAGAATAATGATTATTATTAAAATTATTTGAGTAGTGATGAGACTGATGAGCCAGCAGTAGGGTGGAGCGAATTTTTTTTTTTTGGAAATTCAGCTCAAAACGTCTCTAAAACGTTGCATTAGGCTTCCACGTGTACGAGAAAAATAATAATAAAAATATTCAATACTACTTTTAGCCCTCTACTATCATCTTGAATAATGATCAAGCCCATATTGAAAAAAAAAAGTTTTTATCATAATCTTGGTTTTTTTTTTAATGGAAGTCAAGTGATTTTTTTCTAAGCACATAATACTCGAAATAAAAGATATTTATTGCATAAAAATGTAACAAAATTATTATTATTATTTTTTTAATACTGAATTTTAATTTGCATCACAGGTTCATCGCAGTTCCCGCTTGCCAGCTGATACCCGCGTTATAAATTGCTACAATACATGTATGATGAGCTGATGATTTGTCCCCGAATAAATGTTTTTCTTTCTTTCTTTTTTAGATGCAGTGGCATTTATAGAATAGAATAGAATACTCTTTATTGCACACCTCAAGAAGAAAGAAATACAAATACAAATGACACTTAACATTACAATAGAGGCAAACAATAGGCTATCTTATCACTAAAAAGCGATCTCTTCCAGACAACCTTTGGGTAGCGGATTAATATAAATGAAATGAGATGAGTAGGCGATCGATGCAAAAAGTAATCAAGAAAACTACTGAAAAATTATTAAAATCTACTAAAACCTATAATAATATATATTGATACATAAACATACATAAAAATATACATAAATGAACATAAGACTAAATATATACTCATATATAAACTTACTTAAACCTTATATTTAAAATAATTGGAGCGGAGCGAGCGAAGCGAGCGAAGCTCCCATGGATCGACTCGAATGGAATTCGTAACAATGCGCAGATCTCAGCGAGTTCTCAACCGATTTTAGAAATTTTTGTTTTAAAATGCACAAATTAAATTTCGCTAGGTCGTGACGAAGAGAAAATTTCGAAAAAAAAAAAACTTCGCTCCAATCTATGGTGCAAGATTAGCCGGTTGGCTGACTCTGCATCGACCTAGTATTTAGTGTAACGAACCACAGATTATGTCAGTCACAGTGACAGAGTATTAAAGGAGAGACAAGTAATGTTCTTTGAGGTGTGTTTTGAAAGTAGCAACGGATTGACTACGTTTCAATTCAACAGGGAGAGAGTTCCACAATAGAGTAGCCTGAAAGGTAAATGAGCTGTTATAGAATTTGGAAGAAGAAGAAGGGACAGCCAGAAGCAAATTTTGAGATTTTGGCATTTATGTTGATTAGATAAAGAAGGATTTTTGTCCAAGTAGCGATGAGCAAGCAGTTCTCATAGGAGATTATAAGCAGAAAAAACGCTGATAAGCGCTGGGCTGCAGCATCCTTGTTTTCTCTTTAGTACGGTGGAAATTACTGTGATCGCCAACCCGCATGCCAAGCGTGGCGATTATGGCAAAACCCCCCAAAATGAAAATTTGGGGGAGGTCTTTGTCCAGCAGTGGACGTCTATCGGCTCATATGATGATGATGATGATGATGATGATGAAGCGCTAATATAGCGCTACGTGAGTTTAGTATGTTTATAGAAAAAAATCGACACCAGGTACGTACTAAAATTCCACCCAACTGCCATTTGTAATGGTTAACAAATTTTGTCAGTTTGTTAGTTTGTAACACCTATTTCTCAGTTTCAGATGAACAGGCACTTTTGCTCTCGCTCGCCACCTGACGCCGTGTTGCGCGATACCGAGATGAATGGGGGAATGTGTCAACCGAGTTATAAATTGCGACAGGGGTACGTTTTTAGGGTTCCGTAGCCAAATGGCAAAAAACGGAACCCTTATAGATTCGTCATGTCTGTCTGTCTGTCTGTCTGTCTGTCTGTCCGTCTGTCCGTCCGTATGTCACAGCCATTTTATTCCGAAACTATAAGAGCTATACTGTTGAAACTTGGTAGGTAGATGTATTCTGTGAACCGCAATAAGATTTTGATGCAAAAATAAAAAAATAATAATAAATATTGGGGGCTCCCCATACTTAGAACTGAAACTCAAAATTTTTTTTTTCATCAAACACATACGTGTGGGGTATCTATGGATAGGTCTTCAAAAATGATATCGAGGTTTCTATAATATTTTTTTTCTAAACCGAATAGTTTGCGTGACAGACGCTTCCAAAGTGGAAAAAAGTTGGTCCCCCCCCCTCTAACTTCTAAAATAACAAAATGAAAAATCTAAAAAAAACATATGATGTACAGTACTATAAAAACTACCAACGAAAATTGTTTTGAACGAGATCTAGTTAGTAGTTTTTTTTTTATAATTTAATACCTAACTTTGCACCTAATTTATATGGGGCGCTATACATACCAGGTGCAAACTTAACTTAACCACTTAGGGATGGAAAGTGTTTGTACGGAACCCTCGGTGCGCGAGTCCGACTCGCACTTGGCCGGTTTTATGTTACTTCCGTTATTCAGTTGTACTAACGTTGATTAAATAAATTGAAAGTGAATTACAAAAACAAGATCAAATATTAGTGAACCATTGATACAAAGGTCCAAGTACATGGGAAAACTGAAATGTGTAACTTGGCGGAAGATATCGGGAGTCGAACCCGGTACCTCTGAATAACCGGTTCAACGTCCACTTGAGACAATGCCAGGGGACTTGCATCGATTATTAACTCAACCGTGTTATAATCTAATATAAAAATATAGACTTATTCTCATGTTCTATGAGTGAATTTGCAAAGTGTGCGCTATATACAATCTGTTATAATCGGGAGCCTGTATAATAGTTAACATCGTTAAATGGTATAATGTAGTGTAAATACAATGTTTAAATAAAATAGTTACGATATTGCATTAGGTTAAGTTACCTGTAAAAATAGCTGTAAGTGTGGAAATACATAAATAAATAAAATAAATAAATAAATAAATAAAATAAATTGCCATAATGTTGGTTTTTTTTCACTTTTACCTTTTTTTTCGTCTTGCACTTACAAGTTGATTAAATAAAATATAACTTACTACAAAGAAGATGGATCGTTTCAATAATCCACGCATCAAGATATTCGAGTATATCTAGCCGGGCCTTCTGCTGCCGCTCTAAGTAGATCATCATCTGTTTCTGTCACACTGTACTGATTATAAAGCATTGGGTATTACTTGGCATAATGCACTTAGGTTGTCTATCCACTGGAGCGGAGCGAAGCGGAACTGTGTCTATCTATCGCACAAACGTCTACTGCTGAACATAGGCCTCCCGCGAATCTCGGGAGGTGCGATCTTCTGCAGACCGCATCCATCAACTCCCTGCGACCCTAACGGGGTCATCTATCCACCTAGTCGGGGACCATCCCACGCTGCGCTTTCGTGGTCGCCACTCATGGACTTTGCTGCCCCTCCTCCTCATTTAATATCCATTCAATATCCTCATTTCTGATTCTATCGCGCAGAAAAACTCCGAGCCTTTCCATTGCACGTTACGTGACTGAGCCGCCTCCGCCTTATGTCCTGTGCGCTGTCCTGACCAGTCCTGAGTCCTGGGAACTGTGTAAACTGCACCAATCACATTCCTCAAATTTAAATGCACTTATTTTGGATTCCAAGGCCATTTTCTCGCGATCGCTTCAATGGAGAGGTATCTTTGTGAAAGAGGAGCAGCAGTCATATGATAGTCGTTTGCATGTACTGTTGACTGTTAGATATTTTTACAACGAGAGGCATATTTGCTTACCTCTAATTGGTATTCAACTCCACTCCGGTAACGTGCGGCATGATGGCGGACATTTCAAAGGTAAACTAATATTAAAGTTGTATAATTTAATGGACGTTATAGTTCACAATGTCGTATGAATATTGTTATTTAGTTAAACACATAATCAGGAAGTTTGTAGATAACTAGATCAATAATAATAATATGTTCTTTTTTTGCGAGCTATGCTTGAAATCTTCTTGCGTGATCGAATCAGAAATGTGTAGAAATGTGTGGATCCGCAAGAGATCGCCAAACTTAAGTGGCAGTAGGAGGGGCACATTGCTCGTAGAACCGATGACCATTAGGGCAGAAGGGTCTTGAGTGGCGATCGCGTACCGGTAGATACAGCATGGGCAGGCCTTCAACCAGGTGGAGCGACGACCTGGTAAGGATAGCTTGGAAGCGGTTGGATTAGGGCGGCGCACGACCAATCATTGTTTTTGTTCAGCAGTGGACGTGGTCATGATGATTATAAGTAGGTTAGTGAACATTAACGTAAAAAACAAAGGAAGCATTACATTTCTTATTTTATCTTCTCCAAAACAGAGTGTGCTAAAACTTAAACCAATTTTCCACTGGATAGCAAAGAACAGTAAACTTACGTAAATCGAAACAGGCGACTTTTACTCGGCTCAGTGACGCAGAATTTGTTCACAAAAGATTTATTTCGCAGCCAAATTCAGCCATGTCTCGTGCAGCGCATCCAATGTACGGCTGTCAGACAGAGAGGAAAAGGGTCGTTCTCAAAAAATTTGCACCGCTGCGTTAATTGTGCATTATTTTTTTAAGTTGTGATTTCTTCTTTTATTTTTCATAGGATCGCTAGAAATATATTCAGACAATTGATATCACGTCGAGGGAAGTAGTTCAATTGGATATCTTAGAAGATATAGGTGTTTGAAATTTTAGGTCGACAGGTGAAAGACATCGATGTCAGGTAAACGACATTTGTTACCAAGTTATCGACAATGGGTGCAGGTTTGCGACAAACATGTTCCAACTTCACTGAATTTGTTAGCAGGTTAACGACGACGGTTGCAGGTAAGTGACATTTTAAATAAAACCTACGTTGAACTGTCAAATAGTGCTTTTTTGATTGTTTTTGTTTTTCTTTTTTCCTTATGTTAGTAATTTGCATAAAAAAACAAGCATTTAATTCTCATATCATAGGACATTTCTCAGGAGGTTTTTTAAAGCCTGTACAATCCTGAAAGGTCATAACCGGCAAAAAGATGCAAAACTCAAGCATACCCGCGTAATTTTACAAATTTCTTATGAAGGTTCAACAGCGAATCATTTAAATAACGTTTCTGCATCCTAATACTGCCTCTTTTGACATATTCTTTCCTACCCGCTGAGTAACCTACTGCTGTTTTCGTCATCTTCAAGGAATTCCTTCACATCTGATAACCAGAAAGCCTTCGGCTGCGTTAGGTGGGATAAGCTATGGGAGGTATTGTCTGAAGCTGCCAGCACATCTGGTAACACTTTATAAAGCCTTTACGAGTCTGGATACAGAATGGTGTCAGTAGGAGATGTCACATACAAGAACTTTAAGTTCCGGAAAGGCCTACGACATGGATGCATAATATCCCCAATACTATTTAACAGATATGGAGCCCTTGAAGGTAGACATCGCCTATTTTGCATCACCCGAAGTCTGCTTCGGGTGGCCCGACATTTGGAATGACTCAAAACAACCAGCCTCAAAATGGGTCTCGATATTAATAAATATAAGACCGAGCTGATGATAGTCGACCATTACTAGTCGACTAAGTACTAACCTGCTTCAAGAGTTCGAAACTGTTGATCAGTTCCAGTACCTTGGCTCCATTGTCACAAATTGAGGCACATGGAAACCAGAGATGCGCAGGCGAATCGGAATGGCCAAAACAGCGATGACCCAACGCGGCAAAATATGGAAAGATAGACACATCCCTAACTGAACTAACATGCACCTCGTCTGTGCACTTGTCTTCTCCATATCTCTTTATAGGGCAGATACCTGGACGCTCAAAGCCGCTGACAGGCAGAGGATTGATGCTTTAAAAATCTGGTGCGGGCGCCGCCTGCTAAGGATTCTTAAGACAGCTTCAAAGTAAAGTGGAATACTCAAACTAAGCTACTTCGGTAAAATATATGTTTTTATAACAACGAAACATGAGTTGAGACACGGCGAGTGACCGATAAAACCTGGTTTTTAAATAATTTTGTATAAGTGTTTAAATAATTGTCGTTCACCTGCCGTATGTGTCGTTCACCTGTTTTTATATAGACAAGTGAACGACATACAGGTGATGGACAAAATGACAGTTATGTCATCAAAACAAATAAAGTATTTCGTTGATGAACTGCATATTTATACACATAAAAGTAGACCATACTTTACGCGTTTTAAATTAAAATCAATGCAATAGTACACACGTCAACCAAAATATGGAAGGCAGAATATAGACTACATACCCATTACAAACTCCCGCTCGCGTAAGTGTAAGTATCATATTTTTTTAGTGCAGCACACTGACGATGTGTCACTCGGAACAGTGTTAGGTGGCAACTGAAGGTCTCGATTTATGCAGGGTGAGGCAGGGGAAACGAAATAGTAGTCACACAATTGTAATGTTTGTCTCATGACAAGTGAACGACAAAAAATGGCGTGGACAAACTTAAATTGAAAATAATTCGCAAAATAAGCATAGTATTATTATTCGATATGGTAGTATTCAATCTTCATCATATATGAAAATAAACTGGAGTACTGAACTTAAGCTAAGTCGGTAATGTATATGTTTTTATTACAACGAAACATGAGTACCTCGCGTTGGGACACGGCAAGTGACCGACAAAACCTAGTTTTAAATCGTTTTTTTGTCTATTAATATACTTTACTTTTAATTGAAAGCATTTGGCCTCTATGTAAAAAGTGTCTTTAGATATGTGATGATAATTGAATATTTAAAATAATGCGGTGTAAAAAACTTCTTCTAAGACAAACCTGTTGACAGGTGGCGGTGCAAATATTTTGAGAACGACCCAAAATGTCTTAAGCATAATTTATGAACCGGCTAGCTGTGCGATGTAGCATGTTTTTAAAGAAAAAAGTATAGCCATGAGCCCGTGCTTTGTATAATTTGATACGTACTTGTGGGATGCTGTGGCTGTGAGTTTGAGCATTCGTCTTTTTCTGACACGTGGGTTTGTGGATAGAGTAAGCTTACTCGTAATCTACCGTGAAACATCAATTAAACTTAAGTTATCTTAACCATATTATTACGTCAATGTTAACCATCATTGAGGTATTATGTTAACCATTGATTGTTTTTGTTCGTATGGCATATTAATACCTATTATATATTATCCTTCATATATAAGTAAATTTTAAGGTATTTTATCCAATGGACTGCGTCTTTTTCGAGGCCATGAATGCAAAGATTACACCATTTATTTAAGATCAAAGCTCAATGAATCTTATCTTAGGTACTACCAACTTCCTTCCGTCTTGCCTACTAACCCACCGCCAAACAGCAATGTTCGCATTGTTGTGTTCCGGTGTGGGGGTAAGATAGCCGGTGAAATTACTAGCACAGAGGCATTCTATCTTCGTCCTCCGGGTAGGCAAACACTTGTGACTCTTCTGGTGTTGCAGGTGTTTATGGGCGACGGTAATCGCTTTCCATCAGGCGATACGTTTGCTCGTTTGCCCCCCATGACATAAAAAAAAAACTTATCTTACCTACATTACGGCTTCCATGTCTTAACATTTTTTAAACCGACTTCATAAAAGAGGGAGACAAGCATGTAAAACAAAAGGCAAAGGCGTTCACACTCGCGTTTCTTGTGAGTCGCATTGCCGCTCTCTCGGGGGCCGTCGTCGTGAAATGTGGGGACAGCCAGCTTGTTCCCGCTTACAACCGCCACTTGTGAACTATTTTAATTGTGTAGAAATTCTTATGGTTTTGCTGGTTTCACTGTGTTAATTTAAATTTTTGAAGATAATATTGTATATCATGGAGGATGTTTCAGGCATTATCTTATTAAGCTGAAAAAATATATACTTATACATTACACATATAAATATTTCTAATAACTTATTTATACTTCTTATTCATCGTTTTAAAATTGAATTGTAACCACTTATCATGCTAATAAAATTGTAGTACGTGTAAAAAAAAAAATTACGGTTTCTATGTCTTAAGGCTTTTTTACAGACTTCATTAAAGAGGGTGATCCTAAGTTCGTCGGGATGTTTCTTTTATTTTTAGAATTCCAAAAACAGCAGGTAAAGCATAAGGCAAAGGCGTTCACAATCGCGTTTCTTGTCGCATTGCCGCTCTCTCGGGGGCCGTCTTCATGAAATGTGGGGACAGCCAGCTTGTTCCCACTTACAACCGCCACTTGCCAACTATTTGAATTTGGTAGTAAAACTTATGGTTTGCTGGTTTCTATGTGTTGATTTGGATGTTTGAAGATAATATTGCATATCTTGGAGGAAGTTCCACGCAATAGGTGTGTTTATTAAGCTGCAAAATTTACAACTTCTATATCTTATTTTTTTTTAAACCGACTTCAAAAAAGAGGGAGCTTCACATTTCATCGGGATATTTTTTATTCTGTTTTTAGGATTCAAAGAACAGCATATAAAGCACTTATAACCGCCACTTGAGAACTATTTGAATTGTGTAGTAAAAATTATGATATCTGGTATAGGTACTCCTGTATGCAATCTAAAATTGTATTGTTAAACTATTCTCCTTTGGTATTCCGGAAGGTATAAGAAAATATTTACAAAAATGATATTTTCTTTTATTTCATACGTGTGTGATTATAATTATTTTTTATGGGTGAACTGACATAAATTAAAAACAAAAAAACATACTTATGCGTAAATCAAATCCGATCATTTTTAATATGGTACATTTTGATGAATGCTTGACAACTTATCCTTGAGGCGCTCCCTCGGCGACCATTCGCCTGTAATGTAACACAAAACAAATTCGATTGCATTTTTATAAATAGGTACTGACATAAAGGTAAATTAAAAAAGAAAAATGAAATGTAATCCAATGCATTGTAAGCTTACTTGGTAGAGCACTACACCGGAAACGTAGGGTCACAGATTTGAGTCCTGCTTACATTACATTGCACTGCATTGTGTCAATATTTATAAAAATAATATGTGGTATTTCCACATTAAAACGGAATCTATAGTAATATTCAATTAAAAGACGTTAAAATTAGATAGATATTTTCTATTACATTAAAGAGGATTTTTCTGTAATTTGAATATTAAGCTCTCAATACAAGTTACGTATTATATTGTTACGTATACAGTTATTATGGTACGACGTGGTGGATGGCATTTCCTGCTAATCCTTTTGTGCGTCTTATATTAATAAATAAGGATCAGTCTTAAGTGCGGCACGATCTTACTACACGAGCTACAAAGATCAATTTTGGATGTGTTAGTGTATGAAGCGAAATTGTTATTATGAGAGAACTTATGCACCTGTGTATGATAGCTTGCCTTAGGTTTAACGTGAGTTAGGGGATTATTAGTTAGTTTACCGGGAATATACTGAAGCAGACAGGTTAATTAGATACACTGTGATTATAATATATATTACGAAATGGAGCACCATTTACGTATACATAAGTTCTATGTTACGTCCATGTAATAAGAATGTTGATTGAGACAAGAGAATGACTGCTTAATCTATACTAAATATTATAAAGTGTAGATTTGTATTGAACATCAGTCAATAAAACTCTACAATTTTATTGTCATGATAATAGCGTGATGCAGCATCATCTTTTGTTTTGAATGGGCGCGCGGCCATGCTAGTCTGGCGCGATCTGTTGGGCATAATAACCTCTGGCTGGAAATGGCTGGACATCCAAAGGACAGTTTCTTACCCGACTATTGTATAAAAAATACACGTAAGAAGTTACCTTCTAGTATCCTATGTATATAAAACTTCTGTAAGGTAAATAATTTTTCGTAAACTTATCGGAATAGACGATTATTAATGAAAACAATCCTATGATGGTTGCGTTTATCACGTGATAAATAAGTGACAAAGCATCTGTCAGTCACACTCGCATTTTGTCAAATCATGACGGATGTTTTGTCACTTATTTATCGCGTGATAAAAGGAAGCAACATAGGCCCGCTGTATCTTGTAATGTGACAGAGCAGTTACCAAAAACAAATCAATTGTAATAAATGATGAAAGATTTATTTGGATTAGCTTAGTTTACTATATTGTTTAAACGATAGCAACATGACAAAAAAGAAAAATAAACATTAATTTCCTTAAGTTACACCATAAACCGGGCCTCATAAAGAGCACTTCATCACAGAGAAGAGAGAGCTCCCTGAGGAGGCTGGGGTGAAAGATCAGGCTCATAATTATAACAAGACTGTAATCCCGGGCCGGCTTTACTGTCCCCGGCCTACTCAGCGTTTTCTGTCCCTTATATACGCTATTTTGCCAAGGCCAAAACTTTTGCTATTTTATTTACATATTTTAATCCAAACGGTCGAAGTGGTCCCTTGACCCTCCGCGCCTTGGTTCGTTTAATTTGAGGCCAAATGCGTTTAGATACATCTACATAGAGTGCGTATATCTGCATTGGCTGACTTTTATAGTTTTATTTTGAGTATATATCCATGTTTCCGGGTTCGTTCGTTTCTTATTCGATAAATATTAACGAAAGACAAGTCACTGGGCAAATTCATTAATAAAAATTGGGCAAGTGCGAGTCCGACTCGCGCATGTAGGGGTTCCGTACCTATATATATTTATATATATATAATCTATAACAAGTTTATTGTATGGGTGTTTAAATATTTATTTTATTTTACTATTAGTATTTGTTGTTATAGCGGCAATAGAAATACATCATCTGTGAAAATTTCAACTGTCTAGCTATCACCGTTCGTGAGATACAGCCTGGTGACAGACGGACGGACGGACGGACGGACAGCGAAGTCTTAGTAATAGGGTCCCGTTTTTACCCTTTGGGTACGGAACCCTTAAAATGAATGAATGTGTTACAATTGTGTAAACTCCTTTTCATTCTCCTCTGGATGATGTTTCTCTCCTCCGCTTCCTTCCGACCATTATCATAAGGTCATCGGACCATCGATTTTTAGGGTTGTTGCTGACCAGAATATTGTTCAGTGTGAAGAGTGCAATATGAGTTTGATTTTTTTGCTCCTGTTACAGGCAACACCCGGTATATAAAGCTGCCTATACGTGTAGCTAAAATAAACAGTTACCAATAGCGATAGCGCCTAATCCAACATTAAGAGCAAAACTACTTAGTGACAACCTACCTATTTTATTTTTTTAAACTATAACTTGTAGTTTGTATTATACATTTAAATAAAACTTAATTATGTAACATGATGTGCCCATCATAGCAACTGGAACCATAAAGCCGACCTTAAAATTTCATCAGGCGAGCGCGGTAAGTCGTTGACCAACCATGCCCGAGTCTATTACGGACAGTAGGACCTTACGTTAGTCACCTTGTAATGGCTGGCCACGATACGACTCCGATACGATGCAGTAACGACTTGAATTTTTCATTCAGACTTTAAATCACACTATGTAATATTATAAAGACAAAAGTTTTTGTTACTTCGTGACGCTGAAACGGCTGGACCAATTTTGATAAATTTTGGTATGAAGGTAGATGACACCCTGGATTAACAAATAGGCTAATTTTATCCCGAAAAATGTAATGTTCCCGTGGAACGAGCGGGTAAAACCGCGCGGCACAGCTAGTATTTATATAAACTTTATTGCATATTACAAGAATATACGAATATCGGATTTAAAGCCACATGAGGTTAAACAGAGTCATTGTTGGAGCAGGATTAATGGAATAATTATGTTAAAGACATAAGGATAAATTGAACGTCTCTTTCGAACCCGGAATCTCATTGTAATCAGATTTTTTCCATTACTAAGCTACTTTTAATTTAGCTAATAATGCTTCCTTTTAGCTGTCATACAACGAGCCTGTCATTTCCAAATTGGTATGGAATGACGGAAATAAATGAGAGGTCCGTATGGATGGATGGTTTTCATGAAGGTAAGGTACAATCCACGGGGCCTTAGATCAATTCAGTTAGGAAATCTCGAAAGAGCGAGTGAGACAGATGCGACACTGACAGAAAAAAAATCAAAGGGTGGTGGAGAGGTTATCACGCTGTTCCGGTAATCCAGAGGTACTGGTGTCGATACCCGGTCTCTTCTGCCAGGTTACGCATTTCAAACTTTCTTTGTGCTTTGACCTTTGTATGAATGGTTTCATATAAAAATTGTGGTGTGTACCCACATTAAAAATAATGACATATTACATGTTTCCGAAATTTAGAAAAAAAAATCGTTAATAAATAACATTCCTCGATTAGATAATTTTTCTGTAACCACAAGTCGTCAACACCCAAACGTTAGATATGAAGGGCCTAGATGGAATGACTGTTTACATTTTGTTTCATTTTATTAGGGTAGGGAATCGGGGCAGTAATACGACTGCCGACACCTACAATAACTACATTGGAAGGGTGAAATACGGGTCTGGGAGTTCTGGCCTCTGTTTATGGAAGCCGTATATTTAGGCTGTTTGCCGGGTGATATAAAACAGACAAGTTTTTGGGTTGGACTTTGGATTTGATACCACTTTTATTAGCTTTATCGGTTCATTATGGATTAGTATTCGTCGCTGTAGAATGCTTAAAATAAATAAATATAAATAAATATTAAAGGACAATCTTACACAAATCGACCTAGCCCCAAACTAAGCAAAGCTTGAACAATGGGTACTAGACGACGATATACATAATATATAAATACATCTATATAGATAACATCCATGACACAAGCACAAATATTCGAGTTCATCACACAAATATTTGCCCTGGCCGGGATTTGAACCCAGGACCGCCGGCTCAGTAGGCAAGTGATTACAAACTGAGCCAACCGCGTCATCAAACCTGTATAGTGGCTGCTAATTGTTGCGAAAAATATTTCGTGGTTGCCAACTCAAAAATACAGCGAAAATTGTTTGAGGGAATCAAAAACTATAATATTTTCTGAAACTTACAATGGCCATGTCGAGTTTAGTGTTTTACCACGTTTTTAGCTAGTGTGGAATATTTTTAATTTTCCCATTGTATAAAAATTATAAAATCTTACCTTTTTCAAAGTCGGTTAACCCTAAAAGTATCACAGGTATTATGTAATGTTTATATCATGACAGATGACAACAACCCCATTACGTTTACCTATAATTTCATTGTTTGTTCATTAGAATAACTTTTTTTTTCATACCTGCCTTACGCTCTAGTCAGTCAAATAAAGTGGCACCAAATTATTTTAATTAATCATGCAAACAGCTTTATTCCATGACATTTATTAAATTTAATTACAATATTACCTACTAGTGTCATAAAAAATAAATCAATGAAACCTACCAAATAAAAGTTTGGCTAACAGTGAAGCGACAAGATGAATTTTCATTGTGACGTGCGAATTCATAATGCCGATGAATTTACTGGGTATGATTCTTATTTTATGGGGATTTCAGAAATAATGGTACGTATAGTAGAGTTGCTAGCCCGCTGTTTTCTAACATAATTGTGCGCATCGGGTTACAAGCATGAAATTTCTACCACAGATAGTGTTCCGGTGAGCGGTGATTATTTTCAGATGTGGAGGGAAGTCAGATTCGTCCCCTGTGAGGCGGGAGAGAGGGATGAATAGGACCAAGTATACCTCTTTTTTTCCTTATTGCTGGTCATTTAAGTCTACTAGGACTTGTCTGGTATCGTTTTCGTGTAAAATAAATATCAGAAATTAGTTTTTTATGTTATTTTTGTATAGTTCCATATAAAAATATAGGTGTATAGCCGAAAAGGTAAAAATCACAACAAGTTTTTTTATTCAGAGAGGTTAATTTGTTAAATTTCCTTAATATTGTCAATTTAATTTCTGTTATAAAAAAGCACATTGAATCTAGTTTCTAAAAATATATACATGTTGGTCACTTCTCATACAAACATTAGTGTTGCCGACAGCTAAACGGATGTAGTTTAAAGCTGTATAAATAAATAATATTATTATATTCTGTACGTACGGTTAGGCGAAACTAGACTAAGTCAAAATAAATAAATAATATTCCTCATTTACCTAATGCCCTTAAAAAGCGGCCATACTATGTGTGTATAAAACTTATTTTCCTAAAAACATTATTTTAAGAGAGCTCCCAAGTAAGAAGTAAGATAGTTAAAAGACCACGGCGTCTGAAAGTAAACAAAGATGACTCATCCCGATAAATTTCCACTCACGACGAGAAGTCGAAAACATCTGAGTCACGTTTGTTTACATTAGTTGCAAAAATTAAGGATAAAAATTAAATAACTCTGAAACTTTGTAATAACGTTCCTCATGAAAGTATAGCCGCAACCTGCTGCGAGCACGATAAACAAAGAAATAACGCGACGCGCCGAGCGCGCCGCGATATGAGGGACCAGGAAGGTGTATATCTCGACCCGTGCGAGCGAGACGGCCTCTGAGTCGAGACAATTAAAGAAATCGAATAAATTTTATATCGCTGTAATTAAACGGGAGCTCTCACGTAAAAATCATAGGTGAGGTTACGTTCTATGAACAACCCCTTATGTTATCTATAAGTTGAATTTAAGATAAATATTGTGATTTATGTAAGAATTAGTAAAATGTAACGGAGCGGGCGTCCCTCTAGACATGTAAACAAACCCTAAACAGATCAAATAAAAGGACGCCCGTTACGGCAATCGAGGAAGTCTCCATTTTGTTAACATCGAGTCAACACTCTGTTAGTCAGTGCGTAGATCAGCGATCCGCCAGTACATCACATCAGTCTCTTACTTCCGTGTATTACCATCTTGTTAGTCAACAGTGTAGACCCAGTGCGTAGTATCATCGATCCGCCGTCTCAGTGTTAGAAAAAGGACTAAATTAGGTAGGAATTCTTTAGTTTAATTCGCGTGTTAATTGTGTTAATTTTTGTGTGTTAATTTAGTTTACGCTCCGATCATTGTGTTAAATTTTTTTTTGTGTTAAATATGTATCGTTTTCGTTTACCCTTGTGTTTAAATTCTACAGTAGTAAATCGAGCCATCTCATTTACACCACTTCTCTATTATTTCCCTGAGCTGTCTTAGATGTCAGTGTGAGGACCCAGCCGACGAGGCATTCCCCACAAGTAGCTTAAAATAAATGTTTCTCTCGGCGTAACCAACGTAAATCTCCGAACGCATCCTATTTCGCTTCATTAAATACTAGACTTAGACTAGAGTACATAATGAATGATTATTAACATGCTTTTACATATAATATTTACCATATTCGTCCTTGAAAAACAAAATTATGTAATACAAAAAAAAAATCTTCGGTGTATCACGGGCACACGGGCTAAACTCAACAACAACAATTTATTTAGGCTACTGTTTGTACATATATATTTAAAGTGCCCAACATGTATATATTTTTAGAAGCTACATAAAATTTGCTATTTTTAAATATTTATTTAATTATTGTAAAAATTCAGAAAATATAACTAATATACTCCCTGTTTAAAAAAACCGTGTTGTGATTTTTACCATTTCGGCAATACACTCATATTTTTATTTGGTACTATGGATAAATAATTTAAAAAAAAATCTGATATCTGTTTTACACGAAAACGATACCAGACAAGCCCTAGTATCGGTAACCGACCAGTAATAAAATAAAAACCGGTCAAGTGCGAGTCGGACTCGCGCACCGAGGGTTCCGTACAAACACTTTCCATCCTTAAGCGCTCCATACAAATGAGGTGCAAAGTTAACGCAACCAACCCCGTTTGTTGTATGGGAGCCCCCTTAAATATTTATTTTATTTTATTTTTAGTATTTTTTGTTATAGCGGCAATAGAAATACATCATTTGTGAAAATTTCAACTGTCTAGCTAGCACCGTTCTTGAGATACAGCCTGGTGACGGACGGATGGACGGACGGACAGCGAAGTCTCAGTAATACGGAACCCTAAAAACGAGATAAAATTTTCTATTAAATTGAAAATATGCAGGAATTATAACTAACTACCCAATTTCAAACTTAATACATAAATAACATAAAAAAATAATTGCTGATATCTGTTTTACAAGAAAACGATACCGCACAAGCCCTAATAGCCTTAACTAATCTGTAATAAAAAAAAGAAAAAGGGCACTACTCGGTACTTTTCACCCCGCTCTCCCGCCACGCAGGGAATGAATCTGACTTCCCTCTACATCTAAAAATAATCACCGAGGAACGCTCTAATCAGTGGTAGAAATTTCATGCTTGTAACCCGATGCGCACAATTTCGCGGCTTAGCAACTCTACTAGTAGATTTTTTCGCAACGAAACATGTAAATGTAATAAGGACCAGACTGCGTTAGAATGATAGACTGGTTCCGTATCCTTTAACTGACATTGCATGTGATGAACTTGACCTTTACTTGACAACCAGATAAAAAATGTTACAATTGATACAGGATGTTAGGAGAATACAAATACAACAATAATTTAATTAAATTTTAATAATGATTTAAATTAAACAATTTAAACGGATTATATCACGTATATTAATTATTTGAGCCTCCCTGACGTTTCGGTACCTTTACAGATACCGTTGTCAAAGGTTGACTAAGAAAAACACAATTTTTCTCTGTCAAAGTTACATTTGTGCAAACTACCCACTTTATAAATATTAATTAAAAATAAATGTGTTCATACATGCCAGATGCTAATGTGTAAAGACAATTACACATGTGCCAGAAGGGTATTTATTATTTTATTTAAAATATCTACCAGCGGTTCACTATAAGGCTTACTGAGGAGAAAGAACCACCGAAAGAAAACTCCCAGATTGCCTTATTTATTACTATGATAGGTATACTTTTAAACAAATACTCTACATATACTACTTTTAACACTAATTTGTTTTACACCGTTCCAGGCCCAAATTTTATTTTTCGCATTTCAATCATAAATTCTAAATATGAATGATATATACCTTATTAATTATCGCCTGGGTATGTCCGGATTTAAATAATGGTTTTAGTAAGTTTACATACTGTAGTCTTTCATATTCACGGTTTCGAGGTTTACCGTGAAGAATTAGCAGTATCGATCGGAATTTTGGAGGAAGAAGCAGCAAAGGTAGGTCTTAGAATTAACCATGGGAAGTCGGAATACCTCCACATGAAGCGATACCGGAACAGTCATGCTAAACGAGAGGACCTACTTGTAGGGGGAAGCTCTTACAAGGGTGTGGACAAATTTAAATACCTCGGGTGCACTGTCACGGATGCGCATACAAGAGAGGACGAAGTCAACATCCGCATCCAGAACACCTTGCGATGCAGCGCTGCTCTACACAAGGTCTTGGCGTCCAAGCTTCTCAGCAGATCTACGAAGCTTAGGATATACAAGACCGTTATCCGTCCCATTCTAATGTATGGGTGCAAAGCTTGGACGCTAACGCTTAAGGAGGAGCATAGCTTTTTAGTAGCGGAGCGTAGGGTGTTTAGAAAAATTCTGGGACCGTTCAAAATGGACGATGGCAATTGGAGGATCCTCAAAAATGCCGAAATACAAGAACTGATAGCCGAACCGAATATCATTGGTGAGACCAAGGCCCATCGTCTTCGCTGGCTCGGCCACCTTGAGCGAATGGGAGGGGATCGGCAGGTGAAGAGAGCATATCTTGGGCGACCGACGGGGCGTCGTCCGGTCGGTCGGTCAAAGTACCGCTGGATAGATTTGGTAGAGAGGGATCTGCGTGAGCTTGGAGCCACAAACTGGCGAGAAATTGCGCAGGATCGGGTAAAATGGCGAGCTCTTGTGTCGGAGGCCAAGACTCATTTTGGGTCGCGCAGTTAGTTAGTTAGTTACTCTTTTATATAGATCCACAGGATAAACAAGAAGTCAAAATGTAATGCAATCCATTGAAGTCCAAATGGGAATCGAACACGCGACCTCAGTTTTACCTTAACAATGCTCTTACCACTTAGTTATATAGGACTGCTATGAGAACATCATATAATAATGCCATATTATTCCGTTTTTATGAAGCGCTCTGCGAATGATGAGAGACGTTGTGTAGAAGGCCTTATATTCCAACATAATTAAATTAATTTATTCAGTAACGTCACACTCCGCGACTAATATAAAATGAGAAATAATAAATCCGGCCGCAGTTTTATTTTTTGGCCACTTGGTCGAACTTCTCATTTAATAACTAAGCATCGGGAATATGAGATAGCCTCTAATAAACTAATTCATCTTCTTCACAACGCCAACTAAAAATGCTAAAGAAAGCGTCAAGTCACAATCATCAATTATTATTACTTGTCCTTCTGATTTATACATTGCCAACTAATTTACTAACTCAGCCACGGAATTTGCAACTCATCATCATTTTTTATTTTACAGCTTCAATACAAGCTCCTCAAAAATTATATATTCGAGCTTCCATAGACAACATCATATATTATAACTTAACATGTAAAATAATACTTCATATTCTTTTATCGTGAAAATAGCCACTGTAGGTACGATTTGGCGCGAGTGCGGGACATGACAGCCACCGGCCATTAAGGCCATTTGCACCAATCAGAGAGCGCCATTCGATTCTTGTACCGACCGACCCGCCCGTGTTTGTTTATTGTCATTCGTTCGTTCATATTGCAATAGGTTCATCTGCGTTCTCTCTAATCTAGTTCTAAGGCAGGTCCGACTTGGCTTAGGTTAGGTACGACGACGAGCGAAGCGAGGAGGAGAGTTAGGTTGAACTGCAAACCTTAAAAAAAAAAAAAAAAAATAAAAAAAAAAAAAAATTACATATTTGATAACGGTACGTAACCCATTAATCTAGTTCTAAGGCAGGTCCGACTTGGCTTAGGTTAGGTACGACGACGAGCGAAGCGAGGAGGAGTGTTAGGTTGAACTGCGACCCTAACCTAAAATGAGATTTAAGTATTTTGTTTTGTTCTCTTTTCAATAGTTCATATGTAATAATAGTGGCTTTAAAATACTATTTGATGACAATTTTAGGTAAATTTTACGATCGATTAATGTAGGATGACTTACATTTTAAACATACTAAGTTATAAAATTAGAAGCTAATAGAGTTAATATTTTGGTGTCATATAATAATATTTTAGAAATTTGCTATTTGAATGCATGCCTCAAATTTAGATGCTAAAAAATAATCACCATGCTAAGTTACAATTACAGTGGCTTACAAAGAAGATAACTAGTGGCTGAGATATTATTATTCAGACACGCGTTGGTTGTGGCTGACTTAGTAATTTAGAAGGTAACTTATATTTTCTGAGGCGAATAATGCTATTAAAAAGAAGCTTGTTTAAATAGTACCCATATAAAATTATCTTCGTTTTCCTCAAACATCTTTACAAACTGCCTGACCTTCAAGATGCTCAATTTCTAAAGTAGGTATAATAAAACAACACTTTAATAACGATTCATTTAGTAATAAAACAATAATATGCACAAGTTTTTCTAGCAAGGTTTACCTTCATGGTAAATCGTTTAAAATTTTTCTCACTGGGAACATATTTGCTGAATAAATATTATTAGAATACAATACTTAGAAAAAACTTTAGTCAGGATAACACAAGATTTTATTTTTAACAACAAGATTTTATTGGAGTTTACTCCTTAAGAATCGATTTTCATATATAAGCCCGGGGTATGAAAAATATGGGGTATAAAATCGAACGTATCTGCCGTGCTAATTTAAAAAGTCATATCTCAGTATACGATCGGGGTAAAAATACGACTTCTTAATTTAGCAGGTTATGCGTTGCGTTAAGCGTTATAGACTAAGATCCCGATATAAAATGACCTTCACCGAGATGTTTATTTGATGAAATGTATTTTATAATCAATTTAATATGTCAATAAATATATTGCATATGTGTTGCCTAACAAATTTTAGTCCAGGGTATGTTTAATTAATAATAAAAAAAAATGTTTTAAACATTTCACCGGTTTGATTAATATTAGATAAATTCTATACCAATCGAAAGTATGAAGCCCATACAATATGCAAACGTTAGGTATTATTCTTTTCCCGTCACAACTATCGGGTAGCCAGGTATAAACAGGTAAATCTATACCTACTAGCATTTTGCAACGGTCTGATTATTGAATTGAAACTGAATAAAATTAAAGATTATTTAATTATGAATTTATCTAATAATCAAATCGGTGAAATGTTAAAAAAATATATATTTTTATTTTTTACTTAACATACCCTGGACTAAAAATTGTTAGGCAACCCATATGCAATATATTTATTGACATATTAAACTAAATATAAAAAACATTCATCAAATAAACATCTCGGTGAAGGTCGTTTTATATCGGGATCTTAGTCTATAACGCTTAACGCATAACCTGCTAAATTAAGAAGTCGTATTTTTACCCCGATCGTATACTGAGATACGACTTTTTAAAGTACCATTATGTTCACATAAACAAACTATAAAATTGTCAATGTCAACTTCATGTCGAGTGTCAACAAAATTTTGTAAATAAAATAAAATTTAATAAAATCTACGCTTAACGGGTAAAATGTGCTGCTTTTGAAACAATAGCACCCGTCACACAATCGGCTAAAAGATACGTGTTCGTTTCAGCTCCCAAACAAACCTAACGAATTTTTGTGATATCCAAGATTACAACTTTTATAACGTGCAATGCAAAGACCGTGTTTTCTTGGTGTTTAAGCCGTGCTTGTATGGTGCTAAGATCGAAGAAGACGTCTTGCTGTAGAGAGAGAGGCCGCTTTAATTGTGACTCAGCTTTAAGCTTAGAAATAGAGAAGGCGTGAATACTTTTCCATCACCACTGCTCTCATTTTCCTGCATTCAGCCGTAGAATAGTTTTGATTTCGTGAAACTTTCCAGGATAAATAAATACATAAATCAAGGATCCAACACAACCGAGCCATTCATTTTCTAGACGGGAGTCTTGCCGACCGACAAGAAGCTATGAAGTTTAAATCGAAATTGTTATTTGTTTTTGATGTTGGCTTTTAAATTGTATCTTTTTTTATTATAATTGCTTGTATTTTTTACTTTTATTTGTAAGTGTTAGCAAAGACTAGTGTTAGTTATAAATATGAGTGATCCTTCTTCATCCTTGCGCTGTTCCCATTGTCCCAACTCAACTCGAACTTTTACCCCTCATGGACTTAAAGTGCATATAGGGCACATGCATAAACATTTTCGCCAAGTCATCCCCTCCAACCCTAGACTGTCGGTTTCACAGCAAGCTCATGGTAACAACCCCATTCATCTAGATTTTGGTGATCTAGCTACGTTAAAGCAGTCAGTACGTGTGTTACGGCATATCCCCAAAGGGGCGCGAAACTTGGCAGCGGCCAAATTGAGCGACCTCATTGATAAGTGTATCGACTCCAATGGCACTCTCGAATGGTTTAGTTTACTGTCTTTTGCCTATTCCGCACTCAAATCGCCTGAAGCGTCGGCCACGGGCAATTTAACCACGAAAGTTAAGAGAAATATTAACTCTGCTTCTTTTGATATCAGTGGGAACATCGGTGCAGAGACCACGCATTTGAGATCACACTCCATACTGAAGACAATTGAGCGTAAAGTACATGAAGGGGATCTCTCAGGTGCAGTGCGATTGCTTATGTCGGATGAAGGCGTGGCGCCGTCGAGCCCTGAGACTTTAGCTACGCTGCAGTCGAAGCATCCGGCCCCGTCCCGGCCGCTGGTACTTCCACCGGAACCTGACATATCTATTTCTGCCTTAACTGTTAAGCCGGAGGAAGTGGTGCAGGCACTCAGCTCTTTCAACAATAGTTCGGCCGCCGGTTTGGATGGTATCCGCCCTGTTCATCTTAAGGAGCTTACGTCTGCATCTGCGGGAGACGCCGGTTTTCGGCTCCTGGAACATCTGGCCAAGCTTTGTAATTTTTTGCTCAGTGGTCAATTAAACCCTGAAGTTTGCCCCTATATTTATGGTGATTCCTTATGTGCGCTGTCAAAAAAAGACGGTGGTATAAGACCCATTGCCATAGGCAGCGCTTTCCGCCACTTAACGGCAAAGCTAGGATGCCGTGCAGTGAGAGAAGAAATGGCAGCTTATCTGCAACCTTGCCAATTAGGGTTTGGCACAAGATTGGGCTGCGAGGCTGCAATTCACGCTACGCGGGCTTTTTCGGTAGATAACAAAAACTCAGAATCCGTTTTAATTAAAATTGATTTAAAAAACGCATTTAACTCAGTGGAGCGTGATGTTTTACTGTCCGAAGTGAAGGATAAAGTGCCATCACTCTACCCCTTCCTTTTCCAAGTATATTCTTCCGCTTCTAATCTTTTCTACAATGGTCCTCTTGTTCTTTCCCAAGTTGGTGCACAGCAGGGGGATCCGCTAGGCCCCTTAGTTTTCTGTCTGGCCATACAAAAGGTAATTTCAGAGGTTAAATCCCCATTGAATATCTGGTACCTAGATGACGGTACCCTAGGTGGTAAACCTGAAGAAGTGGAACAAGACTTGCTCATGCTCCTGCCTCGTTTAAAAGCTCTGGGTTTAGATATTAATTTCAGCAAATGCGAATTTTTCCTCTGCAGTACCAACTCACACGATTCTTTCCCCTTATTCAGTGCTCTGCTCCCCGGACTGAAAGTGTTGTCGGCGAGATCTTTCAACCTCTTGGGGTCCCCAATATTCCCAGAAGCCATTCCTGAAGCCTTCGATGAGAGAAAGCTGCTTCTGCTGATGGCTGCGCAGAGGTTGAATGAACTTTCGGCTCACGTAGCCCTCGTTATGTTGCGAGTTTGCTTTGCCGTGCCTAAGCTGACATATTTCTTGCGCACCGTGCCAGCCTGGCTGCACCCTGTCCAGACAGACACCATCAAAAGATAAAATTTGAGTGATAAGGTCCACCACCCCACACGCCGAAGCCAGGAAGGCCGGGTCCTTCAACACGTGTTGAAGGAGAGTTTGGAAAAGGTGCTGAACGTCTCCCTTAACCAAGGTCAATGGGACCAGGCTTCTCTGCCGATTCGAACTGGTGGTTTGGGCGTGCGTCGCGCGCGAGATGTGAGCCTCCCGGCCTTCCTGGCTTCGGCGTGTGGGGTGGTGGACCTTATCACTCAAATTTTATCTTTTGATGGTGACAAGCCTATCATTCCTTACGCCTCCGATGCTTTGACGGCCTGGACGGCTCTTAATCCCGGCGTAGCCATACCCGTAGAATTGTTCCGTCAGCGTCTATGGGTTTATTTATATGAGAGTGCGCGCACCACGATTTTCATAAACCCATAAGTACGTTTATTTCTGCGACAAAATTATCGCGCGACTAAAAAAAATCGTGGTGCGCGCCTGGCCTGAAGAGTAAACTCCAGTCGTGCGTCGGAGCTGACACACACACTTTTTTTATTTTTGCGGCGCTGGTTGTCTGTGAAGACAAAGTGATGGTCTATGTACTCTATGTAATTAATATGGTATTTTTTGTCTAAATAAGATAAACTTTAATGACTTTAATCCTACCTCCGTTTAGGTATACTAAGTTGTAGTTGACTAAAGCGAAATACTCCTAACTGACTACACAAGCTATATGAAAAGAATAAATATTAAGTGACAATCTTACACAAATCGACTTAGTTCCAAACTAAGCAATGCTGGTACTATACGGCGATAAATATAATTATAATATTAAAATATATATATATATTTATATAAATAACATCCAACACTCAGTAACAAATATTCGAGCGCATCACACAAAATATTAAGACCGCTTCTTGTCTATCGTTTTTTAGGGTTCCGTACCCAAAGGGTAAAAACGGGACCCTATTACTGAGACTTCGCTGTCCGTCCGTCCGTCCGTCCGTCCGTCCGTCCGTCCGTCCGTCCGTCTGTCACCAGGCTGTATCTCCACAACGGTGATAGCTAGACAGTTGAAATTTTCACAGATGATGTATTTCTATTGCCGCTATAACAACAAATACTAAAAATAAAATAAAATAAATATTTAAGGGGGGCTCCCATACAACAAACTTGTTATAGATTATATGTATAGGTACGGAACCCTTAATGCGCGAGTCGGGCTCGCACTTGCCCATTTTTTTTTACTTGTTTGTATTTAAGTAATCCAATGAATAAAGGCAATTTCCAGTAATGTATCAAACTTCTGGCTTATAATATCTTTGTTTAGGAGCATTTTACCTAGGAAAAAAATGGGGCAATGTCGTAGAGAATTAAATTTATCACAATTTGCATTTCATATTTTGTTTCTAGGACAGATAATTACGGAGATCATCGGAAAGTACCTACACTATCATTTTGATTCCCTTGAGAGTGTCGAAATGTACGTTTTTTGCGACATAAACGGCCGTATATTTTTTTCACGTTAGCGTCGAAGTTTAAATTTTTACAGCTTCAAGGGACCGTAGACTTAAGAATATGGTTTAAATTTAAACTATATACCTCCACGCGTTCTCGAGATAAGGGGTCTTGACAGACAGACGGACGGACAACAAAGTGATTATAGGATCACGGGTTCCGTTTTTTTCCGATTGAGGTACGGAACCCTAAAAAATCAACAAACCGGTGAATTGAGAATCTCCCGAGTGGTAGATTACCCTAATACATAATCCGGGAAAACATTTATTAGACATTATAAGATGCCACGTGTAAAACCTCCGAATACCATTTAATTAAGTTTAGTGTTGCTAATATTATTCCAATTAACTATATTGCGTCAAAGTTTTGGGAATCTATAAAAAGTTATCCGCAAAACCAGTTTTTTTCTGATAAATACTCCGTTGTATCTGCGTCATGCGACGTCCTTCATTTTGTTTTGGTTAGGGCCTTTCACACTTGCGAGTTACGAGCGATATTTTTTTATTTGTCTTTTTTTTTATGTCATAGGGGGCAAGCGAGCAAACGAATCGCCTGATGGAGAGCGATTACCGTCGCCCATAGACACCTGCAACACCAGAGGAGTCACAAGTGCGTTGCCGGCCTTTCAGATGTTTTTTGTATTTGTATATGTTTATGGACGACGCGTTTGGCTCGGTTGGTAGACACCTGCCTACTGAGTCGGCGGTCCTGGGTTCGAATCCCGGCCGGGGCCAATATTTGTGCAAAATATTTGTTCTTGGGTCATGGATGTTATCTATATATGTATTTATATATTATGTATATCGTCGTCTAGTACCCATAGTACAAGCTTTGCTTAGTTTGGGACTAGGTCGATTTGTGTATGATTGTCCCTTAATATTTATTTATTTATTTATTTATTTATAAATTTAATTAATTTACGACATAAATTACATAATTAATTGAATTAATTGATCAATATTATTTTTTGGTATATTTATGCAAATAAAACATTTGATTTGTTACGGAGAGTCAGTTAACGAAAGAACAACGTCGATAAATAAATCAATTGACAACTGTTGTTTACCTCTAATTCTATTTTTTTTGCATTGTATTTCTCCTGTATGTTTTATGAGGTGTGCAATAAAGAGTACTTGTATTGTATTGTATTGACCTATAGGTAATTTTAACTGAAGAATATTATAGTAGTTTATGCAACTGATACATAATGAGAGGCCATAAAACACGAGTGTGGTTTTATGAAACGAGCGTCAGCGAGTTTCATAATAGGATCACACGAGTGTTTTAAGGCCTAATTATGTACAGTTGTATACACTACTTTATCTACACACATATCATAAGTACTCTAAGATGGGTTCAGAAGCCATAAGGAAATGACCGGCACCACTAGTGCTACCTGTAAAATATCTAAAAACGACATATACTAATGCAGTAAGAAATAAATCTGAACAATAGTTGTAATTTACATTTACATTGAAACCATTACTGGTTGGAACCAGTATTGGTTGGGAACTCGGTCCTCGAAGTTGTCGACGAATACGTCTATCTAGGTCAGACGATCCAATTAGGCAGGTCCAACTTCGAGAAAGAGATCAATCGACGGATTCAACTCGGATGGGCAGCGTTCGGGAAACTGCGAAGTGTCTTCTCGTCCAAGATACCTCAGTGCTTGAAGACAAAAGTCTTCAACCAGTGCGTATTACCGGTGATGACCTACGGAGCCGAGACGTGGTCTCTAACTATGGGCCTCTTAAGGAAGCTCAGAGTCACTCAGCGAGCTATGGAAAGGGCTATGCTCGGGATCTCTCTACGTGATCGAATCAGAAATGATGAGATTCGTAGACGAACTAATGTCACCGACATAGCAAACAGGGTTAGCAAACTGAAGTGGCATTGGGCAGGGCACATAGCTCGAAGAACCGATGGCCGTTGGGGCAGAAAGGTTCTCGAGTGGAGACCACGTACCGGCAAGCGCAGCGTAGGTCGGCCACCCGCAAGGTGGTCGGACGACCTGGTCAGGGTTGCGGGGACTCGTTGGATGCGGGTCGCTTCTATCCGGCCCATGTGGAAGTCAATTGAGGAGGCCTGTGTCCAGCAGTGGACGTCCTATGGCTGAAATGATGATGATGATGATGATGAAACCATATTTTCAATTAAAATGTAAATTACAATAAACTTTTCACAATTCTACTTTCGTAACAGCAATGAACCAACAAACAAATGACAACAATAATGGCGGCAATTCGAACCTCCATCAAGACGAATGTTTTTTTTTCTAAATCATATACAAACGAATATATCCATATTCTCATGTCACTCGAGATCAAATGTCGTGCGGTTTTTATAAAAAAACATACTGAATTGACGTTTCGTATCGATAACAATATTAATATCTATGGATACTAGAATAGAGACCAACTTGTGTTTTGACAGCTGTTCCTAATTTAAACTCGTAACCTTACAAAAATCGGTACTGTAATAACATTACAGTACAGATTTTACCTACTACCACAGACAAAAAAAATCTCATAGTAAAATTGGTTGTAATAATGCTGGTCATTTCCTACGATTTCTGAACGCATTTTAGAGCACTAATGATATGTGCGTAGATAAATTTATTAATGTCATTTATTGTATTAATTGACACCGGTCCGTTTACTCCCCAAACTACTCTATTGTGACGTCACCGCGACAAATGTCCGGGGTCTAAATGACGGATGGGATGCTCCGCTACTGATATTGTATAGAACAACACACGCTCGATACTCGCAATTATTGTGACAAGGCCCTTAGAGTTTGCATTGGGTGTGGTGTGTGGCTGTTATTGAGAGTTAAAAAAAACCCAGGGCATCGACGCAATGTTTTGGCAAAATTAAATTTAATACGGTGAATAGAGACTAAAGTACTATGTGTGACCCGCACAAACGGTCCGGTAGTTTTGAATTTTTGATATGTTGTCTAGGATGGTTAGTCAGTGCTTAAAATGCAAAATGCACAATTCCCCCCCCTCCGCGCCCGCCGCCATTTTGAATAAACCGGCACTCTCTTCATATTTTTGCTCATATCTTCCTTTAGGAGCATTTTTAGCTAGAAGAAAGCTGCGACAATGTTATAGAGAGTTAAATTTACTACATTCTCCATTTTATATTTTTTTCTAGGACAGATAGTTACGGAGATATCCACATTTAAAAAAACGTAAAAATCGCAATTTCCTACTGAAAAACAAACTTCTGGATTATATCTTCGTTTAGGAGCATTTTAGCTACAACAAAGCTTGAGCAATGTTGTAGAGAATTAAATTTACTATAATTTACACTTCAAATTTAATTTCAAGGACGGTTAGTTACGGAGATATGCACATTTAAAAACAGGAAAAGTCGAATTTTCTGAAAATTTCTCAAAATTCTTGGTTTAGAACGCTGTCATTCAGTTATGGACTAGTCTGGGACAAATTAAAACATGTAGGAAATATAATTGCTTGTAAAACTCATGTCCATTTTTACATATATTTTCGGAAAACGTGACTTTATTTTTTACATATCTCCGCTATTATCTGTCCTAGAAACAAAATTTGAAATGTAAATTATAGTAAATTTAATTCTCTACAAAATTGCCCAAGCACTGTTTTAGCTAAAATGCTCCTAAACGAAGATATAATTCAGAAGTTTGTTTTTGAGTTGGAAATTGCAATTTCTTAAGTTTTTTTAAATGTGCATATCTCCGTAACTATCTGTCCTAGAAACAAAATATAAAATGGAAAATGTAGTAAATTTAACTCTCTATAATATTGTTGCAGCTTTCTTCTAGCTGAAATGCTCCTAAATGAAGATATGAGCAAAAATATGAAGAGAGTGCCGGTTTTTTCAATATGGCGGCAGGCGCGGAGGGGGGGGGAATTGTGCATTTTGCATTTTAAGCACTTACTAACCATCCTAGACAACATATCAAAAATTCAAAACTACCGGACCGTTTGTAAGGTCAAAATCCTTTATTCACTGAATTAATTGTTTAATTTTGATGTATAAAATTCTCACGCCCATTTTTAGGGTTCCGTACCCAAAGGGTAAAAACGGGACTAAGTCTCCGCTGTCCGTTCGTCTGTCTGTCTGTCTGCCCATCTGTCACCAGGCTGTATCTCATGAACCGTGATAGCTAGATGGTTGAAATTTTCACAGACGATGTATTTCTGTTGTGACTACAACAATAAATACTAAAAACACAATAAATTTGATATTTGAGTGGGGCACTCATACGTATACAACAAACGTGATCGGTTGCGTTAACTTTGCACCTCATCCCTACGCGGCGCCATACATAACAGGTGCAAATTTAACTTAAACTGGCCTGATAAGATGGGATAAGTGTTAGTACGCAAGCCTCGGTGCTGGAGTCCGACTCGCGCTTGGCCGGTTTTTTACATAGTTAAATAGAACACTCGATGAACATGAAATAAATGTACCTACCTAAGATTCCCATTAAATGTAACGTTTTGATTTTTGGTTTGTATGAAACATGTATTTAAATAAATAAATAAATAAATATTATGGGACAATCATACACAAATCGACCTCGTCCCAAACTACGCAAAGCTTGTACTATGGGTGCCTACTAGACGACGATATATATAATATATAAATACATATATAGATAACATCCATGACCCAAGAACAAATATTTGAGTTCATCACACAAATATTTGCCCCGGCCGGGATTCGAACCCGCTACCGCCGGCTCAGTAGGCAGGTCTGCAAACTGCGCGAACCGCGTCGTCAAATATAAATAAATACCAAGGTAAGGTATTCAAGTAAGGTATAAATAGCAAGGTAGTATTGCGCTGATACCGGAACACACAGTCCGAGAAATCGACTCGCGCGCGGTTAGGTATTGTTTGTTTCGCAACGCGACGTCCGAACGCAGCACTGACGCAAAAAAGTCAAAATAAAATAGCAATAATTTACGTCGAGTTATTAAAAAATATTGTCAACAATTCACAAACGTGTCTTGCCTCTCTGTCCGATATTACAATCGAGAGTGAGATACAATCACGAACCTCATGTCTTAAGTTCGCTAGCGAATACACAGACATTCGAAATCGAATCGAACATGGAAGTTATTTAGATGCGATATTTTTTATGTTAAGTTTTGAATTGTAATGGGAGATTATTGATCATCGAGTGAGCGGTGAGCGTCAGTTGGTCGTTTCACTATCGTGGGCGCCGCACGTAGCGGATATAGTGTCTGACATTTTAAACCTCCGTATAGAAACTACGATTTCTCCGCCGCGTAACTGGTTACGTGCAACGATCGTCCTAAATACCACTACCGGCTACTAAGTGAGTTCAGTGATGAGTGGATATTAATATTACTGGAATATTATTTGAAATTATCGAAGAATTTGTGAAGAATTGACATGGCTGCGACGGCACCGGCGACGAAGCCACGGCTAAGATTCCAGCTAGGCAAAGCGTACATCTTCGCCTATAATACTACACAGATCTTGGGTTGGACCCACTTGCTGCTACACTCTATGGTGTACCTTTTGAACCGCGGGACTTTGGACAACTTCTGGAACGAAATCAAGTGGACAGTGCTGATTTTTCAAAATGCCGCAGTCTTAGAAGTGTTGCATGCAGCGTTGGGTCTGGTGCCAACAGGAGTTTTCTTGACTCTAGCTCAGGTCACATCGAGAGTGTTCATTGTATGTGGCGTCTTAATGGTTTCAAAAGCAGGAACAGTCAGCCCAGGCATTGTGCTGTGTATTTTCGCCTGGTCGATCACTGAGATTATTAGATACAGCTATTATGCGGTCAATTCGGTGATGAAAGTACCCTCACTGCTGATGTTATGTCGATACTCGACATTCTTCCTTCTATATCCCCTTGGAGTCTCTGGTGAGCTGCTCTGTATCTACGATTCATTGGATGACGTTTCCTCACGCAAGTTCTGGGCCATTCCGGTACTGTCGGACTACCTAGCAAGAGACAGCCAGTTCCACGTATTATTTAGCTTATTTTATCGGTATGTGCTACTATTTTCCATTTTATGTTACATTCCTATGTTCCCGATACTGTTTGTCCACATGATGCGCCAAAGGAAGAAGATAATGTCTAAGTTTATCAAAGTATGTTAATTTACGTTCACGGGATACATTAATGTACATATTTAGTTTGCTGTTGTTGTTACGAGCATTCTGATTACTTATTATATGTTTGTAGTTGGGATAAGTGTATTTTTCTACAATGTTTTTAACACGTTTAACGTTAATTACGTATAGGTTGCTCATTTGGTTAGTGATTATGGAGATTTTAATATTTTTATGGATGATTAAGAATATTATTTATACTTGGATTTTAACAAAATACCTGATTATAACCTTACTGTACGAAAAAGTTTGTATTAAATATCAGACAACCTAAATAAAATGTACCTATTATTAACACGAAATACCAGTTTCGAATATTTTACAATATATTGTAACGTGGGTATTTTAAGTACATATTATATAATTTGTAGATTATGCTCAAAACATTAAAATGACTGTGTTTAATGATAGTATTCAGTCAGTTAGTTGTAAGTAATTCATGGAATTCTATAAAATTATTATTGTTTTGTGTCTGACGATGTAAATGTATTTTAGATTCCTTGATAAAATATTATTGTTTATTATAAAATATAATGTCTTTGTTTTACTTCAGAGCTAGTTCCCCATAAAGTACTTATAATAGTTTAGTTTAGTGAAATATCTACGCGGTTGGTGCAGAGTGGTAGTGCAGCTGCCTACTGAGCTGGCGGTCCTGGGTTTAAATTCTGGCAAGAAACAATATTTGTGTGATGTACTCAAATATTTGTTCCTGTGCATGTATTTAAGTGTATATGGGCCATTTTTCTAAAGTTGTACACCCCACTTATTTTTTAATTTTCGATATTTTGGGTATTTTCTAATCAGAATCACGAGCTCTTTCGATCTAATTAGAAGAAAGAAGTGTCCCAATGTTTTTTCGCGCCATTCCGTTACCATTTTCATATAGCCTACTATAGCGATAACGGTATGGAAAAACAAAAACTGTATGAATATTTTGGGACAGTTTTGTCTCCTCTAATTAGATTGAAAGAGCTCGTGATTCTGAGTAGAAAATACCCAAAATATCGAAAAAAAAAATGTGGGGTGTACAACTTAAGAAAAAATGGCCCATATCCATCCATACTAATATTATAAATGCGAAAGTGTCTGTCTGTCTGTTACCTCTTCACGCTTAAAGTGCTAAACCGAGTTAGATGAAATTTGGTATGGAGATAGTTTGAGATCCGGGAAAGGATATAGGATACTTTTCATCCCGAATAAATTTAGTGTTCCCGTAAGATGAGCGGGTAACACCGCGGGGCACAGCTAGTTTATCTATACCTATAAGAATATTTAAATCGTCCTCGAGTACTCATAACATAAGCCTAGTAGAGCTTACTGTGGGACTAGATCGACTTATGTGAGATTTTCAGATTTGTATTGAAAATCAGTTCATGATTTCAGGAAAAATCTTAATAGCGTGACCCAGGATCGTCTTTAGTACGGGCTCATTCTGGTGCCATCTGTTGGGCATAATTTCCATTGTCCTCTCATCACGCTGAAACGGCTAAACAGATTCTTACCAATTTTGGTACAGGGATAGCTGGACATTCAAAGATGGTTATAGGATACTTTTTACCCGACTACGGTATAGGTAAATAAGTTTCTGTCAAAAATTACATTTTAGTGGCAAGCTTTTATAGCCGACTGTACTTTTCTTTGGATATCCATCAAATACTCACTGAGACAATTCTAAAGCTCCAAGCTCGGTAGGATTGCTTTTTCTATTATAGAGTTCCTATGGCCACCTTCCGGCTCCATCATCAGATCAGCCCCATGGTACCACATTATTGTAGTGTCATCAAAGTTAAGTAAGTGTGCAAAATTTTAGCTCAATCGGTTGACGATATCTGCTTCAAAATTGAGTTGCAAGATTTCACCCAAACAAACATTACTTCAAACATACAATGCAAAAGCTAAATAAAAGCTTGTAAAAAATACGCGAAGTTGCACCTTCAAGTTTATTTATATGTATTAAGGCTGATCTTTTTTTCGTTACTTTATTAGGGCCCGTATCGAGTCACGAAACTTGTATAGGATATCCTTGTCATAATTCAATGTATGAAAATATAAATTAATAATATCGAGTGTTGAATTTAAGATGTAAAAACGTGAAGCTTCCAGGTCATTGATCTTATCAAAATATAGAGGTATATTTAAAGGTATGTACAATATATGGCCTCAGTTCGACGCTCGTCATTGACATTCATCCAAGATCATATGGACGTATTTATGCATCAGGTAACCAGACCACATATCAAAAAATTTATACATTATTTACAGCGAGCGAAAGAGCAAGAAAACTCGAATCACTTTTTAGGGTTCCGTACCCAAAGGGTAAAAACGGGACCCTATTACTGAGACTTCGCTGTGAGTCCGTCCGGCCGTCTGTAACCAGGCTGTATCTCAAGAACGGTGATAGCTAGACAGTTGAATTTTTCACAGATGATGTATTTCTATTGCCACTATAACAAGAAATACTAAAAATAAAATAAATATTTAAGGGGGGCCCCCATACAACAAACTTGTTATAGATTATGGAACGGAACCCTTCATGCGCGAGTCGGACTCGCACTTGTCCAGTTTTTATCAGCTCACGTGTTTTCTGTCTAATTTACAGCTTTATTACAAAATAAGTTAAGGATTCAACTCGTTGTTACCTAAAATTTGTATCTCATTAAAATTCGACAGCAAAGGTACGGTGAAAAACAATGATAGTTACCAGTTAGTTATTTATAGATTTTTCTCACGTTAAGTACAATTGAGTTCACCTTGCCTTAGCCGCTTTTTTTTTGCCTAACATCACCTAAAACTATCATTGGCAGCCCAAATACCTACCTTCCAAATAAGCCAGATACTGTATTATATTTTAATTGCTCGGGAATTTTGCATTTTAAGAACTCTTTTCGTATTTTTAAGTGGATAAGGTGAACAATACTTGTAGGTAGGTATGTCAAACAATTTTGCTTGTGTTTTACCGTCAATGCCCGTAACTTCGCCTTTGCCTCCTATCATATCGCCTAGCTACCAATTATTTCTAGAAAAGCCATAATAGTAAACCAATTAACTAACATTAAACTATAAACTATAACAGATATTTATTTCGGAACACAATTGTTACTTCTAATATTTTTTTATGAATGTTGATAAATTGAGACCACATTTTGTCAATGCTAATATATGCACAATACAAGTGTTATGCATGCGCTTTCTTAGAAATATTTGGTAGGCAAAGATAGTGTGGTGTATAGACACCTTTATGAAATAAAGTGTTGCCACCACCTGCCCGCTGCCGCCATTACAAAGACAGACGTCAACGGAAGCGGGCATGTCGTGTCGACAGTAAACCCGTTTACGTTGTTTCATTGAACCTATTCCCGCCCTGAAACCCTGGACGTCACAATGGCGACGAGGATTAAAAACGGAACAAGGAAGTGTACAAATAACCGATAATAATAATAATAATAAATTCTTTATTTCAGATATAGTATCCATAGAGTGTTAGTAACAACGAAAACTTAAAATACTTATAAATACATTAGTAATACAAACACTTACACAACACAAAAATTAAACACTATAACACAAATTCTGCGATACCTTTGACCTGCGTTATCCAAAATTTCTGGATGGGGCAGTCAAACCTAGCCGCAATGTCACTTAGGATGCTGTTGGAGCTCTGCCTAACCCGTGTCAACAGTGAGACAATCTTTTTTCTCATTATTGCTTGAAAACTGTCAACACGGGCCTCAGCAAACATACCTGATGCACTACACCACGTCGGTAGTCCCAACAGCATCCTAAATGCATTATTATATTGAACACGAAGGGCGTTATAGGCTCGTTTCGTATATCTAACCCACAGGCCGCTCGAGTAGAAGGATTGGCTATACGCCTTAAACAGCGTAACCTTCACATCAGTAGAGCATCGAGCAAACCTGCGGGCCAGCATATTACTGCGAACCGCCAACGCCCTTCGTTCTCTTTCTATATCCTGGTCATCATCTAGAGAATCCGTCAAGATATGACCAAGATACTTCACCTTATTCACAACATTCAGGGCAACATTATTTAATAAAATAGGAGGTACATGGTAGGGCTTAATTTTACCCGCTTTAAACACCATGATCTCGCTCTTTTTAGTGTTGTATTGAAGGCCATGAGACAGAGCGTATGATTCGCAAGTCGCAAGGAGTTGCTCAATCGCACTAACTGAGGGACCGAGCAGGACCATGTCATCGGCATAGCTGATGTTATTGACACAAGTACCGCCTATATAACATCCAGCATGCATCCCACTCAGCCTCTCAATCAGCTCGTTCACATAAAGATTGAACAACTTTGGGGAAGTAATTCCGCCCTGTCTCACGCCGCACTCCAATTTGTACTCGTCAGACAAGCCATAGGCCCATCTCACCTGGTTTACCTGATTTGAATACCAGTACCTGAAGACACTCACACATTCAGCTGGTATGCCTGTTTCACTAAGTTTTTGCCAGAGTATGTTGTAATCGACTCTATCGAACGCTTTAGAAAGGTCTAGGAAACAGGCATACACTGGCGTCTTTCTCTTCGTGTAATATGCTACCGTGTGTTTAAGACAATAGATGGCACTTTCGGTAGACAGCCCTGCCCTAAACCCGAACTGTGCATCGTGGATCTTCAGATGTCTGGTCAGAATGGAGTCCAGCAAACTATCAAGTATCTTCGCGGCTGTGGTTGCAAGTGAAATGGGCCTATAGTTCGTTTTATCTGAAAGGTCACCAGTTCTATTCTTAACAACAGGCACTACTATGGTTCTCATGAGCGAGTCAGGCAGGTACGAATGACATAAACAGAGGTTAAAAAATAAAGAAAGCGTTCTAAACAGATGGGGGCCAGCATGCTTATAGTGCTCTATGCTGAGACCGTCATGGCCAGGCGACTTACCTCTCTGCATTTGATTAATCACTTTTTCGATATCTTTAGCTGTGAAGTAAATATCGCGCCTGGCAATGCCAGTCTCAGCATTTAACACAGGCCCGGGACTAGACTGCTGATCTAATAGAGGCTTAACATTAAATAGTCCCCTAAACAACTCTGCTATTTCTCCAGGATCAGATTTCTCCTCGACACAGGCTGGTAAGCCAGGCTTAGTATTTATGTTTTTGGTACCCTTCCAAAAGTCGCCAAATCTCTTGTTATTGTGAGCCAGTGCAAGCTTATCCATTTTTAATTGTTCTTGGTGATCTTGGCACCACTTTAACTTGGACTTGAAAGCTTTCTTAGAGTTTTGCATGTTTTCATATACCTTCCCACGCCAAGGTTTACCAGCCATCTCCCATAATTGAAAACAAATTCTGGCTTCCCTATGTACCTCCGCTACATGCTTATTCCATCCTGCTACATACCCGCCCTTTCTTTTAGGCTTATATGTACAGGACAGAGACGAAGCCTCCATTAATATACCTACAATATTGTCATACATTTTATCAAGTATTGTACAGTGATCACGGTCAGCACACAATCTGTCACAGCAAGGTCTAAGAGTGTCCGGAAAGTCAACGCCTTTTAAATTATCATGGCAAAAACGATTATACGCACTAATTTGCTCCGGCTGCCTGACTCCCCACACAACTCCACCCTTAACGTGACCGCTGTTCGTGTCACTTATCATGTTATTCAACAATTTCATGTCACATTCGATAAGGATGGGAAAATGGTCCGACCAAAATACGTCATACAAAACTGAAACATTTAAAATAGTATCCCAGGCACTTTTCGTCACAATACAGTGGTCCAACCACCTTCGACATCCATACACATCACTAACATAAGTATAAGTATTGGAATTTACACCCAGCTTTTCAACATCTGCACATATCCATTGTTGTTCCGAACAAAAGTCTACCATCTCACTATAAAAAGGCTCATTTACATGAGCATTTAAGTCACCGAGTATGTAAACCGCTTGTACGTCACTATTTTCCGCTATAGTTGATGATATCTCACTGAGGCACTGAGTAAACAAAGGTAGATTTTCCTTTGAGTCCGTCGGCATGTAGACAGAAAACACTAAAAAAGATTTTTCATCAGTGCTTAACTTAACACACGCAATCCTATCACTGTTACAATTGATAACATTGACTGCCCGAAATGCCTTAGTCCTGTACATCACAGATATACCACCATAGGGCCTGCCTTTGAGAAGCCCGTCAGACACATCCACTCCCGATTTACCTGTCCACCCGAATTCACTATGTACAGTACCTAACAGGGGAAGATCAAAGTCTAATAACCACGTTTCCTGAAGAAGCACAATGTCCGCCTTATCACATAATGACCTAACGCCCTCGATCGAAATAGTAATCAGTAGTAATCAGTGGAATCCTTTTAATTAATTTCTGTAAAAGGAAAAGAAAAGGAAAAAGTGGGTATAGTGGTTTAGAATATTAAAGTACCTACAACAAAAGTCGCATAACATTCTGACCAGTACTTTGTGCACTTATGTCAAAAAATAAGCAGAGGAATTAGCCGTAGTAAGAGTATCTTACTGACTTATTGGAAATTGATGTTGATATCGTCAACAAAGGCGTCAAAACATAAGTGATAACTATTATTTCAAGCTAGACAATCTAGCCCCGGTATAATCGGTTTTATTTACCCATAAATTGTGACACGGTCGAAACATGTTATTGTAAGAACAATAGATTTTAATATATTTGACGGTCACTTAACACAGGTGCGACAATGTAACTTAACCGACTATATCGGGTATATCCTCTATGTATTCATAGTTTAAACAAAAAGATTTTTAATCGTTAATTGGAATATTTTCAAAAATATAAAAAGGGAATTCATATTTTTTTTATCCTTTATTTGATGTTATTGGAAAATGAGTAAAAAGAATAAAATGTTGTGAATTCGAGTACTTGGAACGTTTCTCTCTAACCACTTTTTATGGGTTTTTTTTTTGCGACCATGGCAACCCGACATTTTGACGTCATTATATGTCTTTCTCTTACGCCTGGTCGCTCTGTGGCAAATCTATAACTACTATACTATGGATATGTAAGTATTAATGTCAGTTTTGTCATCGACGCAGTTATAAATCTTGTTTTTTCTAATATATTCAGATTACGTAAGGAAGGAAAATCTGTATTATTTTTCTATAAGTACGCTTTATTTTAACAATGGTGATGTTTACGTTTTTTTTACTTTGTAACTAATTATTTATTATTCATATATTCAAATACGCAATTATATAGTGAAAACAAGAAAGGCAGTTTGAACTGGCAAATATTTTGTTTACATCCCGTTACTGTTTGACCTGTTCTTAATTGCAATACAATACAAATAAGTACTCTTTATTGCACACCCTATAAAAGATACAGGAGAAATCCAACGCAAAAAAATATTATTAGAGGTAAAAAACAGGTGGTCTTATCATAAAAATATTTATTGTTGTTATGCGTATTATAATATAACGAGCAGCAGGCAGACCACGCCGCCAGAGCCATGACGTCACAGCGCGCGGCACCGGAGCGTGGGCGGCGGAGAGAGCGACGCGCCGTGTACCGTTAGGCCGCTATATAAGCCGACGCGCGCCCAGTACGGACAGCGGTGTGTTACCATCTCTCGTACAGTAAGGTCGTGTGAGCGGCTCCAACTGTGAGGCATTGTAAACCATCGCTCCCCGCAGCTCGGAGTGTTTACCACGCTTCTTGAGATGCAGTAGGTCTCCCCGTAATGTCTAGGTAATGGTGTTAGGTCGATATCCAGGTGTCCTAAGCTAAGTCCTAGAGCCGTCCCTAGCGCGGAGTGTTTACCACGCTTCTGTTCGCTACAACCGGGGGCTGTTCCCAGCGCAGAGTGTTTACCACGCTTTTCGTCGCTGACACGGGAACCTAGTGCTTACGCTCCGGGGCCAGGCTGCCGGCGCGGTGTGTTTACCACGCATCTAGTCGTCCAAGCAGCCAGGGAATCTATCCTTAAGCGCGGTGTGTTTCTAGCCGCATCTGCGACTAAGGGTGGTTTGCCACGAAGGATACCGACCAGGCTCCCTTGCCCACGCGTACTAACCACTAACTGTTCCTCCGACGGGACGCTAACCTAACGCGTGGCTGGGACACCGGGTCCCCTAGGGAAATTAGGGACGCTAGGATACGTAGTCTAGGTCATAGGATAGGATTAAGGTTGACTATAAATAAACAGGCATAAAAGCCCTCAGTTTGTTAGTATTTGATATCCTGGTTTGATTTATTCCCCGCTCCTTGCCTCCCGAACGAAGCTAGCTCGGAAAACCCTCAAGGTCCCGTCTGGACCGAGGGATATGTACTAGTGTCTAGGCCCGTTACGTCCTAATCCACCTAGCGGGGCTAAACACTACGTCACATTTGGCGCCCAACGAAATAGCTCATACAGGAGTTTATAGCTCATTACAGGCAAGGACTATCCTTAATCTAGATCTATCTTAATCTCTGACCATCCGTCCGTTTAATCCGTCCATTTACAAACCGTCCGTATATTGAATATTGTCCATACCCGCGCTAGAGATAAATCATTATAATTATAGGCCTTTCAGAGAAAGGTAGGTTACAGTTTAGGATACCTAGGCGATGCCCACCGCCTGGATATACCGACTAAAGAAACCAGAACTAATGAGAGAAGCCGAAGAGAGAGGCTTACAGGTAGAAGGATTAACCGTAGAACAAATACGAAAGGACCTCGTGGAAATCATCAAGGAGGCCGAGGAATTCGGAACGCCAGGAAAACAAGAACAACCAGCCATGTCTGAAAACGATCGTCCTAAGGATGAGGACAGGAGAGAGCTGTCAAAGCAGTTAAAGGATTGGAACCTATCGTTCAAGATAACAGACAATGCCGTCGAATTCCTAGAGAGGCTAGAAGAATTGATGGAGGCCAGCAACGTCGAGCAGAACGACATACTGCAGGCACTTCCGAGGATTTTGCAGGGAAAAGCATTACAATGGCATAGGAACAACGCCCAGTCGTGGAAGTCATGGGACGAATTTATTGAGCTTTTCAAATTGTATTATTTCCCGAGCAACTATGAGGAGGACCTCATAGCGAGGATAGTGGCACGGAAACAAAGGTTCAGAGAAAAGTTCATTAACTATGTCACGGACCTGCAGACGCTGATGAGGCGATATGGAAGCCTGACAGGAGAACAGCACCTGCATCGGATCCACGAAAACATGCTTAAGGAGTATAAGTTGTATATAAAGAGACAAGACTATACGAACTTATCCGGACTATTAAGATTAGCCGCTGAGTATGAGAACATTTCCCCTTCGGAGTATGGAGAGGGATACCAGCGAAAAACATACCAGGAAGAGACCGAAGCACCAGACAGATGGAGACAACACGAGGAGACGCGGGCAGGACCTAGTAACGAGCTTCAGAAAAAAGGGAGAGAGCCCAGGAGAAGCGAAAATGGTACCGCGAAGATTCATCCTAACTACAATCCAAACACGTGCTGTTGGTCATGCGGAAAACCGGGACATAGTCTGAAGGAATGTAAGGGCAAACAGAAGATTTTTTGTAGTCAATGCGGGAAATTAGGTACCCTAAGTAGAAATTGCTGCAAAAGGCAGAAATGGGGAAAACAGGAATACTTGGAATCGGCCAATGAGCAGAGGAGAGATGATAACCGCATGTACCTGGAGGCCGAAATAATGGGGAATAAATACCAGTGTTTGGTAGATACAGGGTCTACAAACACCTACATAAATCAGAATATATACCGCGACTGCTTGGCAAAAGCAGCGACGAGGGTAAATAAACCAAGAGAGCTAGTTCTCGCAAATGGGGTAACAACACAGACCGAGAAAACCGTGCTAGTCGACTTAGAAATTAAAGGCGCGAGAATAAGACACTGGGTACGTGTTCTTCCAACTGCTACCTGCATTATCGTTGGGGTGGATGTCCTCCGCAGGGTAGGAATGCAAGTTTCGTGGAAAGGCGACACGCAATCCAGGACATCGCGGGAAGATCGATGTATACAGGAGAACCGTCCAACCCGTATAAGTACGCGACCTGATCCAGATATCCAAACTACCAGAACCACTACGGAAGAAAAACCAGTAAAAGCTAGGCGTTTGAATGATAAGGAACCAGGAAAATCCAAATATTATCCCCGAAACCCGAAACGTAACCAGAAATCGAATACATTATCCCGAAACCCGATTGGCGCGTCACAAAACCAGGACTGGCAGGAGTACAAGCCAGTAGCAATCAGAAAAGCGCAGCCAAGAGAATCCCGCATTTACGAGAACCATAAACGTTACAGGGAAATACGCCGTACAACCAGAGATCCGCTAGCCTTCATGATCATGAGATATGATAAGGAATTTAGCTCACCTACCAATAAGACCCGATTCCCCATGTCGCAATTAAGAAATAACCATATAAAGGTACCCGAAACACGAAATAGTTACTATAATAGGCAAGTGACGAATGGGAACCCTAAAATGGACGTATGGAGGAAATTATATCCTGTCCGTAAGTCAAAAAAAAAAAAAAAAGAAACGCAGATCCGAACAAGCCGTAGAGGATCCGCGACCGAAAACCTTCGAAATCCCGTGTAAACAATGGGAAAAAAAATTATTAGCCATATGTTCAGCCAGAAAATAGACTTAGTAAATAACATTCCCAGTATTATATATAAACCGAAAACACCGAATTGAAAATTTCTTTTTTTTAAAGCCCGTTATAGTTAGATACTATTAGTTGGTACGAAGTTACAATACAAATTATAAGATCTAAAACTAAAAATAGACGAATTATGCAACTAATAACATTTCCAGTATCGTAAAGAAAGGAAACGATACGAAATGTTACTCCGCCGTTTTAAACAAAATAACGCCGAGTAGGTATATAAGACACGGAATAAGGGGTACTTACACGTTTTTAAAGGGAATTATACCATAAATAGGAACGCACAAGAATGAGAATACAAGGCGGGGCGTCGAGAAATAAATTAAAATTTAAATAGTACGCTAATCACGTTTAATGATTTGGGTATCACGTTTTTTTAATGTAACCAACCGGTCATTATTTAACTTTATGAAAATTACTTAACTTATTTTCCGTGAAGATTCATGAACTTTCCCGTCATCCATAGATTTGGTACATATCTCCCGCATCTGGCGAACATCATAATATAAGCATAACTTAATGCACTGACCAGTACATTAGTACAGTATTTGTTTTCCGAGACGTAGTCCCCGTCTAAGAAAAGACCAGGACATCCAGAAACCTTAATGATTTTAAAAGACAACAGGGATGTTTGTTTTTTTTTTCTCGTATTAATTTAGTGTATTTTTGTTTTTTTTTCCTTCTATTTTAATTCAATAATTAAAATTCGTAAAGTTAAAAGAGTTGTCCTGAACACTTACAATTAATAAAAATATAAGTAAACAAAGGTAGTAAACCAGTTCGGTATAAATTTAGTTCGTTAAAAAACGTTCATTATAACCTGCTCGTTATAAAACGCGTACGCGTTGACCAGACCTGTAGAACCATCCCGTACCTGACCCTGCCTCTTTAGTAGAACACCACTGATCGGGGATTTTTACAGGTAAAAATCTCCAGAAGAAGGAGGGCAGTATAACGAGCAGCAGGCAGACCACGCCGCCAGAGCCATGACGTCACAGCGCGCGGCACCGGAGCGTGGGCGGCGGAGAGAGCGACGCGCCGTGTACCGTTAGGCCGCTATATACGTAAGCCGACGCGCGCCCAGTACGGACAGCGGTGTGTTACCATCTCTCGTACAGTAAGGTCGTGTGAGCGGCTCCAACTGTGAGGCATTGTAAACCATCGCTCCCCGCAGCTCGGAGTGTTTACCACGCTTCTTGAGATGCAGTAGGTCTCCCCGTAAAGTCTAGGTAATGGTGTTAGGTCGATATCCAGGTGTCCTAAGCTAAGTCCTAGAGCCGTCCCTAGCGCGGAGTGTTTACCACGCTTCTGTTCGCTACAACCGGGGGCTGTTCCCAGCGCAGAGTGTTTACCACGCTTTTCGTCGCTGACACGGGAACCTAGTGCTTACGCTCCGGGGCCAGGCTGCCGGCGCGGTGTGTTTACCACGCATCTAGTCGTCCAAGCAGCCAGGGAATCTATCCTTAAGCGCGGTGTGTTTCTAGCCGCATCTGCGACTAAGGGTGGTTTGCCACGAAGGATACCGACCAGGCTCCCTTGCCCACGCGTACTAACCACTAACTGTTCCTCCGACGGGACGCTAACCTAACGCGTGGCTGGGACACCGGGTCCCCTAGGGAAATTAGGGACGCTAGGATACGTAGTCTAGGTCATAGGATAGGATTAAGGTTGACTATAAATAAACAGGCATAAAAGCCCTCAGTTTGTTAGTATTTGATATCCTGGTTTGATTTATTCCCCGCTCCTTGCCTCCCGAACGAAGCTAGCTCGGAAAACCCTCAAGGTCCCGTCTGGACCGAGGGATATGTACTAGTGTCTAGGCCCGTTACGTCCTAATCCACCTAGCGGGGCTAAACACTACGTCACAATAATATACATATATTATAATTATATTTCTTTATTTCATCAAGCGCCTTTCGAAACACCTCTCCCTCTCCAAAGTTAAGTGTCAAGTGATTCGTCGAGCTATCAAATTGAAACAATCTAATTGAATAGTTCAGTCCCGCGTCGCGAGATTTCATTATCGCCGGGATTCTTGCCCCAGGACACGAGCCAATGTGACAGCTAACTCGAACTCGAGCAGATCCACAGAATAAAAAACAATAGAATGATCTCTCTTTTAATATCGCGAACATACCTGGAAACTGTATTTTATTGGAAGTATGTGTAAAATGTGCCGCAATTGGTTATGGAGTGCGACAATGCCACCAATCAACGCTTGTGATTGGCAACGAAGGAGCGCCATACTGCCCCTACAAAAGTTCTAAGGTAGAGGCGGAGCCGAGTATGAGAATTTGTGATGTACGCGTACCTAAGTATTCTTTTTTAGTTTTTCCTCTCTTTTTTTATATAATTCATACTCGGGAATCTCAGGTAGCAAACAGGCTGTATAAGATCTTATCTTAAAATACAGCCTGTTTGCTACCCGGGAGAGAAACTAGTGTAGATTTTTGAACCACAGTCGTTCGAACGCATAACAGCAATATATATATATCTTCTTTATTTCATCAAGAACCTATCGAAAAATTTCGCCGCCTCCAAAGTAAAATGTCAAGTGATTCGTCGAGCTATCAATTCCGCGCGCTCCCCGAGACAATCTAATTGAATAGTTCAGTCCCGCGTCGCGAGATTTCATTATCGCCGGGATTCGAACCCCGGGACACGAGCCAATGTGACAGCTAACTCGAACTCGAGCAGATCCACAGAATAATACACAATAGAAAGATCGCTCTTTTACTATCGAAAAAATACCTGAAAACTGTACTTTATTGGATGTACTCGTATGTGTAAAATACACGTAAAATATGACGCAATTGGTTATGGAGTGCGACAATGCGACTGATCAACGCTTATGATTGGCAACGAAGGAGCACCATACTGCCCCAAAAAAAGCAAAAGGCAGAGGCGGAGCCGTGATGGTGTATGAGGCTTTGCAATGTACGTGTACCTAAGTAGTTATTTTTTTCGTTCTTTCTTTTTTTCCGTTTAACTAATACTCGGGTAACGGCCAAAGTTGGACGTAAATAAGGTGTAGGTAGTCAGAACATACGAAATGCAAAAAAATAACTGCCTGGAATGCCTGCTTTTGTGCAACAGAAAATAATGATAAGGGACCTTAAAATAGAACCTTAAAGTATTCTATGACTAGTTGCACAATGGAATGGAAACTTACATACATATTCTAACAAACTGAGCTAATGTGGTAAACTTTTTGGTAAGTAGGTATACTTATCGTCATAGTTATCGTCGTTTGTATTCTGGTCTTTAAATAACAAGTATTTAATTTTATTCTCAAACGTCTCATGACCGAGAAATCTCGTCGACCTCACAAAATTGCTCGATTTCTATTGCTATAAATAGAACTGAGGCTCCAGTTTGAGTTTGTTTTAAAAGCAACAAACATTTAGAACACTTGTCCCGTGTAAATAAAAAAAAAAACCGGCCAAGTGCGAGTCGGACTCGCGCACCGAGGGTTCCGTACAAACACTTTCCATCCCTAAGTGGTTAAGTTAAGTTTGCACCTGGTATGTATAGCGCCCCATATAAATTAGGTGCAAAGTTAGGTATTAAAAAAAAAAAATATGGATTTCGTAATTATTCCTTTATTTATGCTATAAGACGTTGCTTCGTACCAAATTTCAAGATTCTGAGTTCACGGGAAGCACCCTGTAGGTTTTGATTCCCTTGCAAGTGTCGAAAATTTGCGGCATAAACGGCTGTATCTTTTGATTGCGTTGGCTTAGAAGTTTGATTTTTTCACAGCTTCAAGGGACAGTAGACCTGAGTAATTGATATAAATTTCAGCTTCATACCTCCACGCGTTCCTGAGAAAAAGGGTCTTGACAGACGGACGGACGGACGGACAGACGGACAACAAAGTGATCCTATAAGGGTTCCGTTTTTTCCTTTTGAGGTACGGAACCCTAATAAGTAACTATTTACACGGGATCAAGGCGTTCAGTTACTTAACATAAGGCGGGCCGCATGCTTGTTTGCCACCGTCGTAATAAATAAATAAAAAGTTGCGTTGGAAACTTCCAATTTTAGGAAATCGACTGTTACATCGTTGGTTACCCTGTAAGTACCGCAATATCCGGCCAAACTATTGCATCGTAAAAAATTACTATAATATAATTCGACAATCTTATTATCACACATTATACAGTCTTTGTATAAAAGGTAAATGTTTACATTTTTGGGCCGGGTTTTTCACAGTTTTTGTTTTTTTTCCATTTTTGGGCCCTTCCGTTGAGAGTGAAACCCGTAACTTGAAGTTTAGATAATACATAATATCGAATTTCTATGTAGGTACATTACAACAAATAACGTTCCGTCAATTCTATATGGATCATTTATTTCTTACATTTCAATTCTGACCACCATAAAGGTGGACATTTCAACACGCAAATGGAGATGGATAGGCCATATCATTCGTAGTGAAGGTACAAACAATGCATGGAGCGGCGCACCATTAAAAGTGAATTGCGAGCTATCGCACTGAGTATGAGCGAAGCTAAAAGAGTTATTGAAGATAGAAAGGCATGGCGCGAGCTTATGAACGCCCTTTGCACCTCCGGAGTGCCTTACGACAACAACAAGAACAACAATTCTGACAAAAAAGTGACCGTTGGCCAAGTTTAAGCTTTTAAATAAATAACAGATATATTATGGCCAATAAATAAAAATAAAAATTCTAAAGGGTGGATGAGAGGTTAACACGCTGGGTCGGTAATCTAGAGGTATCGGGTTCGATTCCCGGAATCTTCCGCCAGGTTACGCATTCCAAATTTTCTTTGTGCATTGATCTTTGTATCAATGCTTTAAAAATAAAAATCGATGACTGCAGAACCCTCTTTTGAAGGTATTTTAAGGTCCATTCGTATTGTTACTAGAACTCTTATTGAAAATAGTTTTTGATTGACAGACAAACGGAATCTGATGACGTTGGGTATCTTCCCAAAACTTCTTTCGTGTTCTACGAGTAGGTAGTATCAGCTATGCGTCTCATGACGTAAAAAAGTAATATTAGGAATTTGTTGACAAACAACGCTTCCGGGCGTGCAAAATGTGATTTTGTTTTTTACTTAAGGCTTTTACAGATTAGCACGTAACATGGCCTCGTTTGCCAAACAACGTTCACGTAATTATTAGTTTATAAAAAGTAAGTATAAACATCTTTTGCTTATTTTTTTGTTGACGTTGTAAGATGTACAGTAGGTAGTTTTACAATTGTTGACATGCCATTTTCAATTTTAATGATGTTATTTGACATTCAACATATTAAGTACAAAGTATTACGTTAGCTTTTTGTATATGTACGAAATCACTTATGCTCTACGCTCTGCTCTATTTTTACGGCTTTTTAGTCTTAAGGCGCTGGAAACACTGGCAAGGGCAAATATTTGGTAACTGACATTGAAAGTCGGTGAATGTCATGGATGTACACAAAGAGTAAACAGGACCAAATATTCCGCAAATTTAAAATATTTTTGCATAATAAAGCCAAAACTATTCACAGTGATGAGAGTCAAGTTTTTTTCAATGGGATTCAGTATTTTTTTCGCAAGAAGAACGAAGGATTGAGCAGCATTCCGGTAAACAATTTTTTGAATTTCGTTAATGACAAGTCCTTGACAAATTGCTATGACGTTTAATAATGCAGTAATATTATGACGTGTGTTTATTATTGGCATATAAAACCTGTTCTTAGCGCCACTATCTCTGGGCCGAACCGAGATTTGCTAGGCTATACAGGGTGTAATCGTTAAGTGTAGCTAGGAGATAATTCCGTAAATATAGCAGATATCAGAAAACTTCAAATTGATATCGAAAGAGGGTTACCCAATGAGTAACATTACATTAATAACTTTTTTTTTAAATAAAAGCAGAAATATCCCAAATATTAACTTCAAACCCTGCCACACATTTAGTACGACGACTTACAGCCTCCAAGTCTCCAAGTCCTTCGAGCAAATGAAGTTAAGAAAAAATCTTGTGTCTTGTGTGTGTGTGTGTGTGTGTGTGTGTGTGTGTGTGTGTGTGTGTGTGTGTGTGTGGGACCCCTGAGCCCCAAACTAAGCAAAACTCGTACTTATATGGGTTCTCTCATACTCATGTAACATATGTTTTATATTTGTCGAAGACGGACATAAGCATGGAAGCTCTAGAAAACGAGCGCGCCATCGGAAAGCGATAGTATCGCTTCCTCGAACCAGTTTTGCTTTCGACAGTCTTGATGGTGGCGGGTCACTTAGAGAGAATCACCACTAACTACACTATTCACTTTGGGCAGAGCTTAGCTATAGTAAGGAATATGCTTTGGATCTAGTGCACTACTGTTTTGGAACTGTTGCGTTTCGTTTTGCTATACCATGTTGATTGGAGTCAGTGAATTGCTATAACTCTGCGATGCAGTGTTAATTTAAGAGGCCTTATTCCTTTTAATATGCTGATTATTTTAAAAATATTTATCTATGATCAAACATGTTTCTTAACATATTATTGATGTTACTACCTAGAACAGGGCTATTGGGATTTATTGGTATATATTTAAAACCTAGTGTGAATGATTCGTTGATAATTTTTGTTTCAAAGACTACTCGAAATTGTCGAAATTCACGCGAAAAATTAGTTTTTACTACTTATTTTCAACTGCGCGTAATGAAAGCATGAAATAGCTATGTTACTACCTAGAACTCGGGGAATAGTACCTACCTATTATTCACTTCAAACAAGTTGGTTGAAATTATCAATATAATTTTGCCATAATGTGAAATAAAAATATTTAAAAAGGAATAAGGCCTTTTCATAAAGACGGTGCTTGAACTATTGTGTTTAAGTAGCCAGCGTGCAGACTTCTGTGCCAGGAACACTTATTTTAAGTTTCGTTGTTTATGGAATAAATCAAGTTGATTGTAAGTTAAGTTTTTTATCTTGCTCTCAAGTAGCTCTTCGTCCACAACAATGTGTGATAGTGCATCTAATGTGCTACACTCCTCCCTGTCTATTCCATCAATATATCTCCGACGATATTTATATATAAATACAACAATCCTTAACTTGCTCTTGTCAGTTTTCGAACCTGAGACCACCGCAACGCAGGTCATGTGCAATCAGCTCAGCTAAGCGTGTTGAGAGGGCTCTATTATGTTATGCCAATTAAGGACTGGTGAACAGATGGATATTTTGAATGTGGCGAAAACATAAGGTTGACTGAACTGTAATTGGGTTAATCAGTTACCGTGCGAAAGTAGAAGAAAACAACTTTCGCTCGACATTATATTATTATGAATAGTTTATCCATATGACTATAATATAATTAATATCTAAGTCTAGACTCTGACCTGGCATAGCTGGCTATAGTAAGAGTTACTTTTGGATTCATAGTCTATACTTTCACGGACACTTCACTGCTGTTTTGAATACAATATGTCTTAAACCTATATGCACTGTGTTACGATGTGAAGACTATATTTCGTTCGACTTAAAGACGAATTTTACAATAAGGTGTCAGCACTTTGTAAGTATTTGTGTTTAATTTTAACATTGCTATGCAGTTTCATACAGAAAATTGCATAGTTTACAAGAATCGCAGGTAACTGGGGTTGCCATCCGTCCGGGTTTCCGCGGATTTCTCCTAGTTTAGAGAGCATCCGGGGAGAAGCGGGGTTTTACTTTTTTTTTTTATCGGACAACCTCACACAAAACAGTCTAGTCCCACAGTAAGCTCTAGTAGTAGGCTTATGTTATGGACACTAGACGACGATAATAATAACGCAAGCCTTCCAAAAGACCGGGACGTATGAGCCCGAGACTCAATAACGAGAAACAAATAATAATAATAATAATAATAATTTATTTATTTCAGGCATCAAAGGCCCATAGATAAATACCTAACAATCTAACATACATATTAAATATTAAAATAATAAGTAACTAAACTAGGTCACATTTTTCAACAGCGACGTGTTACGCGTGTTCGATGTGTCAGGTAGCCGTCCACGGAAACGCCGGAACATGACACCCTTCGGCCAGTACTCTTCCTTTGTGAAGGTCGCTAGTTGGTCCGTCGGAACTCTCAGCACGAAGGAATTAAAACTCACGTCGTGGCGAGACTCCAATTTTACGACCCTCAGGATGACACCGGACTTCACCCTTACATATTCTGCAATATCTTCAGCCTTCGTACTGTAATGTAGCCGGGACACATAAAGCAGCGACATACCTACGAGTATATAAATACATACTAAAATACAAATAACATCCATGACCCAGGCACAAATATTCGAGCTCATCACACAAATATTTGCCCTGGCCGGGACTCGAACCCGGGACCGCCGGCTCAGTAGGCAGGTGTCTGCAAACTGCTCCAACCGCGTCGTCGCCAGTGTGACACTTGAAGTTGTGATAATATTTATTTTTAAAAAAACAACAACCTTCAATAAACCATAAATAAAAATTGTGGTGTACCCACATTAAAAATGAGACATTACATGTTTCATAAATATCATATATATTATAAAAAAAAAACAGGCATTGTCAAGGGTCCGGTTAAATAAAAAAAAATGCCGTCTGGTTCCCACTGCCACAGATTATATAATACTATACTAGTACAGATTGACGAAGCGGTACTAGGAAATGGAACGACCCTAACTCTGGCTATTCAACTGGCTATTTTCTTTCCGTCGATTATCCAACAGATGGCAGTAGTGAGACTGCGATTTATGCGTCTCGGTCACGCCATCTAAATAAGAAATGGGAACATGATGTGCGTGCTGTCTTGTTCTATAGCCTAACTATAACGTCACATGATCGATAGATGGCGTCTTTTTCTGTCACGCGCGGACGCAAGTCAATGCAGAAAACGTTTTTGCAGGCATCGTACGAGTAGCATCTCAATGTCTTATGCGCACTGACCTTGAATCGTATCGGCATCTCTTTCAGACGGGCCGTACCTATCTATACCTTTTTTCGTAAGCACAAAGCTCAACAGTCACAAACTACAATTTCTCGCGCGAGATAATTGACTGTATTTTTCTGTGCAGTAATCTGGGAGGTTGAAGGGTAACTGTATTCGTTCGGAGAGTCATTCTCATCAACAAATGTAACTTTTTTCTAATTTATCCTTACCGGGCCATAACTGTTAAGGTCTTAAGCCTTTTTTCTGAGTTTAAACCTTCTTCCTTTCATAATCTTGTAAAAACTTTATAATGCAGTCACTTTTCTTAAACATTCAAATGATGTTTGGGACCGGTAAGGATAAAGTTAGATAATAAGAATGACCCTGCATTGCTTTAATATTAAATAAGAACAATATAGGTACAGGATCATTGTCTGCTTTATTTCATAATAATCACCACATGTCATATTTACACTACTTAAGAGCCCACCCATGCAAAATTCGTCAGGTGAATGATCCTAGATCTCAACATCCATAGTGATTAAAAATCTGTCCCTTGAAAATAAGAAACTTAAACAGTTTTTCTTCAATCTTGTCAGCGTGAAAACACGATTAGTAATCATTTTCTCGATAGTTTTATCTCTCAAACATAACCCTTTTTAGGGTTCCGTAGTCAACTACCCTTATAGTTTCGCCATGTCCGTCTGTCCGTCCGTCCGCGGCTTAGCTCCGTGATCATTAGTACTAAAAAGCTGAAATTTGGTATGATTATGTATTACGCCGAAATAACGGTAAAATAAAAACCAAAAAATAAACTTTTCAGGTACCTACCTCTCGAACACAAAAAAAAATACAAAATGCTTTATTGCACACCAAAAAAAAATTTACAAATTCAATACAGAACAATAATTTTAATAACGGTAGACAACAGGCGGTCTTATCGCTAAAGAGCGATACCTATAGTGGGGGTGATTTATTTTTCGTTTCAACACTAATGTGTGGTGGGGTGTCGTTGAATAGGTCTTTGAAAAATAATAGGGGTCTCCAAACATTATTTTTTGATAAAATCAGCAGTTTTGTAAAATTTGCTCCGAAAATTATAAAAATTGTGTCCCCCCCCCCCTCTAACTTTTTAACCACGGTCAAAAAAATATGGAAAAATTCATGAAAATGAGGGTTTATACTTAAGTACTTTCAATGAAAACTATATTGAATAAAATCGGTCAAGCTGTTTTTGAGTTATCGCAAAAATTCATAATTTTCTTATTTATTAGTCAACTAGCAACCCTTATAGTTTCGCCATGTCCGTCTGTCCGTCCGCGGCTTAGCTCCGTGATCATTAGTACTAGAAAGCTGAAATTTGGTATAAGTATGTGTATGTATAACGCCGACAGAACGGTAAATTAAAAATTTTAATTTTTTTTTTTTTCGGGTACCTCTCGAACACCTAAAGTGGGAGTGATTTTTTTTTATCTTTTCAACAACTAGTGTGGGTTGTCGTTAGATAGGTCTTGTAAAAATAATGGGGGTCTTCTAACATAATTTTTTGATAAAGTCAGCAGTTTTGTAAATATTCGCTCCAAAAACAAAAAAATAGTGTCCCCCCCCATCTAACTTTTCAACCACGGGTCAAAAAAATTTGGAAAAATTCATGTAAATGAAACCTTATAAATACTATCAACGAAAACTATATTGAACAAAATCGGTTGAGCCGTTTTTGAGTTATCGCCAAATTTCATATTTTTTCTTTAAAAGGACGTAAGTTGACTTCCAGAAGGTAATAAGTGATTACAGTTTCTAGGGCGTTTACGACCTTTTTATAGAGCTTAAAATCTTTCTTAACTTAAACCTCGGGCTTAAAACAGCAGTTTATTGTGAAGGATGAGCAACTACGGAACCCTACACTGAGCGTGGCCCGACATGCTCTTGGCCGGTTTTTTAGCTTAATAGATGCACAATTTTATTATAAGTTCTCAAAAACTGTAAAAGTATTTTCAATATAAAATGCACACGTTTATGACACAACTCAAAAAACATGATTTCCGCGCTTCCGAGCATGCACTTCCATCTCGCTCACGTTTACGCTCAGTGAGAGAGAGAGCTAGCACACGCACCCCCCAATAACTCCAAATCTATTTAAGATAAAAACATGAAATTTAGCTTATGTATTTAGATCCTTTAGAACAACTAGAACCCCAAATTTCATCAATAAAAGAAATAAAACCGCGTACGGAGGGTTCCGTACACACTTTCACTTATCTTAATTAGCCTGTTAAGTTTGCACCTGAAATATATGACGCCGCATACAAATGACGTGCAAACATAACGCAACCGACTTCTTCAAATTTGATGTATTAAAGGGACTATATTTTTAATATTTTTTTTACAAATGTATAATTTTCAGATTTGATATGTACTCGTATTTGTAGTATGTGACGATATTACTTGCCAAATTTTATAGTTCTAGGTCATCGGGAAGTACCTACCCTATCATTGTGATTCCCTTGAGAGTGTCGAAATGTACATTTTTTGCGATATAAACGGCCGTATCTCTTTTTTCACGCTAACGTAGAAGTTAAATTTTTTCACAGGTTCAAGGAACCGCAAACCACGCAGTTGAAATTAACATAATATACCCGCAAAGTATATTATGTTAATTTCAACTGGATACCTCAACGCATTCTCGAAATAAAGAGTCTTGACAGATAGACGGACGGACGGACAACAAAGTGATCCTATAAGGGTTCCGTTTTTTCGATTGAGGTACGGAACCCTAAAAACCCAGCAGAGTAATTTTGCTAAGAGACAAGCTTCGCCGACAAAAGAATTGAGATCTATATGGGCGCCAAGTTCTTTGCACTAAATTTTTTAGATACAAGGACATGCGACATACTCAATGCATTTATGTTACTTGGGGTGTAATTCAATATCAAGATTTGACTTGGCTAGTTTTCACAAACTGACAAAATTTTACAAAAGTATTGTTATCAAGCTAACAGTATAAGTAACAGCATGAACATGCATGTTTTTATTTTGACTTGCGTACTTACCTTTACGAAAATAGGTTAATGATTAGACAAATATAATAAGTACCTAATATAAATTTATATGTAAAAACTTTTTCTTTCTCATTTAACAAAAATCGTGATTTTTGACTACTAATAAGTTTTCCATTAGAAAGTCATGTTAAATGTTAAAATTATAAAAAAATATATGCATTTGTTTAACTAATATGTACAAAAAACAATAAGCGACCGTTTCAAAGAAAATTACAATGTGTTTTATAAATCAACAAAAATTGATTTTATCTGCAAAAAGTACCAATTCAACTTAATTATTGAGCAAAACACATGTACATAATTCAATTATAAACTAATCAAATTTCTCTGCGCACACTTTGTCCCGCCAGCCCAGAATACAGAACCGAACAGGCTTTCAGAGCTGCATCTTGTGACGACGTTATGGACTTGGCCGCAGAAGTGTGAGGATATGAAGGTACTCCACTCGTGGTTGATAGACCATCAACTGACACCGCAGAAGATGAAGTTGACAATTGGTCCTATAGCTTCCAGCCATAGCGTCCACTTCTTTGTAATGCGGGTCATTTTTCCAACTTCATTTTGCACTTTATTTTCAAAATGATTGATCCACAGTTATATGCAGTTCATCATGGTTTAAATGTTCTATGGTCATGCTTCCTAAACCAGAAAATTAAGTATCTTAACATAAATAAAATACAATAATAATAATTATTAGTAGTTTGTTTTTCTATACGAACAGGTCTAAATCAACACAATAATGGTTAAAGGCTAAATAGGATCACTTTTTTCTCCAAAAGAATTCACAATTCACTTAACTTGGGAAAAAAAATAAAAAATAAATGGGTAACCAATGAACACAACTTTTTTGTAGCGCAGGTCCTGAGAAATATCAATGTACTTAGATAAAATATTTAACATACAAACACCAATAGAATTAACTTCATTCTTTACAAATTGATAAGGCAGTATGAAGTTCTATTCTAACATTACAGAAAACATAGCATTTGAAGGTCAAGCAAATAGTTTAATTTTAAGTAAGTGCTCATCTCATTGACTGATATTATCTCAGTGACTTTGTAATTTGTTTGATTTGAATGATGTTCTAGTATCTTACAAATTACAATAATTTTGGACTAGGGTCTTATTAATTATTCACTTTGTTTCTTTAAAGAATAAAAATGTGATTTGTTTATCGATATGTACTTTATTTCAAATGTTAAGTTTGTCTTACAGACAACACTTACATATATACCTAAGTGGACTCGCCTACCTATATGCTTAAGTGGACCTATATACCTGAGTCCCATCCAGGGGACATAGGAAATTAAGTCATATACCTGAGTGGGCCAATATATAGAAAATAAAAACTTACCGCAATTAGACATTTCGTTTGTCAGTTTTCCCAAGATAAGAAGACGAAGGTATTCAGATCCAAACAATGTCTATGAGCGGTTTTGAAGTCGTATCTATAAGAATTTGCTTCAAGTCCGTGTTAGGTGGCGTAGGTCAGTTTAAACAACTTAAAGCAAGGTTGCAAAATAAAATCACATTCAACTCAAACAATAACAGAACAAATCGAATCGCAAGTCAGTGCTGCAAACTCCCACATCACGTGTAATAAACAAGAACGACAACAAGAAGGTCCTAAAAATCAGGAGCCAGTCATAAATATCAGTAGGGCTACTCCCATGTTCAAAATTCGACCGTCGTATAGTGCCGTCCCTCTCGATCTTCTGTCGAAGTATATGAGTAAACGGGACAGCACTATACGCCGCTGGCCGAATATCGAACATCGGAGTAGCCATTCAGAATATTCAGATTCGTCAGAATCAGTCGCGTTTCGTTCCACTCACAAATCGGTTGACAATTATCGGATGTCAACGTTGCCAAATGACCGCACACTTATATTAAATATGGTGTATTTACACAACTTTTCTAAAATTAGGAGATTTGTTCGATTCCAAAAAGTAATTCTAAAGATTCTTAAAAATCATATATTTATAATCTGACAAATCAGGAGAGTTTGCAGCACTGTCAGAAGTAACGGTCTGGAAGGAATGGAATGCCCAGTTGACAGATTCATAGTGTTGCCAGAACGGATTTACGTTTTCGGAAATTTCGCAAAGTGCATACCTAATCCATTAAGGGACGGGTTTGAACAAAATCGGACGAAATCCAAAAAAAATAATAAGATCTATGCAATACTACCTATGGGATTGGGTACAAATTATTAATATTGGTTTATTCATCTATATATTCTTTATTTTTCATCTTTTTAAGCGTGCATAGTTTAAAATAAACTAGTCCTCCAATCATAATAAGCTCGACGAGTCTCCATTGCAAAAGTCTTAAAAGAGACGACGATTGTAAACGGGCGCTCGAGGTACGATTTGGAGTTTCAAAAAGCCGGGAAACTGACATTTTTTTATTGGTATGGCCACCCCGTCGTAGGCTGTGTGTGAGCGCAACAATGGGATACACATAAAACGCCATCTAGCGTTACCACTGCAAACAACTACGAATGCTTGGATGCTGAAACATAGCTAACACTTTCGTGTTCTCGGTTGATTATTTATGATTATTGTTTTCTTCGAAATAAGATGATAAATCAGTTTATATTTTAGGTTTTGTTTATAAAATATGCTATAGTTTATTTTAATCACGAAAATTCTGCTTAATTTGGCTGATTCACATTTTATTAATTTACAAATGTTAACGGTAGAGCCATCTATTGTTCACTCTCAGTACTAAAAGTAACTTCTTCGGCTTGGGAGCCCCTGCCACTGCGCAGTTAGGACTCCCCTAAGATGCGGGCCGAAGCAGAGTGTGATGCAGCAGGTCCTGGTAGTGTCGAAAGCGACCCGAGGGAGCGCCTTAGGCAGCTACGGTGGTGTTGGTGGTGACATCGGCCGGTGCTAATGGTTCCTTGGACGAGGAAACCGGCTGCAGCCGTAAAATATCAAGAAGATATTGGTCTAAAACAACGAAAGTTATTTCATACTATCAGCAAACCCAGTACTTTATTTTTCTATAACCTTTGATATAAAACAGAAGGGACACAGTATGCGGTTGAATATCTCAAAAATTTGAAATAAAGACTAGAACTTCAGATGGTCACCATGTCGTTTTTGATTAGTTTATTGCCTAAAACTATAGTCATTTGGACACCTATACGTAATAAAGAGTTAGAGCTTATCAAGCGGAAGTATGAATTTGACTAAATGTTCAACTTTAGGGCCTTGTCACACTTGCGATTTGCGAGCGAGTTGAAAGCGAGGCGAGCGCACTCGCGGCGAACTCGCTGCACGCTCGCTTCGCTTTCAACTCGCTCGCAAATCGCAAGTGTGATAAGGCCCTTACATGGACAATTCTCGAATGTTATGCATTTAAATAAATAAATGGATGTGATTCAGCACTCCTGGCATCACAAAGGATATCCTCAACAATTTTTTATAAAATTCGAAGCTCATGCAGCACACTTTTTTTATTCCGATTTGTTGAAACCATATGGAATGACCCATATTGCAGGCCTAATGACATATATTCTACTACAAGTCAAGCTGAAATTTTAAAGGACATACAAGTATGGCATAATATAATAAAAATTTAGTATATCGCTTGCGTTTTTATCATTATTTATTTTTTACTTTTCCTACCATCATAATACATTTAATAGGTAACTAGGTCGATGCAGAGTCAGCCACCGGCTAAGCTTGCACCATAGATTGGCGCGGAGTTTTTTTTTTTCGAAATTTTCTCTTCGTCACGACCTAGCGAAATTTAATTTGTGCATTATAAAACAAAAATTTCTAAAATCGGTTGAGAACTCGCTGAGATCTGCGCATTGTTACAAAGTCCATTCGAGTCGATCCATGGGAGCTTCGCTCGCTTCGCTCGCTCCGCTCCAACTAAGATAGGAGTACCTACAATTAAGTATTTTTCTCCTAAGACAGAGGGGGAGGGGGCGGGGATTTCTTATCAATTTCATCCATTCCCATTATATTATTAATTTTCTGCGAATAGGGCATAAACACTGCACACGGTAGATTAAACGACATACATTATAGTGGTGAGGTTTCAGACACATGTCGTCAAAGACATCCAATTGAGAACCCTAAAAACGGGTGCACCCGTTTTTATACTAAAACTATAGGTAGTTTTACTATTACAGGTTTCTGTCAAAAATTTAATTTTAGTGACAAGCTTTTATAGCCGACTGTAATTTTCTTTGGATATCTATCAAATGCTCACTGAGACGATTCCAAAGAGCCCAAGCTCGGTAGGATTGCTTTTTCTATTAGAGAGTTCCTATGGCCACCTTCCGGCTCCATCATCGGATCAGCCCTATGGTACCATATTATTGTATTGTCATCAAAGTTAAGTAAATATGCAAAATTTCAGCTCAATCAACGATATCTGCCTCAAAATTGATTTGCAAGATTCCATCCGAACAAACATACTAAACTTACATAGTTACATACATACAATGCAAATTAAATAAAAGCTTGTAAAAACGGGTGCAAACGGGATTTGTATAGGTACAAAAAATCTGAAAACACACATTTGTAATTTGTAGTAAATATACAGTGTGTATTAATATGTCTTAATACATAGGGATAGACAGAGAGCAGGAAGCGACTTTGTTTTATACTATGTGGTGATTTTTTGTGTTTGACATTGCAACAGAAGTTATTATTGTGACAATTGAATAATGCAAATGTACACAGTGATTTTCACATGAAATAAATTAATCTAATCTTATTTAAGCTTTAGTTTTCATTACGTACGTAATCAATTATCGAGGTCGAGCAACGCTAACATTTGTACGGAACCCTCGGAGGGCGAGTCCAACTCCAGCCTCCGATCCAACTTGTCCGGTTTTTTACAAGTGCGATGAAATTACCTTGCTATAGGAAAATTACTAACAGCTAAACAGGCAGTGACATATACAAATTGAAAGTCGGGTTGAAGGCCGAATAATTTTCACATATATGGCAAATTTATACATTATAATTTTAACCTCACAATCACAACCGTAGTTATGACGCATTTAGTATATTTATAAATGTCTCATTTAAATAAATTATAAATTCTCATGTTCTTTTACAGAACCAATCAAACGAAAATTCGTTTGTAGAGCACCTACCTACTGAGCCGGCGGTCCCGGGTTCGAATTCCGGCAAATATTTGTGTTATGAACTCGAATATTTGTGCTTGGGTCATGGTTTTTCTATGTATTTACAGTAAACGGCGATAAAGAATGCACATCGGCAATTATCGCGTTTCCGAATACAAACGAATGCTAATTTCCATGTACATCAATTATTAGATTAATCGTTCATCAGAATTTGAATTTAGAGCTAAGTACTTTATTGTTGTTTTGTTTTGATTTCACGTGGAATATATAGAGCTGTAAAACTCGATGTAATTATACCTATATAGTTATTGCTATAATGTTCTTGTTGGGGAAAAATAATATATATATATATTAAAAAAAAGGGGTTGACTGAGCATTAGCAACTGATGTTATACTACTAGGATACTTAAATGTAGGTTTAAAGATCGACAAAAAGTGTAATTACTTACATTAACATTCTCATGTTTTTTAAATTGGTCGACTTCGGTTACAAAATATTTATAAACATTGTAGATAATTTCTCGTGACTGGCAAAGTATAAACGGCTTACCTTTTTTCCCTATAGATAATTCGGTGAATAGAGACTAAAGTACTATGTGTGACCTTACAAACGGTCTGGTAGTTTTGAAATTTTTATATGTTGTCTAGAATGGTTAGTCAGTGTTTAAAATGCAAAATGCACAATTCCCCCCCCACCCCTCCGCGCCGCCGCCATATTGAAAAAACCGGCACGTTCTTCATATTTTTGCTCATATCTTCCTTTAGGAGCATTTTAGGTAGAAAAAAGCTATGACAATGTTATAGACAGTTAAATTTACTACATTCTCCATTTTATATTTAGTTTCTAGGACAGATAGTTACGGAGATATACACATTTAAAAAAACGTAAAAAATCACAATTTCCAACTCAAAAACAAACTTCTGGATTATATCTTCGTTTAGGAGCATTTTAGCTAGAACAGTGCTTGACCAATGTTGTAGAGAATTCAATTTACTATAATTTACATTTCAAATTTTGTTTCAAGGACGGTTAGTTGGTCCTACACAGAACATGTCCTTCCCTTTCCGTTCCTAAAATCTCGTAAAGATTAGTTAACACGTTCACTGTCCGTGTCCCATATGTGGGGTCACGGCAAGCCTCTATTAAAGAGACGGGTTCACATGTCAAACTGGGACAGTGAACGTGTTAAGTTTTGGACAAGGAAACACGAAAACGAAGCTTCGGCTTGTACAGATAAATGAGCAGTGGAATTTCCTCTTCAAGTTAATTTTCTCTTACGAAACTAGTACGTAAACAAATCGTCTGTTGACAATCAAAACTCACTAAGCAACAAATACCTACTAAAATAAAGCTCGTATCTTAGTACCAATATACAAATTAGATGCGAGGTTTTGAAGAGTACTGACAGAGATTATAGTGAGTTTTGGTAGTCACCAGGCGAAATAAGACGTGACGAGTAGGATTATTCAAGTTAGATGATTGAGTTTAATAGGAATTTATATTTTCAATTATATTTTAATTTTAATCTCATTAATTTGGACCTTTAATACATAATACCAAAAAATAATTAAAATATTTGATGCGGACAAATTGTAATGTAAACATTCATCTTTTTTTGAACTGAAAATCAGAATAGATTTTCCATTGTTAAAGTATAAAAAAACATTTAACGCCTGCTTACGATTTTAAAATTTTCGTCCAACTTTACTTAGTTTTCTAGGGTAAAATATTAAAAATCTTATAATTTTTCCAAAGAGAAGTTGTTAACACATTCTTCGAAATGCTACTCGTAAATATATAGTTTGGAAATGGATTAAACAACTAGTGTTGACGTTGTCTACTTGACGGCAACTGCCTATTTTTCACATTTCACTCGGCGCAGTCTTGAGCTAGCGCCACTTTGACTTTTTTCTTATAACTTCATAATTTGATATTTTTTTAGAAAGAGCTGAAGTCTAGGAGCTAGCAAAACACCTTTAATATTTATTAAATCACTATATACAATTTGTTCAGTGGAGTTCACCCTACAAAACTTGTTCACGTCAAAAGCGGCCACAATAGTTTTGGGCAAGTTTTTAGAGACAACTAAAGAACAAGAAATTGTGTATAATAATTTAATAAATAGTATAGGTGTTTTTCCAGTTCCTCAAATATTGAAATTACTAGAAATTGATCTGGTTTAGAAGATAATTATAATAAAAATTTGTAAGTGGCGCTACTTTCGCATTTCCCGTCGCCTTAAGAATATATCACACTCCATCTAGCGACACTTTAACTGATGAGTTGCCGCTTTATAGTAAGAAAAAAAAATACTATAAGGAAAATATTTTTTCCGCCTTTTGAACCAAAAAAGCATCAAAAATTTAAAATGACTGCTTTTTTTGTACAATATATTTTGTCTTACGAATTGATTTAAAACACAATTTTATGAGGTACATACAGGTAACAAGAAATTCGGAGAGTTTTATTGAGGGTGGTCTTTGCGGAGCAGTGGCCTTTCAAATGATAGAAAGATGATAATGATCAGCATATCCAGGGGTTTTCCAGTGATATGACGCCTACTGAAATGAAATGAAATAATTTATTCAGTAAGTAGGCCACAACGGCACTTTTACTAGTCAGATTGTGAATCTACCGGCATTTCCCAAGAGGAGACCGCTGTTGAGAAGAAAGCTGCAAGAAACTCAACAGTTAGTAATTTTTTTGTAAATCATACTAAAAAAACAGTGGAACTATTCCAGTGGAACCACTGTTTTTCATCAATATTAGGGAAGAAACTACATTTTATACAAAATTTATTCAATTCAAACTAATGATTTCCCCAGAGATCTAAAGTCTCTTAGTGTCATTCTACGATAAGCTGTTTCTTAGAGATGTATACAGTCTCTAAGAGTTCAAAGATAAAATCAACATTGAATTACTTTAATAGAGTACTCATTCGTACACCGAAAACACCCGGGTATGGTGATCACTGATCAGTGATCGTGAACTCTTATAGTGTTAACGTGAGCATGAGCAGCATCTTATTTGGCAAATGACAAAGACGCGATTAAATTATTATACAAACAAAGTATGAAAATTAAATGAACAAAATAGCCAATATCGGCTGTTATTTAGTTGGAGAACATTCAATCACCATCTAGTAGATATAGCCTACCCGTCGGTCCGACCCAGGGATAGTGGAAGGCCTCTGCAGCCAAGCCATAAAATCCCAGGGATAGTGGCGCTATAGACAGCTTTCATATGGCAATAATGTGCATACGTCATATATTTGAATTATTGAACGACGGTTTCGATTCATCATCGTTAATCCGCCGGCCCTCAACTTCGGGTCGCACCAAAAACACTTGCGATCTGGGCTATTCATGAATAAAATTCACCGCCCTACGTAGGTATGTAATTTACTAATGTTACGCATGATACTAAAATAATTAATTCCAAATGATGAAACGAATTAATTTGATAAATTGACTACATGGTCAGTTATTGATTGCAATCAAAGTGATAACGAGGTGCGGGGATGAGAGGTCTAAAATAGATTGATTTTTTAATATCATAATAAATAAATAAATATCTTACGTTAATTTATATGGTCATAATATATCATGAATAATTCATGATCGTCAATAAAAAGATGAGAATTACAATATAAAATAATCACATTCAATTAATAATAAGTGTTCAAATATGCAGATTTATTGCTACAGAACAGATATTATTAAGAAAAAAAACCGGTCAAGTGCGAGTCGGACTCGCGCACCGGGGGTTCCGTACAAACACATTCCATCCTTAAGAGGTTAAGTTAAGTTTGCACCTGGTATGTATAGCGCTCCATACAAATGAGGTGCAAAGTTAACGCAACCAAGCCCGTTTGTTGTAAGGGAGCCCCCCTTAAATATTTATTTTATTTTATTTTTAGTATTTGTTGTTATAGAGGCAAAAGAAATACATCATCTGTGAAAATTTCAACTGTCTAGCTATCACCGTTCTTGAGATACAGCCTGGTGACAGACGGACGGACGGACGGACAGCGAAGTCTCAGTAATAGGGTCCCGTTTTTACCCTTTGGGTACGGAACCCTAAAAAGGAATGGCTTCAAAATGGCTTTTCGGGCTTTGCGGTCGATGATTTATGTATAAATTATATGTTTAAACTTGTTTTTATTATAAATTATGTGTTGTTCCCACAAAAATAATGATATACCTTCCCCTAGTTTTCGTCTCGTCAGAGATTGCAATATTAAAAATTGCGCCATCTGTTGTCGATTAGCAGAATGACTTTGAATTAAATTTTACTCAACCAGACGCCATAGCTTTCCGGCGGGCCAAATTACGACACATCAGAACACCCAGGAACATTCTGACTGACACCGTAACGACATCATCACGGCTACCATCAAAGAATGGTACCCTGACGACTCATCATCGGGTGTGAGTGAGTCAGAACTTGAGCCTGGCATCAATCAAGACACCGACTACCATTTTAATAGGGACATCAAACATATGACCTGGAGTCAAGCTAGATGACCTATAACAAACAGACTGTCCTCAAAGCGACGTTGTCAAGCTAGGTACACACCAGCACACACACGCTGGGCGCTGGGCAGTAGCCTATATAGCAACACGATATCGGTTACAGCCGTAAGGCTACCGAGCAAGCCATAAATTACGATTACGATTCGCTCGAAATGTAATAATTATCATGCTTTTAAATTCTGTTAAAAATATAACATACATTAACATACGAGTAGCGATAACAATTTTTTTATTTAATTTATATTTTAAAACACTAAGACAAAACTTAGCTCATAAAAGGATCTCTTCCTGTCAATATTATGTTTAACAGTTTGGTTATGTTTGCATTAATTTAATGGCAGCGGTTGCATTCGTTCCTCTTTTTTTGTTCCTTGAGATATCGGGATATCACTCATCGGGATGCGATAACGAGAATTGCCTTTGATCTGTCGAACGCAGCTCCTCACAAAGGACGTACTAATTGCCATCGTCTAGCAATCGTGTCTTTGGCAAATGCCTTTACAGTAAGTACATGTCTAGTAGGTAATCATCATAATCCATACAATAAACGTGGCTCTGTGAGCTGTAACCATCGCGATTTTGTTTCAAAATATATGAAAATTGTATTTTTTACATTCTCAAACCCCTTATACCACAGCAATTTTTTTTTTAAACTAACACTACACTACACTATTGAACCTGCTCACAAAATTTCACAATCGGTTGAGAAAGCGGCCTGTAGACAAGAACAGACAGAAATCCGGGCAAACGGACGTCCTAACATCCGGACATACGGATGAATTTAAAGCCAAGCTGAAACGGAGTCGCTTTGCTCGCTCAGTCAATAATCTGCTAACTAAAGGCTGTGTGCGATAGAATCTATGAATTAAATCTCAAGTCAACAAGGAGAGGAGAAGTCACTACGTGCGCAAGCGGTAAATAGCCTACGCCCCAGCTGACACCGGGTGCCTCGCTAAGCCTTCTGAATTTGTTAGAGCAAACTTTACGCATGTTCATTAGCCACTCTAACGTACGCATTCGTTGCGTCGTTCCGCTTCATAAACAATTTTGGTTGCATTTTATACAAATGACAAATCACAAATTATTAAGTAGTGATTTTGTATTGTGAATCTGTGAACGAAACTCAATATCAAAATGCCATATTATGTGTTTAGAAATGCAAAACGGAAAGGAAATGAGACTTCGATCACAAAAAGTTAGAAAGAACCTATCTGCAATAACCTTGGTTTTTAATCAGCGAGGAGTCGGCATTATTTCCGGGACGCTCCTTGTCGGGACCACCTGACTCGACTGATAGGGATTGCACTGCCGGACAATTAAACGTGGAATGAATTAAAAATATAAAAAAACGTTTATTTTATCATATTATAAATAGTTATAATAATAACAATCCTCATTCTTCAAAGAAAAAATATAGATAGCGGTAACATATAATTAAAAATCTGTGTTTTCTGCTACCTCCGTACAGGCCTGACACGGTAAAATGGATTGGCCATAAAAGTAACGTTGCTCTTTATTAAATTTTATTATTCAAATATATTTCCGGACCTTTATACTACCTACTCTACATACTGGTCCTAGTTGCTCTTTATGCATTCGTATTTTTTGGGATTTCACTAGTCCAGTTGATAATGTTGAAAAGGGCAAGAAACAGAAAGCATCTATCTGTAACAACCTTGGTTTTTAATCAGCGAGGGCAGCATTATTTCCGGGACGCTCCTTGTCGGGATCACCTGACCCGACTGATAGGGATAGGGATTGTGCTCCCGGACAATTTAACGTGGAATGAAAAGAAAAATACGTTAATTTTATCATATAAATAGAAATAACACCCCTCATTCTTTAAAGAGAATTATAGAGTTTTCTGTAGCAAATAATTAAAAAATAGTGTTTTCTGCCACCTCCGTACACGTAATTGGCCCTAAAATTGGCGTTGTTTTTTATTTTCTTTTTGTAATTGACTTAAGGACCTCGAAGCATCTCTGTTTTGGCCCTACGGTTAACTGGTAGAGAATGCTATTTGGCATTAAGTTCGCTATTTGAACTGATTTTTGTTTTGTAGAATAAAGTTTAAATAAATTAAATAATATATTGTTTGTCGATAATGTTAGATCATCAGTTATTTAATGCCGGTTGCTATCCTACAAGCTAATGTTATTCATTTTCTGTTTGCATGTGTGAAATTTTTCGTTAATTTGTTAATAAAGTTTCTTTTCATTTCGTAGGTTTGTCATAGTCGTCATGCTGGGTTAAAGGTCAACCATTCTAACCAAAATCAACTTAACAATATTCAGTCAATTTATTATAGAAATTAATATGTCAAGTTTTTTTAGCTGTAAACAAGTTATTCACAATCAAACTATACATATTTTAAGACGATAAAAATAACACGGACAAAAACGAGGACATAATATATGGTAAACGGACACGGAGACCAATGGATATGCACTCACAGGCACTCTCAAAATGTTTAAAATAAGAAAATAAGCCACCATACGGTCGTTTTATAATTAGGTGCAGCTCGCGGAAATCTACTAACTACTTAGGAATGCCACATAAGTGACATTCTTAAGGGAGACCTATAAGTATATTTTGCAGAGGACGTCTTTACGCTGATGATCATAACTTAAGTAATTCTATCGGCGTCTTAAAATCCCCGGCACCGAAATAACACCAACAGCAACAGGATAACAATTACAAGACTTACCTATTAATGTAAAAAGATAGTAATTGGTGCGGGTGCTCCATGACTCTAATACCACCGTATTCTTCTGTAATATTAAAGGTATTAACAATTCATCTTATTTTCATCAAATTAAAATAATCCAACGAAGCTTTGAGCTCAATTGTGTCAAGACTCGAAAAAATACTGCAATTGTATTTGCAAACAAAAATTCTTTTACCCGAGCGAGTGTACAATATTTACTTTTGCTCCTTTTAGTTATTCAAACAACATTTTTAATTGGTCTGCTATTTTTAAATGTTGTTATGATTTTTATGAGTGATTGTTGTTGTTTAACCCTTTAACCGCCATCAATTTTTCATCAAACTTGCTCGTGTCGCCGCCGATATATATATATACATAGATATTTGTCTTATTTATCAGACTGTGGCGAAATGAGCTGGAAATGTTATGTCTTATATATCAGACTACGGCGGTTAAAAGGCTAAGCAAATACGTAACCTTTTGCCTTACCTTAAGCTCCAACAGTAACAAACGCTAGTGCCAAATAAAGAATACAATAAAAGGTCCCAAACAAATAAAGGACAAGCAATTCGAATCTGAAGCAGCACTTAAATTTTACGCATCAAACTTAAGGAGTCCATTAAATTCCATTGTACCGCTATTCGTGTCCGAGAGTGTACACTTTAGGGCTTTGAAACTGAACGGCATTAAGTGCAAAGGTATCTTTAAAGCAATATCAAACCTTTTCTGGAATACATAGGGTTTAGAAATGACAGGTTAGAATCTGGATATTGTATTTTCTGGTGTTGGACAGCAGGAGTGACGAGGGTAGAGTAGAACTGGCGTCACCAGACCCTATCTGCTTGGACCCTCCTTTGTGCGTTCTTTTGAGTTGTTCGTCATTTCTCAGTTCCGATATTTCCGATATGGCTGCCTTAGAATAATAACGCCTAGAAGGATAGTTTCAACCGGCCGAGGCGCCACACGTGAGGCATAAAATGGATTCATGTAGTTGTGAACAACTCGTATTTACACGCGCCGATACGCACACAAACACAGCAATAATGTTGCTAGCGCAATCACTTTTCCCCTGAAATTGGGGGTATACTCATGCCAGTGGTGATTGGTTACATTCTAAATTTTAATTGAATCATAGACCCGTTTGTTGACTTCAAACACTATTAAATACATTAAACAAAGGTTTTTTTTATTTATTATTTTTAATTTGCAATGTCACTTGAAAATAAGTAAATAAAATCGTAAGTATGGTCAAATCCTGAAATGACTTTTCAGCCAGCTGAAAACGCTTCTAAAGCACTGAAATTGAAGTTAAAAGTTTTTGACCTAATCCACCGGCGTAACACTTTTATTTGCACAGTCGTCAACTCATCATCAAGACATTTGTGACGAGCCCTAACACGTTGTGTTTTTGTGTTATTTAGGAGCTAACTATGGCCTCCTTCCGTCCTCATCATCAGACCAGCTTGGTAGTACCATAATAATGCATTCTCACGTGATTTAAACAGGTGTACAAAATTTAAACTCGATTTAAATTTGATTTGCAATATTTGACCCAGACATACTCTAACATACACGGCAAGTCAAATAAAAGGATAATAAAAATCAAGTGATTAATCTTCTTAATTTTTTCATATTTGTATTTTTAAATTATAGGCTCCCAAAAATTGGTCATTATATTATCAGGACAGAATTATGGGTAAAAAAAGTCCGTTACACTGGAAACACTACGTTGTCATGCCGCTTATAGAAAATATGAGATTTTGATTACTGTTTTACGTAAAAATACGAGTTAAAGAATAATATTTACGAGTGAAATGTTGTCTTAGCATGTTTATCCTTTTTATCAGATGCATTGTGACACCCTATCACTGCACAAACCGTCATAATAATTGAAAATGCGGGAGCTCTTTACACCTGTCACGCGTCCTTGCAACTGACAAGCCGATCGACGCTTTAAGCCATTTCTGGCTTACTTTTAGTGGCCTCACCGTTGCGCGTGAACTGGGTTTCTAGGCGTTATTATTCTAAGATGGCTGCATAGTTACATGCTCACAAGTGGAAAAGTTCATTTTAAAAAGAGGAGGTAATGTCTTGTCCATTTTAACTTAACCATCAAGCCGCAGATGAAAGTGGGAAGATTACACAAAAATTAATAAAAAAAAAACATAAGTTAATATTATTATATTTGGCTATTCATAAACCTATTTTCGTTAAGGTAGGTACGCAAGTTAGCGTACGTTTTGTTACTTTTATAAAATTTTGTTTGTTGGTGAAAACTAGCCAAGTCAAATCTTGATATTGATTTACACCCCAAGTAAGATAAATGCATTGAGTAAATAATTGTTTGTTATCTATATAAATAAAAATGAATTGCTGTTCGTTACTCTGCTTAAAACACGAGAACGGCTGAACCGATTTGGCTTATTTTGTATATATGTATATCGTCGTCTAGTACCCATAGTACAAGCTTTGCATTGCTTAGTTTGGGACTAGGTCGATTTGTGTATGATTGTCCCTTAATATTTATTTATTTATTTTATTTATATTACACATTTTGTTTACAGCGCAGCGTTTCTGTAGCTCACCATGAGTGATTTTCTGCCAAAAAATAAACTTTAGCAGGCTGTAAAAAAAATTACTCATTGACGTTCTAACTAATTTAAAAACATGATTGATTTGTTTACTGTTAATACATTCAAAAACTACGGTAGGTATAATTACTACAAATAATAAACAACAACACGATGTAACGGAACTATGCTCCAGTGAGTTTTAGCCAATGGTTTTATGACGTGAAGCGCCATCTAGTGTTTTATTGGGAGTCTATTGTAAATGGTCGGCGTCTACGCTGCCTTACCTTACAACGCCATCTCGTAATTCATTGATGAATTAAGTATTGATAGGGTTGCTGGAGCGTGGATTAAGTTTAAATCTTTCACTCCAGAGGGCGTTGTGATAGACAAGCATAAAACAAGGATGTGTTTATTAAATATTTTAATATAATTTAAAGGCCGCATGCTGTATTGGTCTCATTGCTTGTAATTGTGCTGGAAAGCTCAGTTGTTGTTAATTATATGATATGCGTTGGTGTTTCTAGGAGGTTTGTTGATGTGGTTTTGTCGAGTGTAATAGAAATGTCAGTGACGTTTTGGGAGAAATTGCGTTTAAGTCACGTTCTTATTATCTTACAGGCATTGGGAACTTTTAAAACGGACCGAATTTTAAAGACAGCTATGTTGGGATTAATAATTAATCTATAATAATAAAGATAAATTTTAATTTGGTTTAATTTGCCGCCAATATCATTGGCTACAGTAGTGATGAACGGCGAGTAGCGGAACTAAAGTTATCTACACATAAGCCTATAGATATCTTTTATTTGTGTGAGTTGTAGATAATACCAACCAATGAGGAACTGGGAATTCATTGAAACATAAAACACATGGACACAAATTGAGTTCCGCTATCCGACGCGGTGGCGCTTATGGAGATTGGGATGGATTTTGATCGAGAAGGTTCGAGATGGGGGCTCGGGGAAGAAAAAAACGATGGAGATGGAAGGAAGTGCGGAAGGACTGGTGTTCTTGGGGCTGGATCGAGAGGTGTAAGAAAAAAACTCTGACGGATAAGTATCGAAAATCAGCTGTTCTGGGTTTCGGAAGAGGTTGATGGTCATGTGGGATGTGGTGTGGAGTGTTATTATGTCGGATTGTTTGCTTGCAATAATCCTTATTGCGAGAGAGGTAAGCGCTGTTGTTTATTTCCACAGAAATGTCTTTTCCGGCCAGGCCTCCTTTAACACTAGATGCATTTCCATGATTCATTTTACGGTTCAATAAAGCCCTCATGACGAGAGTGTTAAGATACAGGCCCTATGCACTTCTGTTGCTAAGTGGCCGAGTTATCCGCACTGTGTTTCAGCTTGTAATTTAGACAAGTAGGTACCAAACATGTAACTATATCTTATGTAATTGTGGATAGATAAATTATCCCCAGAAATAGCTGTGTTATTAATTACATTTCCTTCACACTATACTGACTACACGTTTAACACACCTATTTTAATATCGGTATGGGTACACAGATTTGTCTTTGTTTAAAAATAGCTACAGAGGCAGGTCTGTCTTGAAGGTATAAGTACACTCTCTCCTTCGAAGCAATGTCAATGAACAGAATGATTCAACTTGGTGAAATATACTACCTTGGTAGTCGTTTGGTTGTCTGTTCCAGATTGACATTAGAGGCTCATCTGATATGGCGACTGGTTTGCAAAGACCCTTTTGTCATACATAGTACCAGCATCGAAGCGTAGGGGGAGATGGGGTACCTTGATACGATTTTTTTGCATAGACGATAAAAACGGCAGGGAAAGAGTAATTTCAACAAACAATATTTTGATAGCTCGAGTGTTTAACTAAGTTTAAACGTAAGTGTACATTTATCCGCAAAACAACATATTGATTTTTTTATGTATTTTTTTCTGAAAAATGGGATTTGTATCAAACTACCCCGTATACGGGGCGGTTTGATACACACCTGGGGTACTTTGATACTCCCACATATATTCCTATGTAATATATATAATCTTATTTAAAAATGAAAGAAAATGCATTATATTGATTTATATTATCATTTATTTATGGCATAATCAGTCTCATGAATGTTTATGGCAAATCAACTAGGTTTTATCAGTAACTTTAATTTGTACTTATATTTATCTTTGATATATATAGGTAAATAGTCAATATATATATCCTACACCTATTTTCCTTATAAACTTAAGATCACATGCTAACAATCAGTTGTTTTGAAACACTAACAGTAACATATAAACATTATTTATGTATTGACATACATTGATACAGTATCAATCTACCCCACAGACGTTTGTATCTATGTGCCCCGAGGTAATTTTTTAAATACAAATTAAGATAGAAAAAAATCTAGAAGTATCTAGGATAAAATGGCTATTGTATAGAATAATTCAACGTATTTAATTACTGCATGTCGTAGATTCCTCTCCGATAACGTTATAATACTGCCTAATAAGTCACTTCCTAAAATGATCGATTTTTTACTCGCGGTCCTAAAAAACATGTCCGTACTTATCAAATGCGTTTGAGCGACTGAGCCGCGGTGAAACTCCGGCGCCTCATTCGCCTTGTAAGTGACGTCTATGTGTGCGTGAATGAATTGTACATAACCATTCGTTTAGGTTTTATGACTACCGTATCTATGTGCCCCGCGTATCAATGTACCCCTACTCCCCCTATTGCTGGTCAAAGGAGTCCTCTATAGAGCAATTCCGGAGATCGGCTATAAGCTTTAATACTAGGAAGGCTCGGGCTGTGCACTGTTGTGTCTAAAACCATCTACTAAAGACTTGGAGTTTTCTCTGACGAGGGAGAAGGTTGGCGACTATCGACTTTGCAGAGAACCTTTGTCAATCGACTTTAAGTCTTAATTCGGGGCGACGACTAAACCCATATTTGATCCAAGTTGAATATGACTTCTAATATTTAGAAATGCTGATGGGAAGAGTCTGGTATAGGTAAAGGTTTTACAAAGGTAAAATATCCTACCCTTCCTTCTGACTCTCCTGACACAGTCTGATATTTTTATCATAAGAGAAACGGCTGGTTTCATTGTTATATCAACTATCATCATCACCCAACCATGTTGTGTTAATACATTGCTATGGTCTGGTATTACTTAAGTGTAATTTCTCAGTTGTGGTTCTCTTATGAGATGGATGATCTGTCTATATACCTAATAAAATAGCTGAAACAGACACTACCAGTATTTTCATACTGCATTTACAAGCGACCATTATGGCAGAATTATTTATTTGGTTATTAGCCCTTTATATTGACATAACTTGGTGGCTAGATATTAACATGAGGATAAGGCTGAGTCCATCCCCTGTTTTACTTATTCAACTCAGCTGTCAGGTTGTGTAATTCACTGCTTGGTCTTGTGCTACTTTTAGTGTCATGTATCAGTTGCATGTCTCCTGGGACAGATTATCTATCTATATATTTAATAACTGAAAGAGACACTAGCAATATTTTATATTGCATCAACATATGACCATTTAGCAGAATATATTTATTTTGGTTTATTAACCATTAAATTGACATAGCTTGGTGGTGAGAAATCTCTATCAATAACTTATGATGGAATTAGCTGTTTTATTATAGCGTTCCAAATATGTGTCTTTCCTTTATCCTGTCAAGGACGGATTAATTGTTGGTCGAATCTGATATCCGGACAGCGGGGTGGGGCTGTCCTTTCCTAAACAAAAAACCCCTTTAGTTATATATTTATGTATTATATCGAACACTAAACAGCCATACACTATCCACATTCCTACTGGGTCATTTGGAAAAATGTTAGAACAGAGACATTGCATCATATAAATAAATATTTCAACCTTTATTTATTATTTGTTTATTAATTAAATAACTAACACTACTTCTCGTCCAAGATGTATATTTAGATTCATTAACCTTCATTATTGCTTCTGCTAATAATTATTAAATAATATTGACTTGTCCTAAATAAACTGCTAATGTCGTCTGATTTGTATCCTTACCGCAGAGAATCTGGTTATTATAACACACAACTGGATCCTTTAACCCACTAGACATGATCACAATCTATTATTAATTAAGGCCAAAACATAATCTAATTACTATATCAATTACTGAATTCTGGTATGGAATCCGGTAAGGTGACTGATCCTTGCTCCATTCGCTTCTTCCAGTTGAAGTCTTTACAATTGATGCCAAGGCCGTTCCCAGGATCTATATACCTATTTAATGCCACATACGGCACAATTGGTTCTGTGAATGGAACTGTGGTTTCAAAAGGATTACATTTCAGACGATTGAGATTTTATTATGGGACATTAGTTGTTTAATATAAGCCATGAACACATTTATTCCACATATTACACTTGCACACACACATAACAAAAAACAAATACAACACTATAATTGACTTTCAAAATCCATGCTTGTATATTAGTCAGAAATAAATTATTCCATGACGATTGTCTTTCACTCCCATCCAATTTGGCAAAATAGGGCTTTGCAGGTACCTAAAAAGAAGAAATGAAATGTTAATATAGCCAGAAACCAGTAAAAGAAGAAGAAGAAACACAATTGGGAAAAAAAAAGCAATCATGCTACCTCAGCCAATTTCGCCGAGCGTGAAGCTGCATTGCGTGTTACTGCGTTCTGCGGCAGTCTTGTGGCCTTGAGGTGACGGTGGAGTGACTCGAGTCTGCGGGGCGTGTTGTCGTGTTGGCATGTTGTCCGCGGCCGCGGCGGTGAGAATTGAGAAGCCTCCAAATAGTCATCAGACGAACAAGGGAATGAAGCGCTCCAATTGCTGCTGTTTTGAATAATAGACGTGTTTCACTGAGTTTATTGTTCTTCAATTCTGTAATTATGGTTTTCTAGGCCGGAATTGACATTTTCTTATTATTTTCCATAATTTTGTTCAAATAAATTTCACGTTTAGGCACACATTATATACAAGTTACTACGTAAGTTTAGGTGAATATTTAAGGTTATTATATTGGCATCTGTCAAATGGTAGTCATGTGGGTGATTTTTGGGGTTGCCACAGGAATAGTTATAGAATCCCAACCAGTTTAGATTTATTTTTAGGTCCGTTACAAACTATTTACTGTATAGTTACTAAAGAGCTATCTTATCAGGATGAAATAAATAAGTATGTTTGGAACATAGATACAGTGGTTGATAATAATTGTGCATGTAGTTTAAGCCCTGCAATATCCTACGTTGATTTTAATGTTTACTTGGATAATTCTTCTGATCTATAAAATTCTTGCAAATATAGTTATCTATCGTAATCACATGGTAGTTAGGTTACTGTACATATGGAATATATATATATTGTATATTATATAACGTGCATTAAAAATTATCGACATTAATTATGGATCACTAATTAGTCCACACTTAATTCCATGATACGTATTTTATTTATCGCGCTACTTGCGGTATTTTATGCCTCTATCTATGTAAATTATTATGCTATTAATTTTAAATTTTAATTAATTTACTTGATATTTTACTTCATAATTTGCTGGATTTTATGCCAGCCTGGCAACATTAGGACAAAGTCGCGTTCGAATACCATGCCAGTTCACCGTAATATTTTGGAAATGTTTTAGTTTCTGTATAATCTATTTTTGTAAACTATATTTGTGATTGTAAACTGGTAGTTTTCCATTACAATAAATAAATAAGGTGCGGTTGCGCTGTAAGCAGTGTCAATCAGGCAATAAAATAATAAATGTCAAACAGGGATAATGCTGAAGGATGAAAGAGTGTGTACGGGGCGCCTCGGATTACTTAGTGAAAAGGTTATGAGTTTCTGGACGAAATGTCAAGTGAGTGTCAAATGATAATATGGAATGCAGGTAATTTTGTTTAAATACAAGTCGGTATTCATGTAAATATGGCTATTAAATTGTGTTTACATTACGTGAAATAAATAAGTGTAGTGTTCTGTGGTGCATTATGTACTATGAATGTTATATATCACGTGAACTGTGTATTTTAGGTGACTTTGTACCAAGTTCGGGTAAGTTGTGTTCTGAGAGGAACTACTTTTAAAGTTGTGAATATTAGACGTCGAGAAAGGTGATTTAGCCCAGCTATGCGAAATGTTGTACATATCTTATATCTGATATTTATTATTGCTAAGCTTGCTCTGCCTAAATTCTGTTTACACCCTTAGAGTTCTTATGAAAAATGAAGTTTTGTTTTAGGTATTATAATATTCGTAATATTTATTTTAGTTGTGAAGAACCTTGTCCCCTTTTAACTTTAGGTCTTATTAAGTAATTGTTATACGTATAGATTAAGTATTAGTTGTATGTGCATATATTTGAATGAAAAAAAAAATTTTTTTTTTTTTTATAATCATGAATATCATATATCAGAAGGTAGGACTTATTAATTATTGTTAAGTCTTACTGGTCTTGGTGAAAAGAGGTTTTGGGTAGCTTCCAGTTGAAATTATGTCTAATATTGGATATATCATCTGTCAGTTAGCGGTTGTAAATGATGGTGAATAAATACATTGAAAATAATTAGGAATAACCATGAAATCAATAATTATTTTAATAGTCGGCTGTGGAGGTTGTCCGGTTGTGTTTATTTATGTATTCTATTTTAATTTATGTAAGATAGATTGGCATCTTATTTTTATTTTACCTTTAGGACATATTTATTATTCTAAAGCCTTTCTGAATAGTCATTAACTGTAATGCTTTTCAGCATAGGCCTCCCTAAGGTTTTCCAAGTCACCTTGTTTGTTTTGCTGTACCTAGGACACAATTCCATCACATCTTTAGCTCATTTTCCCTATTAGTTCTTTAAGATGGCTTGTCCAGTCCTATTTTAGCTTTGATACATTTTATTATGTTGGTAACTTGTATTCTTATCGCATTATTTTGTGCAAGTGAAAACTTGTCTTGTAACTTAATAGCTAGAATACTTCCCTTCATACTGTGTTTATACGTTGTAGAGCTTTGTTATTTGTAAATCATATTCGGTAGAATGTTAGTATCAAATTCTTTCTTTTAGCGTCCAATTGAATTCCATTCCAAATGATAATCATCCTGATATTAATTTCTTTGTTGGTGATATTATTTGTCCAAGATATGTATATTCCTCCGCATCTTCTGCTAAACTGTTGTACCGGGTAATCGGGTTTATATGGTCTGTCAGTACTTTTGTTTTCCTTTATTCTTAGTAAGCCGACCTTTTGCTTCTGAAGACTAGTTGTTTGATCATTTTTATAATTTAATTTTGTTATTTATTTAATCATGTATAATTTACTATAGCTTGTATTCACAAGTAGGAGCATAGCAGTGCTTCTTTTGTAGACCGGGATGTCAACTCCATGTCTCGGTGCTGTGTGTTGATAATAATAACAAGTGATTTTAATGAGTGTTGGTTAAAGTGGATGTGTGGTGAAGTGATTCAGATGTTTTAGTGAATTGAAGTGTCAGTTATGGTTGTATTTTACATAAATAATACAATATTCAATGAAAACAATTATGATATTAGTGTTTAGTTTAAAAGAATTCTTTTGTTAAGTGATTCAAGAAAAGATGAAGCGTATCGAGTAATGCAGGAAAGTTTATATGTATAGGCAAGTCCATGGGGCAGCACATCCAAGGAACAGAACTAGTCTCCATTGATGAAGCATGTTAGGGTTAAGAAACATTACATTTCACATAAATAATACATCCCATTTTAATTTTATTTCCATGTGTTTCATTATATTTGTAGTTTAATATAACAGTTGTAGGATGCTTTATTTGGTAGGGAAAATGCGTGGGTGGGGTCGTGAACGCCTCTTCGTATTCTATATATTTTTATTTTGTTTATACTAGGTGTGTATGTATATAGACACTTTATCATGCGCGAAAGCAGGTTATAAGTTATAAATGCGGTGGGGTAGGATTAAAAGAGTATAATTTTCTCTTAAAGTGCATTGATCAATCTATGGTGCATATATATATATATATATATTTAGGGCACCTTGTGGTAGGAAGGCTTGTTTTTTTTTCTTTTCTTTTTATTTGTTTATTTATTATTCTTCTGCTCTTAGTTGTAGTATTTTGGTTATCTTTATTTTCTTCTTCTTTGTTTGCTCTGGGTTCCCTTTCTTTTTTCTAGAACTTAATTCTGATAAACGCCATTAAGTTCTGCGGGGCGGATGTGGCGAAGCAATCCGGCAGTCATCCATGGCTTCAGCGTAAATTCCGTCCTACTTAGTCTTAACTGTCGTGTATTGTTCTCTACTGCTTGATTGATGGGCGTCATAAACGATTGATTTATATATTTATATATTGTTTTGTTATTATTATATACTAGAGGCCTGTTGCGGCGTCGAACCGCCGCTAGAATATGGAAATCCGGTAGTGTTACAGAAAATAAGTTTTTGGCGAACGAAGAATAAATACTCTAAAAAACACGTTAAAATTATGTTTTAAAAACGGTAAAACATGCCAGGCTAGAGCTTAGGCCTGATAGGCAACTGCCAGCTTCATCGTGCCAACTTTTTAACTCTTGTAAAAATAACTTGTGCATTAATGACATGTGATCTGCTGATCTGTTTTACAAATAAAATGCATATTATTGGATTTATGGAAAAATTTAATTCATAAAAATAATCCCATATCTTAAAAAATAATTGACATATTTTCATAGGACCGAACATAAGATTGGTAGAATTTAATTTATTGTTCTTTCTTCAGGACATAAATTTATCGATTTGATCGATTTCTATCAATTTCCAGAAATAGCACATGAATCGAAACGACAGATTTGGGCACTCACTACGCAGGTTTTAAAAAGGAAATCATGTAGTGCGTAAATGTTTATGTATTCATTTAAAATCGTAAATACTTAAAAAAAGTGATAATAAAAAATGTTAAATAAACTCAATTGTATGAAATAGAGTTTATGAAACGTTTATAAATACACGAAAAACCACTATTATCAATGCTTGTTTTTTTAATGATATTCTATAGATCGTGCAAATTTTCTTAATATGGGTGCTGCCATGTCATCATCATCAATCATTTATTCAATAACAATTACACATTGTGTTTGAAATTCTTACGCTAGGTATACTTAATCAAACACTATTTACTAATATAAATAAATAACTGACCAACAATAGGTACTCCACCATAAAAAAAAAAAACAAAAAAAAATGTGTCAATATGTGTAATAAATAAAATCCAATATATAAAACAGCTAAAAATGTTTGAAAAAAGAATATTAAGACATATTTTTTTCAATAAATTTAGAGCTGAAGGCCTAATACCCGAATTCCAAATTCAAACTTTCGTCTTTCCTCTCATTGAAATAGTGTCTGACAGAAGAGTGAGGGAGATGCTATCTATACTCTCAAGTCTCTAATTTTAGGGTTCCTTACCAAAGTCGGTAAAAACGGAAGCCTTATACAATCAATTTGTTTTGTTGACAGCAGAATTTGTCAAATTTTATTTTGAATGAGAATAAGAATGATCAGCCAGACGTCATTAATTCAAATATTATTTATTCTTGAGAGCGTCGATTTTTTGAAATTTGCTTCATTGTAGGTTATTTCTACCATCAAGTTTCGCATGTTAGGGTAACATGTTAATTATTCCACATTGCCAACTGGTCCCCAATGTCAGCTCGTCTGTATTATCATCTGGGTCACATTGCCAACTTGTCCACACACCCAACACGTCCACATTGCCAACTCGTTCATACACCCAACTCATCTGCATTACCAACTCGTCTATATTGCCAATTTGTCCACAATGCCAACTCGACCATATTGCTAACTCGTCCATATACCCAACTCGTCCACAATTCCAACGCGTCCATATTGCTTACTCATCCACAATGCCAACACGTTCACAAATGCAACTCGTCTACATTTCCAACTCGTCCATATTTCCAACTCGTCCATATTTCCTACTCGTCCACATTCCCAACTCGTACACAATGCCAAATTGTCCATAAACCCAACTCATCTACAATGCCAACTCGTCCATATTACCAACTCATCCATATTCCCATCTCGTCCACAATGCCAACTCATCCATATTGCTAACTCGTCCACATTTCCTACTCGTCCATACACCCAACTCGTCTACAATACCAACTCGTTTTTATTGCCAATCTCGTCCATATTATCAACTCGTCCGTATTTCCAACTCGTCTTCATTGCCAACTCATTTATATTCCCAACTCATCCACAATGCCAACGCGTCCATATTACTTGCTCGTCCACAATGCCAACTCGTCCACATTTCCAACTCGTCCATATTCTCACCTCGTCCACAATGCCAAGTCGTCCACATTACCAACCCATCAACAATACCAACTCGTCCATATTACTAACTCGTCCACAAATACAACTCGTTTACATTTCCAACTTGTCCATAGGCCCAACTCGACGATACACCCAACTCGTCTATACAAACTCGTCCTTATTATCAGCCCGTCTTTATTGCCAACTCGTCCATATTCCCAACTTGTTCATTTTGCCAACTCATCCACATTCCCAACTCGTCCAAATTCTCAACTCGTCCACGTTGACAACTCGTCCGTATTACCAAGTCGTCATCATTGCCCACTCGTCCGTGTTCCCAACTTGTTCATTTTGCCAACTCATCCACATTCCCAACTCGTCCATATTCCCAACTCGTCCACATTGACAACTCGTCCATATTACCAACTTGTCCGTATTACCAACTCGTCTTCATTGCCAACTCGTCCATAATGCGAACTCGTCCACATTGCCCACTTATCTATGTTCCCAACTTGTAAATTTTACCAACTCATCCACATTGCCAACTCATCCACATTTTCAACTCGTCCATATTCCCAACTCGACGATACATCCAACTCGTCTACAATACCAATTTGTCCTTATTATCAGCTCGTCTTTATTGCCAAATCTTCCATATCACCAACTCGTCCGTATTACCAAGTCGTCTTCATTGCCAACTCGTCCATATTCTCAACTCGTCCACATTTCCAACTCGTCCATTTTACCAACTCATCCATATTACCAATGTAGAAGATACATTCCCAACTTAGCTACATTGTCAAGTCGTCCATATTCTCAACTCGACCACATTTCCCATCCGGTCGACATGCAAGCGGAAGGACTAAGTTTTTTCTTGTAAAATACCATTTAATTTACCATAACTCATGCCATTTTCCTTGAAATTATTTTTTTGATTGACTTATATATTATAATCATATTTATAATAATCTATCATAAATTTAGTTATTTGAATGACGTTTAAATTAGTTTTACTACATTTTTTCTGCTTTGATTTATTGTAAAACTCGCCTATAAAAATAATCTATTCTTGAATGACGGTCAGTGTTTCTAGTCTTGCGAGCACCAGTCCAACTCGCACTTAACCGGCTTCTTCCTCCACATTTTTAACAGTTATGCGAAAAAAGTTTTCATACCAACATTTTAAAAAGAAAACAACCTGGCAATTTAGATCATTGACATAATAGCCCCCAATAAAAAATACATTAAAAGTTGTCAGAATATGGTTACTGTCATTCATTGTCAACAAACTGTAAAATTATTTTTGCATATTCGTACATGTTTTAAGTGTTGCGGATATTATGTTGCCGACTCAAAAATAATATTTCATCATGCTGAATAACTTACTACAGGTTTGTGAGCAAATCATGCTTATTATTATTTGGTCATCTTATGTCAAAATAGGGATCACAGGTCACGTGGTCAATGTCACGTGGTTAGCGCACAGTAGTTTTTTCAAATCCATTTTTCAGTACTTTTTCAGGAAAAAATAAAAATTCCAAGAGTTTTATGCACCTCTCCAGCATGAGCCGAATCTAATGACATATCATTTATCAAAATCGGACCATAACTGTAGATCTGATGGGATGTACAAAAATCGGCCTCGCGTAATATATATATAGATTGATCTATATATTTAATAACTGAAAGAGACACTAGCAATATTTTATATTGCATCAACATATGACCATTTAGCAGAATATATTTATTTTGGTTTATTAACCATTAAATTGACATAGCTTGGTGGTGAGAAATCTCTATCAATAACTTATGATGGAATTAGCTGTTTTATTATAGCGTTCCAAATATGTGTCTTCCCTTTATCCTGTCAAGGACGGATTAATTGTTGGTCGAATCTGATATCCGGACAGCGGGGTGGGGCCGTCCTTTCCTAAACAAAAAACCCCTTTAGTTATATATTTATGTATTATATCGAACACTAAACAGCCATACACTATCCACATTCCTACTGGGTCATTTGGAAAAATGTTAGAACAGAGACATTGCATCATATAAATAAATATTTCAACCTTTATTTATTATTTGTTTATCAATTAAATAACACACTACTTCTCGTCCAAGATGTATATTTAGATTCATTAACCTTCATTATTGCTTCTGCTAATAATTTTATTAAATAATATTGACTTGTCCTAAATAAACTGCTAATGTCGTCTGATTTGTATCCTTACCGCAGAGAATCTGGTTATTATAACACACAACTGGATCCTTTAACCCACTAGACATGATCACAATCTATTATTAATTAAGGCCAAAACATAATCTAATTACTATATCAATTACTGAATTCTGGCATGGAATCCGGTAAGGTGACTGATCCTTGCTCCATTCGCTTCTTCCAGTTGAAGTCTTTACAACGTTCAACGCCTAAACCGGAAAAAAAAGGTCCGTATAAAAAAAAACTTGATTGGGCTTGTTTCAATTGGTAATCGCACACCAAATTAAAGGGATCAAGCAAGATGTAAATACTGCCAACGCAACCGCTCTTTTAAATTTACAGTGGAGACTGTTTTTATTTGCTTAATATGTTATTATAGAAAATATATTTAAGCGTAAACATTATGGATTGATCTAAGAATAAACTTTTTGATTTGTCTACTTCCTGATGGCACTTTTTTTGTTAGGTTTAGACGTTGACCAATGATATCGCCTGGTGACTACCAACACTCGCTAAAAGTTGTAACGGAACTATGCTCCAGTGAGTTTTAGCCAATGGTTTTATGACGTGAAGCGCCATCTAGTGTTTTATTGGGAGTCTATTGTAGAGGGTCAGCATCTACGCTGTCTTACCTTACAACGCCATCTCGTAATTCATTGATGAATTAAATATTGATAGGGTTGCTGGAGCGTGGATTAAGTTTAAATCTTTCACACTAGGGGGCGTTGTGATAGACAAGCATAAAACAAGGATGTGTTTATTAAATATTTTAATATAATTTAAAGGCCGCATGCTGTATTGGTCTCAATGCTTGTAATTGTGCTGGGAAGCTCAGTTGTTGTTAATTATATGATATGCGTTGGTGTTTCTAGGAGGTTTGTTGATGTGGTTTTGTCGAGTGTAATAGAAATGTCAGTGACGTTTTGGGAGAAATTGCGTTTAAGTCACGTTCTTATTATTTTACAGGCATTGGGAACTTTTAAAACGGACCGAATTTTAAAGACAGCTATGTTGGGATTAATAATTAATCTATAATAATAAAGATAAATTTTAATTTGGTTTAATTTGCCGCCAATATCATTGGCTACAGTAGCGACTAACGGCGAGTAGCGGAACTAAAGTTATCTACACATAAGCCTATAGATATCTTTTATTTGTGTGAGTTGTAGATAATACCAACCAATGAGGAACTGGGAATTCATTGAAACATAAAACACATGTACACAAATTGAGTTCCGCTATCCGACGCGGTGGCGCTTATAGAGATTGGGATGGATTTTGATCGAGAAGGTTCGAGATGGGGGCTCGGGAAAAAAAAAAACGATGGAGATGGAAGGAAGTGCGGAAGGACTGGTGTTCTTGGGGCTGGATCGAGAGGTGTAAGAAAAAACTCTGACGGATAAGTATCGAAAATCAGCTGTTCTGGGTTTCGGAAGAGGTTGATAGTCATGTGGGATGTGGTGTGGAGTGTTATTATGTCGGATTGTTTGCTTGCAATAATCCTTATTGCGAGAGAGGTAAGCGCTGTTGTTTATTTCCACAGAAATGTCTTTTCCGGCCAGGCCTCCTTTAACACTAGATGCATTTCCATGATTCATTTTACGGTTCAATAAAGCCCTCATGACGAGAGTGTTAAGATACGGGCCCTATGCACTTCTGTTGCTAAGTGGCCGAGTTATCCGCACTGTGTTTCAGCTTGTAATTTAGACAAGTAGGTACCAAACATGTATATCTTATGTAATTGTGGATAGATAAATTATCCCCAGAAATAGCTGTGTTATTAATTACATTTCCTTCACACTATACTGACTACACGTTTAACACACCTATTTTAATATCGGTATGGGTACACAGATTTGTCTTTGTTTAAAAATAGCTACAGAGGCAGGTCTGTCTTGAAGGTATAAGGTATGTGGTACACTCTCTCCTTCGAAGCAATGTCAGTGAACAGAATGTTCAGCTTGGAGAAATATGCTACATGAGTAGTCAGGTTGGTTGTCTGTTCCAGATTGACATGAGAGGCTAATCTGATATGGCGACTGGTTTGCAAAGACCTTTTGTCATACATAGTACCGGGACGAAGCTTATCGCTGGTCAAAGGAGTCCTCAATAGAGCAATTCCAGAGATCGGCTATAAACTTTAATCTTTGGGAGGCTCGGGGTCTGTACTGCTGTGCCTAAATCCATCTCCTAAAGACTTGGGTATTCTCTAACGAGGGAGATGGTTGGTGGCTATCGACTTTGCAGATACTCTTTGTCAACCGGCTAGACCTTAATAGGCGCAACGACTAAACCCATATTTGATCCAAGTTGAATATGACTTCTAATATTTAGAAATGCTGATGGGAAGAGTCTGGTATAGGTAAAGGTTTTACAAAGGTAAAATATCCTACCCTTCCTTCTGACTCTCCTGACACAGTCTGATATTTTTATCATAAGAGAAACGGCTGGTTTCATTGTTATATCAACTATCATCATCACCCAACCATGTTGTGTTAATACATTGCTATGGTCTGGTATTACTTAAGTGTCATTTCTCAGTTGTGGTTCTCTTATGAGATGGATGATCTGTCTATATACCTAATAAAATAGCTGAAACAGACACTACCAGTATTTTCATACTGCATTTACAAGCGACCATTATGGCAGAATTATTTATTTGGTTATTAGCCATTTATATTGACATAACTTGGTGGCTAGATATTAACATGAGGATATGGCTGAGTCCATCCCCTGTTTTACTTATTCAACTCAGCTGTCAGGTTGTGTAATTCACTGCTTGGTCTTGTGCTACTTTTAGTGTCATGTATCAGTTGCATGTCTCCTGGGACAGATTATCTATCTATATATTTAATAACTGAAAGAGACTCTAGCAATGTTTTATATTGCATCTACATATGACCATTTAGCAGAATATATTTATTTTGGTTTATTAACCATTAAATTGACATAGCTTGGTGGTGAGAAATCTCTATCAATAACTTATGATGGAATTAGCTGTTTTATTATAGCGTTCCAAATATGTGTCTTCCCTTTATCCTGTCAAGGACGGATTAATTGTTGGTCGAATCTGATATCCGGACAGCGGGGTGGGGCTGTCCTTTCCTAAACAAAAAACCCCTTTAGTTATATATTTATGTATTATATCGAACACTAAACAGCCATACACTATCCACATTCCTACTGGGTCATTTGGAAAAATGTTAGAACAGAGACATTGCATCATATAAATAAATATTTCAACCTTTATTTATTATTTGTTTATTAATTAAATAACTAACACTACTTCTCGTCCAAGATGTATATTTAGATTCATTAACCTTCATTATTGCTTCTGCTAATAATTATTAAATAATATTGACTTGTCCTAAATAAACTGCTAATGTCGTCTGATTTGTATCCTTACCGCAGAGAATCTGGTTATTATAACACACAACTGGATCCTTTAACCCACTAGACATGATCACAATCTATTATTAATTAAGGCCAAAACATATAATCAAATTGCTATATCAAATACTGAATTCTGGTATTGAGTCTGGTAAGGTGACTGACCCTTGCTCCATTTGCTTCTTCCAGTTGAAGTTTTTACAAAGTTATGTTAGTACTCTTCAAAATTTCGTATCTATTTAGTTAATTGATACTGGTATACAAACTCTAGTAGTAAGTACATCACTTAGTGATGGTTTCTGGTTTTCAGCAAACGCTATGTTTATTATTTGTAGCAATTATGCCGTAGTTTTTATATGTATTAACAGTAAACAAATCAAGCATGTTTTTAAATTGGTTGGAACGTCAATATCTTGAGTAATTTTTTTTTTACAGCATGCTAAAGTTATTTTTTTTGGCGGAAATGCACTGATGGTTAGCTACAAAAGTGTTTTTAAAAAAATGTGTGGTATGTAGTAGGGTTAACTTTTTTTTGATTTGTCAATAAGTTAATGGCAATGTTATCAGAATACTTTAGTTTATATTTTACTTATCACGTAAATTTTTGGTACGAATTGAAAACTTTAAGAAAAACTCAATTAAAAAAAACTATCACAGATTGGACGAAGGCGTTCAAACTCTTCTGAATAGTCCCCTGTATCACCTCCAAACGTTCCTACATCGTTATTCCAAACATCCTGTATAATATGTCTTGAAATTTATAGACGTAAATCATCATCATCATTGGCCACAGCATCTGTTGTAGAGGTTTGTTGCAGCACTTGTGGGTTTACTGGTTCCCACATCGCCGTTGATGACTATAGAGTCCTATAGTAGCGCGGCATTTCCTGCCATTGTAGGTAATATAAATAATTAAGCATGAAGGCAACAAAAAACACCTTCTAAAAGAAACTGTATAAAACCTGTTAAACACCTATGTATTATTTCAGGTGTTTTTTGTTGAGGTTCACGCTACGTATATAGACGTATCTACAAGTATTCATACGATGGAGAGGGACTCACACAAAAAGACATAAAAATAACAGGTGAGTGAAAACCTATGTCCGCTGTCGAGTGACCCGGGGGAAGGTAAATTTATTTATAACCAATTAACCATCATAGAACGTAATTTTTTTAACCCTTTTTGGCTCATTTTCCAAATCTTGAATGATTTCAGTTGATTACATATAGTAGGGTACGCGACGATGCTAAATCGGGATTCACTCGAGCGTCATAGAGACCTATTGGGTTGCGAAGCTTAGATGATAAAAAGAAAAAAATGTCATATAAGATATACCTTTTCATCGGTGGGGGGAGCGGCTACAGATTATCAAAAATGTAAAAAAAAACTGTTGCATGGACATACTCGAGCGCGTCAGATATTGATAGCATCCATGTCCTACACATTTTTAAAGATGTAGGCATGTTAAACTGATTGTTTCCATGATGGGGGTGGTCGTACTTGAGGGTTGAAAATGAAAAAAAAAATTTTTTTCATCGGGCGCGTCAGATTTTCTAAGGAGATGTTAAGTGAACCTAAGAAAAAGCTCTTATATAATAATCTGACGATTTGGATGTGACGCAAACTCGCAGTTATTATTAGAATGTGCAAAAAAAAATCGCCATTTTGAAATACTCAAGCGCGTCAGATTAAGATATATATGGTTCATCTTTATGCCCTAGACGTGCTGTCTCATAATCTGACGATTATCTGGCGGGATTCGCCTAATCTGACAATTAAAAAAATGAACAGGAACTTGTGACTCAGAGCACTCTCCTGAAACAGGAAAATGTGTTTCGGAGCACTCCCCAGAAGCAGGGGCATGTGATTCGGAGCTATTCCCAGAAACTTCCGATGCACTGTCATATTCCATTATACGTTGCCGCTGTTGTAAATACTGAAAGACTCGCGGTATTTTTATTGCTATAAATAATTTATAGCACTGTGCGTGATTTACTTCATTTAATGAAGATTCTCTCGAAAGTTCAAGATTATCGTATGTATGTTTCTAATGTAAACTTAATTGTTTTTTGTAAAGTAGTTTTACCACAAAATACACACTTTATATTAATATCACAGCTGCCGGCAAACTTTTAGAGCATAATCTTGACTGCGCAGTAGCCCATTTACGTACAAATGTAGGTACATGCGCAAATCTGCCATTTTTGTTCTAAAAGTTGCCGGCAACTATAAATATTTAATAGTGCTAGTACTTTAGTGTTGTAAACAACATGATCAACAGTCATGGCGTCATTGGCAACAGAAACCAGAGTGGAATACAGGCATCACGTAACTGCACGCAATATACTTTATCGATGAATTTTTGTTACTTCGGCTAGTGGAAATCGTCAGATTATATGTTTTCCGTTATCATTGATTCATTCCCTTTTAAATAAAAAAAAATTAGCCACGCTCGAGAATGTCGAGATGAAGTTTTTTTTTTACAACTTTGTAGCCCTCCGTCTTCTTTACGTCACCTTTAAATTGTCAGATTAGAGGAATATACACGTTTTAGCATGTAACTAACTCACCCTACCTTAATCTGACGCGCTCGAGAATTTCAGATGAACAATTTTTTTTTTACTAATCTGATCTTTTATCCTTGACGGGCGGCCATATATATGAGGCTCATATTTGGTGGAAGTACTTAACTGGGTATAAGGTATCCCCCTATATATTAATCTGCCGCGCTTTAGGTACTCCCGAAATCCCCTCTTCGGCTCTCCTACTAATACGGAACCTTTTTGCTAAGTTCCAGAAAGACAAAAAGACAAGTGTTTAGTTAAACACAGCACTACTAGTAGGTATAACTAGTTAGTTAAGGCTTAAAAAATTATGCGTAAATTATATTTTGACACAACAAGATAAGCAGATTAATAAAATAGCAATATTTTCGTTACATTGTTAAAACATTATTGATTTCTCATATTTTTTTTTAATTAATGCAAGGTAATTACTGTGATTCTAAATTCAAATATGTTAATTTTTTAATGAACATCGAACATAGTAGTGCGGTAAAATATAAAAAAAAATGTGTTTTTCGTCTATGAAATTTAATTGCTTTCCTAATATTAGAAATTAAACTTAACTCGGCTTAGGTTTTCTCCGGGGCTTGTAGTATGCGGTTCTTCAAGAGGGGAGTAAATAGGTTCTTAAAGGGTCGGCTGCGCGCGTGTGATGCTCCTGCCGTTGCAAACGTTCATAGGCGGCGGTAACTGCTTAACATCAGGCGGGCCGAATGCTTGTTTGCCACCGTAGTAGTATAAAAATAAATAAATAAAAAACTCGGAATAAAACACCAATTTCACTCTCGCGCTCTAACTCTGCTAGAGTGAAAAAAAAACAGAGTAAAGTGGGTGCTATTCATACCTTGTTTAATAATCTAGGTTCTGGTGTACTGCCTTTTCGCCGAATTATGTTTCGTCAAATTTCATTTGGCAACCAACTTTTCGCCGAAATTTTATTGCGCAAACCAATCCATGGCATAATTTTACTTCGTAATTTTTTTATTTCGCTACATTTTTATATTCTAAAATTTTATTATGTCAAATTTTATGTGGTAAATAATTGTGTAGCAAATGATTTGCTTAGTCAAATAACGATTCATCAAAAGCCATTTGGGCAAATTACCTACAACCATTGCTTACAGTATGATGATAGTGCAAAATAAAACACAAATATAAACCGAAAAAAATATTTTTTAATCAAAATCAATTTGTTGTACTTTGCAGATCCGACTCGGCCGGGTTAGGTTAGGTTAGTTTTTTTTTTATATTCCTAAAAAACGCTCCTTTTGTTGTACTTGTGATACGTATGTATGTGAGCAGATCCGACTCGGCCGGGTTAGGTTAGGTTAGTTTTTTTTTTATATCCCTAAAAACGCTCCTTTTGTTGTACTTGTGATACGTATGTATGTGAACTGTAGGAATTCTAGCCGTCGGGATAACATTCTTCGGGATTACAGTCTTCGGGACGAAACTGCTCCCAGAGATAGGTAGGTTAGGGTTATTTTTTTTATGCACACACGCACATTAACATTAACTATCAGCGATGATAACTCAAGAATGAAATGCTATTTTGAGCCACAAAGTATGTAAACAAAAGTACCCTCTAAATTTAGGTGCATGGTGCATCACCCTACCCGCTTAATGCAATAAAATTATACTGCAATTTGAACCTTGCATTCTAACAAACTAGGTTAGATTTCATAATGCCATTCAATATGTTGCTAAATCAAGGTATGCCAATCAATACATTTGACGAAAACATAATTGACATCTTATAAAAATCCCAGATAATAATTGGTCTAACAATAGTTTATCAAATCATTAATTGGGAAAAGATATCAGTGCGAAACGTTGAGTTGGGAAATGAAAATTTGAGCAAATAAAAATATGGGATACGTAGTTAGCGAGTTAAGAATTTGCTAAATAATTTTCGGCGAAACATTAGTAAACCCTAGGTTCTATATAGTACAACAGCAAATTATACTTTTCTAAACTACAAAATATAAGTGATTAGAAATTAATTTTAAACGTTAATTATGTCTCCTAGTATGTATGTATGTATGTATGTATGTATGTATGTATGTATGTATGTATGTATGTATGTATGTATGTATGTATGTATGTATGTATGTATGTATGTATGTATGTATGTATGTATTGTATGCATGTATGCATGTATGTATTGTATGCATGTATGTATGTATGTATGTATGTATGTATGTATGTATGTATGTATGTATGTAAACACTTTATTGTACATAATTGGTTATACTTATAAATACATCCATAACAAATGAAACATGTACAAAAGCGAACTTATCCCTATTAGGGATCTCTTCCAGTTAACCTTTCTACTTCAACCTAGTCACTACTAAGATATCTTAACTAAACATTTTACGAGCACCTATTTGATGCTGCATACAACCAGAAACTTTACACTACGCTGACTTTAATAAAAAGATAGCCAGAGCTCTGATTCGTTGGAGCTTTGCAATATTTATATATTAGCAATATCTCTGTTTTATAACTGCAATATATAAAAATTATATCAATACCTGCTGTTCGAACTGCATTGAGTGACATTAACACGTCAGTATTTTGAAAGAGATAGGTATGTATAGCAAAATATGTACCTATTGCTAAACGTATAACGAAGTACCTACACCTACGCCACTCGCCAGTTCGAATTTTACACCCTTACAGAAAACACTAAACAATGTATGTAGTCCCATATAGATATCTGATCCTTTTAAAATAGGATCACTATTTTTTATCAATATTTTTTTTGTAGTTTTCTTGATTATTTTTGCATCGCCTACTCATTTCATTTCATTTATTAATCCGCTACCCAAAGGTTGTCTGGAAGAGATTGCTTTTTAGCGATAAGATCGCTTATTGTTTACCTCTATTTGTAATGATGTTGATCTGTATTTGTATTTATCTCTTTTTGAGGTGTGCAATAAAGAGTATTCTATTCTATTCTAATCTATAAATGCACAATAAAAAAATAACCTACGCGCCTAATATTATGCAACGGTCGAATAGCGTATATAGGTATCGCTAAATTAAAAAGTGGTAACGAGATTTCGGTGCACTGCAGATCTTGTCCTTACAATATCTACTTTCGCGGTTTGCTCTACTCGAGGTGACCACATTGACGTTCCACACGTAATAAATATATTGCTAAATTTGGGATATCGCAATACCGCGTCGAATCCGTGCCCAGGTCATATAAACATATTCCTACATTATACACACTTGCGGCTCTAGAGCGTCACTCGGATTTTTCCGGGCCGGCCCGAGGCCTGAGAGCCTGGAGGGCCCTTGCAGCCCTCATTACGAGCCGGATACACGAGAGGGTTGATATTGTGTTGTTTGGTAACTTGATAACGATGCAAAAGTGACTTGGTTACAATATTGCAAACGCGTTGTGCTTATTCAACAGCTGTTTTCGTTACATGTTTTATCTTCACCCATATTGTTAAATTACTACTACTATAATAAAATACGAACATATAGTTTATCTAGACCCATCTTGTTACATTCTTATTACAAGTTCAGATATTATAGGCAAGGACCTACATTACTTAATGTTTACCTCTGCCTGTTATTTTAATGTATTTCATGTTGTGTTGTATATTCCTTGATGTTGGAGGTGTGCAATAAAGAGTATTTGTATTTGTATTTGTACTTAGCAACGACCAAAATCAGAGGTGCAATTTCATAACAGTACCGTAGCAACCGCGAGGTCACCATTACAGTATCAATTTTGATCAAAATTGATACTGTTATGGCATTCCCCCCGCTGCTTGAGTCATTTCATGTGTTCCTCTGCTCCGCCGACTGACTGGCAGGACTGAGTGTTTCATATTTTCATAAAAAAAAAATACTCATAACTAGTGAGCAGCAGATACAGAGACTATTTCAGGAAATATGACTAGGTATACCTAAATTTTATTATTGTAACTACTTCGCATGTTTAATGGCTATGTATTACTGGACTCAGATTTTATCTCTATTTGTTCTAGGCTATATTATACCAATTAAAATCACATATGTACAGCTCACACTATTGCACAATAAAAAAAACTCATAATACTATAAACTCATCATACACAAGTAGATTAAATATAATAAATTATCAAACAACTTACACTCCCCATCTAGAAAATAATGAACTAAACACACTTTCATTACACGTGATATATGAACCTTATCTATTTAACAACAAACACACTCTAAAAATCAATAAGAAATTTACTCACCCCTACAGCTACCAAATCTATAACATGAATATTGCACTTAATACCTGTAATCAACGGCTATATAAAAATATACCCCCTAATGTTGCACAATCAGATTTCTATTTCGTCTCTTATTATGGATGACACTCTATCTACGATAAACCAAATAGATGAGTTAACTATTGCGCAGTCGATGGAATGTAGCACCGAAGACATTACAAAATATATACACTTCAACAAATCTGACCTAACTATAGTTTCTCAAAATATAAGAAGTGTTTATTGTAACTTGGATAATCTTCTAGTAACCCTAAAAAAACTAAATTTTAATATTGACATCATTATCTTGAGTGAGTGTCGTTTGCTCGCTGAAAAACCGGTCCCTGAAATAGATAACTATAAAAAATTCTTGACAACCAACCACTTAAACCAAAATGATGGCGTTGTAGCTTATGTTAGTAGTACTTGCGAGGTCAAAGTCCGGGAAATAAAACTAACACATGCTTCATGTTTAGAAGTAACTACCCATGATTGCACAATACTTGGTATATATAGATCACCATCAAACAAACAAGCGGAATACTTCATTTCCTCCTTAAGCTCACACTTATATTCCATCCGATCCAGTAAAAATATTGTAATAACTGGTGATATAAACATTAATATTGCAAACAAAAACAATGAGCAATCTTTTGAACAGTCTAATCGATTACATTATCTAAACATGTTGGCAATGCACGGTCTTTTACCGGGCCACACACTGCCTACAAGAGAAAATGCATGCCTTGACCATTTCATGCTGAAGCTTGACAATAACCACCAGAACCCCAAGATCGCAGTTCTAGACACAACCGTTACAGACCATGCGATGACACTGCTTAAAGTAAGCTGCCCACATATTCCTAAACATTGCACAAAAACCAAAATTGATATAGATTTTAAAAAGGCGCATAGTATCCTCGCAAAAGAAAACTTAACAGAGCTTTACAGCACAAGTGACCCTAACAAACTAACGGAGACACTTATAAGTATAATCAAAAGATGTCTCCTTGAAAGTACTGTCACGACCGTAGTTCCTAGGAGTAACCATATCCTTAAACCCTGGATCACACCGGGCATCTTACGATGCATAAGAAACCGGGATCAAATGCAGAGAAGTGTCCGGAATGAGCCAGATAATATCACCTTAAAAATCACTTATAAAAGATATCGTAATTACTGTAATGGACTAACTAAAAAATTAAAAAGAGAATACGAAAAGGCTCAACTAATCAAAGCTAGCAAAAACCCAAAAACACTATGGAAAACCATTAACAAGATAACAAACCGTAAACAGGACAAGACTGAATGTACTACATTACTGGACATCAGAGACTCGCCATTGAACTCGGTTAATGCTGTAAACCAGTACTTCTCTTACGTCGGCAAGTCTCTTGCTGAACTAATTCCGGCAAATAATAATAAAACAATCAATGTCTCAGGCGACTCTACGATCTCAGATAACTCTGTTTTGAACTCATTTGTTCTTTTCGAGACAGATCCGAGTGAAGTACTCACAGTCTTATCAAATTTAAAATCAAGTAGTGCTCCTGGGTGGGATAATGTCCCAACCCAATTCTTAAAAGTAGCAAGTAATATCGTCATCCCCATTATATCGCGCTTAGCAAACTTGTGTTTTGATCAAGGGGTCTTCCCTGACATCCTAAAACAAGCTATTATTACTCCGGTATATAAGGGTGGGAACAAAGATGATGTCTCCAACTATAGGCCGATATCGGTGCTACCCACTATTTCAAAAATTTTAGAGAAACTGATAAACAATAGGTTAATGAACTACTTAAATAAATTTGATATTCTATCAAGGGCCCAATTTGGTTTCAGAAAGGGTATCTCTACAGAAGATGCCATAACTGCTCTCTCTTCTCTAATAATTAGTAAAGTAGATAAAAACAAAAAATGTCTGTCTGTCTTCCTAGACCTTAAAAAAGCATTCGACACTGTCTCTGTTCCCATCCTTATTAATATTCTAGAAAAGATTGGCATAAGAGGTACTCTTCTATGTCTACTCAGTAGCTATCTCCAAAACAGGACACAAAAGGTCAAGATAGGAAATTATGTGAGCGATGAGTGCGTTATATCTTACGGTGTACCCCAGGGTAGTGTCTTGGGCCCTACCCTTTTCCTGATCTACATAAACCAGCTATGTAATATGCCTATTGCGGAGGGAACTGTATTCACATATGCTGATGACACGGCGGTGGTTTTTACTGGGGACACTTGGGAGGACGTGCAGCACTCCGCAGAACTTGGCCTTGCAATGATTGCTGGATGGCTCAAGAGACATTTACTTACCTTAAACACAGCAAAAACTAACTATGTTTGCTTTACGAACTACAACCGTACACAACCTGATGCTGCTTTCTCAATTAGGATCCATACCTGTAACAACGCTCAAACCACCTGTTCCTGTCCTAAAATTGACAAGGTAGAATCTACCAAATACCTGGGGGTTGTGGTTGATCAGCGTCTCACGTGGCACTTGCATACAGAAAGTATTATGTGTAGAACTCGTAAACTAATATGGATTTTTAAAAAGCTTAGGCATGTAGCTACGAAAGAAATGCTAAATCAAGTTTACGTGTCGCTGGCCCAGTCAGTCCTCACATACTGTATTCCTGTATGGGGTGGTGCTACAAAGGCTAAATTTCTTGAGCTTGAAAGAGCTCAAAGAGCATTGCTAAAAGTAATGTATCTAAAGCCGTACAGATTCCCCACAGAGGAACTCTACGTATTAGGTGACCTACTAACTGTAAGGAAACTGTATATATTACATCTGATCTGAAAGACACACAAAACAACCACATACAAAATAGATACAACTTTCACACGCAGGAAAAAGTACAAAGTTATCCAACCTCCTACAGTAAAATCCGCATTTGCAAGGAGACAACAGGCAGCACAATCCGCCAACCTGTATAATCTCATAAATAAACACATAGATATATATTCCTCCACTACATATGAGTGTAAAATTAAACTAACAAAGTGGCTAAAAAGTAAAAGCTACTCTGATATTGAAAATTTAATTCAGAAACCAATATAATTATACTGATGCATGCGCGCGCATACACACACACACACACACACACACACACACACACACACACACACACACACGCACACGCACACGCACACGCACACGCACACGCACACGCGCACACGCACACGCACACGCACACGCACGCGCACACGCACACGCACACACACACACATATTCACACACCTAGATAGCTAAAGCTGTACTACTTTTAAATTTGTAAGTAACCTACTGTTTAGTTCTGTATTCTTGTTTACAATTGTTTAAAATTTAAGCCTTTAATACAAAGATAAAATGTTTTAATTTTGTTTTAATTTTGGAAAGTAAAATTAGTTTAAAATTGTTTAAAATTGTATAAATTGTTTAAAATTTGTTTAAAATTATTTAACATTGTTTAAAATTTGTTTAAATTTAAAGATGAATTGTTTAAAATTGTTTCACTTTTAATATATTAAATCTATAAATCAGTATTACTTTGATAAAATAAATTAATAACCGAACTAACTTGTAGTAATGGTATACTCACAACTTGAGGGAGAGCGGTGTTCTCTTAGCACAAGTATCTCGTATACTTAAAAAGAGGCACCAGTGCAGAATTGTAACCCTACATATGATACCAATAAACATTTTTGATTTTTGATTTTTTGATTTTTTTTGATGTCTTGAAACACTTGTGTGATCCTATTATAAAACTCGCCTACGGCTCGTTTCATAAAACCACACTCGGGTTTTAAGACTTCTCATTAATAAGTCATTACGTAGCAGTAGCATAAACTACTATTAACAATTGTTGCAAAGCGTAAGAGGTGAGAGGTGTCCTTTGTGGTGATCTTTAGAATAGACAAAAGCACTCCTAGGCCTTTGTCTACATCATTCAGTGGTCCGCTGCTGCTGTTTCTATACTACTACGGTGGCAAACAAGCATGCGGCGCGCTTGATGTTAAGTAGTTATCGCCGCCTAAGGACGATAAACCGATGATGTATCTAGGATAAATAGTCAAAATAATGGTCCGCGAACAATTATAATTTCGCGGGTGATGATCGCCGTTATTCTTCAGAGGAATAGTACATTACTGCAGACGCCGGGAAATAAGTATTATTTCGTATCACTATCCGGCCTCCCTTTTCACATAATATATTGCTCACTCACGTATCGTCAATCACGTATTATGTATAGTGCTTTTCTCAAACATATGCAATGAAATAAAAAAATACCACTCAAAAAAACATAATTCAGCTGTTTAGCCCGTTCATGAACACAGACGCCATGTTGAAAAAAAAACTTCCCGGCCTAGGCCTTAAATTTTGTATGAAATTCCTTTACAGTTCTCTCGAACTGTTCCGCCCGACTCTTGACACTTCGAAGCCTGTTTTAACGATATTTCATTGCATGTTTGAGAAAAGGTATTTTCTTGCAAACAGCTAAGCAACAAAATTGGTCCCTGGTCAAGTAAAGGTTGGGAACCCCTGGTCTACCTTTACTTGACTATAATTACGGTCGAGGGCGGCGACGCGACGGCTGGGATATGGATACGACGGCTTCCCCGCTTAGCCACCTTTGTATTTTAATGTAACAACAAAGGACGAAGCACAAATTCGCAGGATGGTGGCACAATTAAAATAATAATAAGGTACCTACCTATTTTGTACATTATTTAGTTCGTGGTCGGATCAGGAAGATAACATAAATTTGGTAAATTAAAGTTTAAATTATTAAGTCAAGGGTTTTATTTCATGCTATAATATTATTTCTTTATTTGTCAACATAATTATATAATAAATACATCGTTATCGCGGGGACAAAATCAATTGACATAAAGAATAAACGCAACAGAATGTCTATTCAGTAAAACGGAATTAACTGCCTACTTGTTTGCAACTTCTGAAAGTTCTTGATATCTAATACGAAGTTTGTTTTTAAAATTTATAATTAGAAATTATTAATAGGTTACTTAGTTTTTGTTCCATGTAGAATTATTATTTTTATGTATAAGAAGATGTCGAATTTAATTATAAACAGTTGGTTGAAGTGTGCAATTCTAACAATATAGGTTTCGAATAGAGCTATTCAACTCTATTGTGATTTGATAATAATTATTTAATATCTAACATAATATAATATTTCTTATATCAAATAACAGGTTAGCGTAACTTATACAAGTAGCTAACTATTACAGTAGCTTAGACCGTTCATATGTGGCGTCTTCGTGCAAGAAATATTAACTTTGGCTAACTAAATAATCGTTCGCCGTCGATAGGTATAAACGAAATATCTTGCGTTTGGATAGTGTCTCTTCTGTTATTTTATTTCATAGTCTTTGGGAGCTGTCAAATCATTATTGCTCTCGCGATAACGAAGTAAAAATTAACAATTTAAAAAATTCGGCATCTACTGAGTCGCGCCATCTATTAGCGGGTAGCAAAACAATGAGACGGTGAAGAATCGGAGTGAGCATCCGCCGCTAGTTAGCGCTATCTGTCGGAAAATGTAGGAAACAAAATGAGTTGAGTCAAGGGAAATGCTTGTAGGTCGGTAGCTGAGTAAGGCTTTGCGAAGTTTCGTTGCTGCACAAGAGATGGCGCTTGGATAAATTTCTATATTTTTACACAGTCGTAAAAATGGTAAAAATTGAGAGTCTGGAGGTACATCGAAGATATTTAAGAGGCCTTATTCCTTAAATATTTTTTTTTTTTCATATTATGACAAAGAAAAATTCAAACTGTAGGTTTCAAATATATACCGATAAATCCCAATAGCCCTCTTCTAGGTAGTAACATCAATAATATGTTAAGAAACATGTTTCATCATAGAGAAAAATGTCTACATAATCAGCATTTTAAAAGGAATAAGGCCTCTTAAAAGTTGTATGAAAATCGCTGTGCCGCTAATATGTTTATTATTATTCATTAAATCACCGATGGACGGAGCGATATATTAGCGACATTCGCTATTTAAGTATTAGCTTTTCAATAAGGGAACAAGTACAGTACTTATACTTAAATGTTAAATCCTTAAAATCGAAAAATGGCATCAAGCCGCCGATCGCTCGTAACCATTTCCTTTAAGCGGCCAGCATATTCTCAAGAGGTAAATTGTCTGCTGCGGAATAGAGGAAGGGGGTCGGATTGGTACTGGACAATAATTGAATTTTACCGGTTAGTAAATAGTGTAGCGGATGCAGTCGGCAGCCATTTACATTCTGCGATTGTAGAACTCAACGACTAAAGATGCAATTCCGTGCATCGCAGCCGCGCGCGATTTTACACATTATTATAGCCTAATATGCGTCGGTTCGGCCCAGGGATAGTGGCGCTTCAAACAGCATTCATATGGCAATAATGACATATATTGCATTTGTAGCTATTTTTCAAGTTACCCAAATTTTGTCGTTACCAGTAGAATAAATTAGTACCACTAAAAATCCGCAACATGGCGTGAGCTGTAAACCCCCTGTTGGGATACCTATATAACAAAACGGGACAAAATCGCGTTCAAAAAGTGTTAATTTAATTACGTTTTGTAGTTATAAGTTATAACGCTTTTGTTACGTTAATTTGGAAGAAAGTTTGTAACAATTAATGTAGGTACTTAATCTAATATTGAAAGAGCTAGCACAAAGAGATGGGCGCTCATGGGTAAATACCCGATAAAGAGCGGGTAAATACCCAATCTACTACTACTACTGCCTGGTAAAGGCTGCCGGCGTCCTAGGCACGATACCATAGATTTTAAGTTCTGATCAAGTATTGTTTTATACAGTCAAATGTAAAGGTCTTTATCGTTGAGACAGACTATTCCAGGCAGGGATTTGTGTTGCATTTCAGTCATTCTGTCCCGGGCGAGTATAGCGCACGATAAACAGTCGGGTCTTAATATTGGTCCACTCATTAATTGTACACTGTTATCTACGATACAATATATCTGTTACCTACATACTAATAAGCAGTGACCAAATGTCCTAAAAGACAAAATTTTAGGTTTTAAACGTTTTAGACGTTCAATTATGCTATCTACCTACAAATGTTGGGAATTTTGCGGTTTCAACTTAAAGAATTCGTCACTTTCTACATAGCAATACAATCAATATATCGTCGACCGTAGGTTCAATTGGGGTAAGGGAGAAAATACGATTTTTCAGGAGAGGCTGACAAAGTTTTTTTTTTAACTAAATCGTTCATAACTTTTTTTGTAGTGAACCGTTTTTGGGCCTGATTTCATACATAATCTTGTATTTAAGTGTTCTGTTTATCTATGTAGTGCTCGTTTTAATAATTTGGATATTATAGAAAATGACATGTCCCTTACACCAACTTATTTCGCTGCTGATGTCCCTTACAGACAAAGTATTCTGTAGTCTCGTCCTTTACCTTACATTTACCTATTCATTGTATCCACTATATTGATGAAGAAATGGCGTAAGGGACTAGTTGAGATTATGTGTGAAAGAAAAAATAGTCTAAAGGGATCGTTGTAAAAATAAATGAGTACATACCTTTGACGTAAGGCGTATCTTAACACCGGAAATCTTTAAAACATTAATGTAAGAGGTATATAAATGTATTGAAACCGTGTGAGCATTTTTTGTGTGTCCGTTACATGCAATATTTGTATCGTTACAGATAACGTTTCTATCGAGTGGAATAACCCACATTTTAATTTGTTTTTTTTTTTAAATTATAGGCACATGAATTATTTCTCAGCCTCTATGATCGAATACTGAAATAAACAACCAATGTTATTTATACAGCAAAATTATTAAAAGTTTAGGGCTTGTGTTGAACGATAAAAGTTACAGAATTAAATACAATTCAGAAATAATCATTTTACATTTGTACTTTCTAGGAGTCCTGTTAGACAACATAGTAGTTGCTCACAATTCAGTGCCTCCAGTTATAAAGGGATAACTCAAAAACGGCACTTTTCAGAAGAGACAAACAACTATTTTTCAATAGTAGATATTTAGAACTTGAACTTTTTAAGAATTTTTATACAAGCTATAAGTTTTTTATTTATAAAATGAAAGCCTTATATTTTTATATAAGGCTTTCATTTTAAAAATAAAAAACTAATGTGTTGGCCCTATAAATATGTTTTTTTTGTAGTTATAGCTTTTGTTTGCGAGTATTTAAAGACATAACTCAATTTATTTGCACCAATTTTATCCTTATAAACGACGTGCATAAACAAAAGAATACGACTTGTACCTGTGTGAACGATATGCATAAACGAAACGAAACGACTTATTCTATTATTTATTATGGTATTTATAATTAATTACTACTTTTCAAACTTGAAACTTGTTACCTAAGGAGTCAAATGAGGCTGTATAATCAATATCAACATCAATGTCAGTCAATGAATAGCAAGAGCTCTAGTTAGATCCTTTGATTTCTCAACACTTATCGGTAGAGGAATTCAGATAATGACTATTAAAGTGTGTCATACCTAGGAATGCCTTTTAATTGACAGTGAAAATTTTCCTTTGCAATTCATCAAGTACCGAGACGACTTTAAGAAGTCCAAACTCAGTAGGATTACCTTATAGTTGTCTGTAAAGTTTTACCCATGTCGACTATCCGGCCTCATGTACCTAATTTCAACTCAGCTAGTCCTCGGAAAGTCAATCTAATCTTCGTTGAGATATTTTTAAACATATAATGTGTAAAGTTAATTAAAAACTTTTAATGAAGAACGTGTTATTACCTCCTCCAGTATTCCATTGGTTATTGTTTTTTTCGACAATCTTAGCCCACTTTTTTAAACTATCCGCTTAACAAAACACTTCACGGGTAGAATAAAATTCACGAGCTGTCGACAAAGAGTCGCCGAACTGACGAATTATACCTAATAACATACGAGGGCGGTTTGATAAGTCAGTGACTTTTAGTAAAAAAAAAAAACTTTTTAAATTTTTTTTATTTTATTTTTCTACATAATCTCCTTCCAATTCGATACATTTCGTCCAACGATGCTCCAGCTTTTGTATCCCCTCGAAAAAATACTTTTTGTCAAACCCTGAAAAATAGGCTTCAGTTTCAGCGATGACTTCCTCATTCGATGAAAATCTTTTCCCGCCGAGCCATTTCTTCATGTTTGGGAATAAAAAGAAATCACACGGTGCCAAATCTGGAGAATAGGGTGGGTGCGGCAGTATTTCATAACGTAATTCTACTAATTTGGCTGTTGCGACTGCCGACGAGTGTGCAGGGGCGTTGTCGTGATGAAACAGTATATTCTTCTTTGACAGATGTGGCCGTTTTTTCACAACTTCTGCGTTAAATTTCTCCAACAAAGCAGCATAATAAACGCCAGTTATTGTTTGACCTTTCTGCAAGTAATCGATATAAATAATACCTTGGCTGTCCCAAAAGACAGTGGCCATTACCTTTCCAGCCGAATTAACGGTTTTCGCTTTCTTCGGGGCCCGTTCGCTAGCAGAAGTCCACTGTTTTGACTGATTTTTCGTCTCTGGCGTATAATGGTGAATCCATGTTTCGTCCGCCGTCACGAATCGACGAAAAAATTCATTAGGATTATGTTTCAATTTGGCTAAGCATTGCTCGGAAGTTCTTACGCGAATTCGTTTTTGGTCGGCTGTCAGCAAGCGCGGCACCCATCTTGCGGAAAGTTTTTTCATACTTAAAATATTATGTAAGATATGAAAAACTCGTTCAGATGAAATTTGTACAATCTCGGCTATCTCACGTATCTTCATTCGACGGTCATCCAAAACAATATCGTGGACTTTATTCACCATGTCATCAGTGGTCACTTCAATCGGCCTTCCAGACTGTACTGCGTCATTGGTGGTGATACGTCCACAACGAAATTCTGTAAACCACTTGTGTACCATTCCATGCGATGGAGCAGATTCCCCATAATATTTTTTTAACCGGTCTTCAGTCTCTTTGTTTTGCCACGTAAAAAGTAATGCTTAATTAGCACACGAAATTCACTTTTCTCCATTTTCCGTCAATTTCCCGCTCTTATCTGACATATGCCTCGATTTCTTTTTTAATTTTCGCAATATAAGAAAAAAAATATGACAGCCAGTAACCAAAGAGTTAAGAATTAGAATAAAAAGGTTCGATTATGAAAAAGTTTTTTTTTTTGCTTAAAGTCACTGAATTATCAAACCGCCCTCGTAAATAGACACTTCTTACATTTCTCGGTGGATTAATTACTAAATTTGAAATTTTCTTACTACTTACTTAATTTATTTGAATACCTTCATTTATCGTGAAAGTTTGCATGTAAATAAGTCAAACTACGCTCGTAGTTTCAATGACTTAGTAAAGCCAAAAATTAACATCCAGTTTACACAGATACCCGTATAAACAAAGATTATAAAAGTGATGCTTTTATTTATTTATTTATATATTATTTATTTATTTATTTATTGAAAAACAGATTACATGACATTCCAGTTTACACCAATGCGTCATGAACCGCACAATGTTTATTTCAACGGCGAAACGGCGTGGCCTCGTTGTTCCAACATCTCCGGTGTTAGATTGCTTTTATTGCAACATAACACTTTCTTTAATAACAATAGATTAAAATAATATGAAGTTAGATGTGTTTGTATATAAAGGTAACAGGGATAAGTATTCATTGATTCTCACGAGAAAATTAGCGTAACGGACACGGAATCTTAATATAAATCAGATCAAACCTAAATATCGTCTTAACCAAATTGGTGTAAGGTTCATACTGTTAAAAAAATAAGGTGGCAAATTGGGGTAAGGAGCATTATTTTCTAAGCTCGTGCAATCTTTTTAAGGTATGGGTGTTATTTATTCATGATCCAAAAAAAGCATTAGTGTAAAAGCCAGTTTCATAAGATTGTCTTCAAAAATAAGTCATGTAAAGGTAATTCCTTAATTGGAAAGACCTTTACCTTATTCAAAGTGGATTGGTGGCAGTAGTTACCCTATTTGACGTTGCTTTATTAAAATAAAAAACAGATACATGGTTTTTGTGGGTCAGATTTGATTTTGAACCCATAAAAATCAGTAGTGTAAGGAACATTTTTTTCAAGATAGATTTTTTTTATATACACCATTCGATAGAGCGGAAAATTCTGAACAAAACTGTATATTCAACTCATTTTGCGTATTTTGTCCCTTACCCCAATTGAACCTACGGCCGACGATATATTGATAGAAAAAACGTTCGCAAATATTTGTGACTAAGTTCTAGATGGAAAGAAAAGGGAATTAAAACTACAATCAAAAGAAACTAAATGGTGCACATTAAATATTTATTTTATTTATGTACATATTACAGTGCATAAAATAAATGGTTAAAAAATTACAGCCTCGTGTTTGCAAAATCCTGTAAAAACATGTGATAATACTTACATTAATATAATAATTAGTACTTATCTTATATAATTATTTGCTACCTGAAAAAAGTGAGAAAGTGAGTTACTCCTGTTGAAAATGTTTGATTATATTTGAGGCATGTGCATGTGAGGTGGTGAAAGTTTATGTATATAAGTGGTATGCGTGCGGTATACAGATAGATCGATGGATATTTAATTAAAGCACCCGTTCTCACAATGCTGTCACCAAGTAGAGAGCACAGCCTCATCAGGAAATCGCAAACCTGCACTAAATCAGTTAAAAATAACTATAATGGACAGAAAAATAAAAAAAAATGTGTGATTTTTTTACAATGTAACATAACGCATACAAAGGCTTGACCATGGCCCATGACCAAGAACTTCTATTTTAAGCAGACTGCTAATTCCTATAGAAATTCGTGTTTTACTGAATTTTTGTAGACGGCGTCTTAAACAATAAACATATCCCATACATTTTAGACCAACTGGTCAACCCGAATATATTTGTTTCTTACAATTCTATAACATTTTTTCCAAATGCTTTAGTCAGCCGGCTCTAGGCGCCATGTTCTTACATAAAGGGTACTAACGTACAGTTTTTGAAAGGCAATCAAATAATATTATTTCCAATACTCCTTGCTATAAGGATGCAACTCTTAAATTTTACCAAAATATAAATATATATTTTTTAATGTCGATGTCGTTACGACAATTCACTTTTTTTTGGTTGAACAGCTCTCTGCCTTCAAAGCCCAATAAAAACGGCCGTTTTTTCATTTGTCACGACATTAGAAACTTCTTCCTTCACCTTCCATCTTCTTGCTTCCCTAGAATATCCCGCAAGTATAAAGCACTTGTTTCACCACACTGGAGACGGAACAATTAACGGAATTTATTTTCGCACCAGAAATTAACAACAATGTTAGATACCGAGCCAGTAAGAGAGAAATAATATTATGAATATGATAGTAGTAGTTGTGGTAGTAGTTAATAGTTGATCGCCAGCTGTTCACACTGTCGGCGAGTACAATCAGCAGCAAAAGTAGCTAAGCATTAAAACACGCTCACAATAATCTGTACAACCCCTATTCTCTAGATGTAGATATCTTTTGAGCACCTGGTGTGCATAGCAACTTCTGCCGCTAGCGGACCGTACTTCCTCTTCACTATTTTGTCGAGCTATCAAGTATAAAACTCGCTCGGCGATAATCGCTCAGCGAGCACGCTTGGCGGTCAAAAGTCACACTGAGAGAATAACAAAACCATTGCAGCGTTTTCATGAGTGTTCTGAAGAAGCAGATCACTTAATGGGTACCCTTGCCATGGAAATTATGCTCAGGATATCTACGGGACGTCTGCCTTAGTGAAGAAGGTGGTTGCATCACGCGGTCCACACAGCTTAAGGCTTATATTGTAGGTAAAATATTTAAGTATGTGGTCTTGAACATCAGCAAAAGAGGGGGAACAAGTAAGAAGAAGAAAGAGTGAAGAGGCTCTCCTGATTGGCCGCTGGCGCTGACAAACGACCGGACGCGCGACAATATTCAATTATTCGCGAATTGCGTTCTGAATATTAACGTGCCTTCAATACGAAACCGTTTTTAGCACCACAGTCTCTAACTTGCCTTTAATTGTCCGTTTTGTTCAAGACTAGGCGACACTTAATTAGTACTCTATGTCTTAATTTCAAAGTCGAGGCCTTTTACCAAAAGACGTGCTAGTTATCAATTCAGGTTTATTTGCGACGCATCTGCAAATGTCTGTATCAATACTTGAATTATGGCTCATCTGTTTTTCAGGAATTGATTTTCAAAAATCCATTCGCAATATAGTAGGTATCTATTAGCAGACTTAGTTGTGCTGGGCTTGATTCATGTTCATGCATTGATAAAATGTGCAATATGAAAGACTGAATATTATGTCAATACTGTTAAAATAATCACTAGGTGTGTCACCTTGGTGAAATTTGTGACTCGATGATGATAATTAAGTATGTTCAAAATAATAGCTATTGATCCTTCTTTTAAAGTTATATAACTAAATACCGACCGAAGAACACAATTAAAACTAAAGTCTTCAAAAGCACAAAGGCCTGAAAGGCTAAGGTCACCGTTATTAGCGAGTCGTAAAACGTTTCAGGACGACCGCAGCGTCCTCTGGTGGAATGTCTATCATTGTTCAACCCTTTCCCTCAGACTACAACTAACTATTATACGTGTATGTATATCGGGCAGATTGTCACAGTAAACATTACAGAATGGTAAAGGCAATTTTCGGCGTCTTTAAAAAAGAACCGACCCAATTTTTATAAAATATCCAACACAAACCCAACCCAGTTTCAAAAAAAACATATGCACGAAAGGAGTATTTTGAGATAATGATAATGATATGCAGTGCACGTAAGTTACGTATGTAAACGTGACGTAACGTTATTTAACACGACGAATTGACATGCATCGAATGCCTCCGAATCCGGATCCATACGTACATACAACATTGACGATAATTATCTTTAGTATCAAGATAATACATTACTATGCATTAAATAACTGTAAAAACTTTCTATATTTCTATAAAAATTATAAAGGTGTCAATTCAGACGTCCCTACTTCGCTGATTAAATTCACCTAATTGCTTGAAAAGTATAAAGACACCCGGCTAGTCGTCTACTAAAGTTTTAATTACCTCAACTCAAATCGAATAAAACCTAAGGACATTTTCAATTCAACATTTTATTACAAACCTTAATTATTGTTTTCATTGGCGCGTACTGTTTCGTATGCTGTTAATGTGGGAACCATATAAAGCGCTCATTTGTAACTGTCGTGGTCGTGTCGACTCACGTGGACGGGAGCACTGTCATACATACCACAGCTACATTAGTGTAGGTATACACAATTACACAACATCTTCCTATCTTTTTAACATTAATAATTAATATAAATAATAATAAATAAATATCGGACAACCTCACACAAATCGATCTAGTCCCAAATTAAGCTCAAGAAGGCTTGTGTTATGGGTACTAGACGACGATATACGTACTTATATAGATAAATATATACTTAAATACATAGAACAACCGTGACCCAAGCACAAATATTCGAGTTCATCACACAAATATTTGCCCTGGCCGGGATTCGAACCCGGGACCGCCGGCTCAATGGGCAGGTGTCTACAAACCGAGCCAAACGCGTCGTCGAAATAAATAGTACATATTAAAGATTTCGTGGGTGTTTCGTGGTGACTTTAGTAAGTAAACCAGTTATAACAGTTTTACCAATGTTTGATTATAATGTATTTTAGTCTGTTATATCTCTGTGGCAAACATTATTATCACCTTAACTCAAAGTCAAAACATTATCCTCTGCTGGCCTTTGGTCTCTCTTAAAAACCACCACAGAGGCTGATCTTGTATCGCCAAACAATTTTGCCGTGTTACGGTAAAAGGTCGTATCTTTATACGGATGTCATAGTAAGATACGTCCTTTTACTCTAGCATAGCAGACTTTCATTTGGCTATCATCACCATTTCGTGTCTCGCTCACTCGTCATGCCGCCGCGCTCGGATCTCTCGCTCAACCGCTTGCCGCGCCGCTGGTCGCACAAAGTCGTGGCATTTCCGTTACAAAAAGTTATTAATGTAACCTTCGTTCTCGAATAACCGATATGGTGTAATTAATATCGACTTAGTAAAACACTGCCTTTAATAGTATTCACTTTATTAGATATTACACATCTTATAGCAAACTGACATAGATTCCTCTCAACCAATGAAACACGACAGAAGACCGTCTCGAGGCCGATGGCGAGTCTTATATATACTTTTCCCCACCATCAGACTACCCCCAGCAGTGCTGGTTGTACCTGAACGGTCTAAATTCAAATGTATGGTGTTGCCAACAAAGAAATATGTTACATTCGGCCATCCGACTCGAAACGAGTCCTCTCGTTTTGTGGTAAGTATGCAAGTACAATTCATACATTAAATATTCAAATTAAATATAAACAAGTCATAATCATAACACAAAATGTGTTTTTTTTTATGCGGCTAATAACAAACTAGGGCATGCAATAATTATGATTAAATAAAGAAGACAATTAAATTTCCAAATAAATATTCACTATCATTATCATAGAAATAACTTCCATGTGCGTAAGGCATTACATTACAACTATGTATGTACATACGAGTATGTAAACGGTTTATTGTTGTACACTAAAACAGGAAAAACATTTCGAAAGGATAAGCATGTAACAAGGCGAACTTATTAATAATAAACGTATTAGATACAAACACAAGAAACACTAGATTACGAATGCCATAAATTCCAGCCATAACATTTTTCTATCCTGTAAGTTGTACAGTGATTATTTAGTTTAAAAAATAATAAAAGAGCTTCTTCAGCATCTATGTGCAACTAACTGTTCATACAGATCTTAATTATTCATTCATTAATTACATTTAAATTACTCTAAGTTAAACCATAGATCTATGATGTTATTAGTGGGTACTCATAACATAGCTATGATGCTATAGGCATTATACCTATAACATTCGACTAAAGATGCTACAGGCGTATACCCATAACATTCAAGACACGTCTACGTGTTCCAAGACATAAACTCACACGAGTTATGTACAGACATGATTAATAGTAAATCATGCTCCAATCACGTTATGAACCAACATCTGTATATTTAAGCAATTATTGTATAGTTTTAATTACTAAAAGAGTAAAATTAATCTGATCATCAACTTGTGCCAGCAGTCCTGAACAATGTCCCATACCTATGTTCAATGCCTATTCTTCTGAGGATTCATCTGCACTAGATGCGTCATCAGTTGGATCATTATCAAAGCTCAGCCATGGGAATATTTTATCAACAGAAACAATTCCTTCGTAACGCCTACCCTTTTTGGTTACTGGCGTATCCTCGATCACAAAGCGGTCATTAGTCAATATCTTTTTTATCCGGTATGGCCCTTGACATTTGGATTTGAGCTTTTTTTGATTGTCCAGTACCTCCAACTATGGCCCTAATAACCCTAACCAGGTCTCCTTCCTTATATTGAGTACAGTTTTTTCTGCGCCTATCAAACCTTTCCTTGCTTCGCTCTTGATCCCTGTCTATTAAATTTTTGGCCTCATTCCTAATTTCGTCTAAGCTCTTACCTACCATACCACCTCCCAAATCCTCTATAACATTATTCATAATACCCTGTGAAGGATTTGTAATTTTCCTACCAAATAACAATTCCGTGGGAGTTCTCTTTGTCACCTCATGCACAGCCGAATTAATACTCAACTGAACATCCCCAACATGGTCGTCCCATTTATCGGGGCATTTGCCATGGGACATTGTACTCAGAGCAGAGAGGATAGTGCGGTTGTACCGTTCGACCTGACCATTAGCACGAGGTGTAGCGACTGAATTTAGAATATGCTTAATGCCTGAAGATTGAATGAAAGTTTTAAATTTCTTGCTAGTGAAACTTGTTCCTCTATCGGTGATCAATCGAGTGGGTGTTCCAAAATAACTAAAAAAACTTTTAAACACTTTTATACTTGCTTTAGACTTCGTGCTACGGACAGGCGTTTACACACACAGGTTTACATATTTGGTAAAGGAGTCGACGATTACCAACAAGTACGAGTTTTTCCGCTTACTGCGTATGAATGGCCCCAAGTGATCAGCGTGTATCGTATGAAATGGTACCTCCACTTTAGGTATGGGGTGAAGCTCACCTTCTTTTGCCCCTGACGGAATTTTGTGATGGGCGCATTCCAAACATGCAGACACATACTTTTTGGTGAACCGTCTCATCCTTGGGAACCAGTAATAGGCTCGTAGTCGTTGCAATGTCTTATCAAAACCAAAGTGACCCGAGTCATCATGGTTGGCTCTTAGTAGCTGCCAACGGACTCCCCTAGGAACAACCCATCGCAACGTATTTTCGTCAATAACACGGAAAACTCTGCCGTTTTTTAGTTTATATTCTTTGTGAATGTTTGCAATTTTTGCAGTAGAAGGGTCTTCTAATACGTCTCTTATCAATTTTATTTCAGGGTCTCCAGACTGAACCGTTGTTACCCAATCTTCTAAATTTACATTTGAGACATCTAGGTTAATTGCTAAAACATCTAGAGTGTGTGGTTGCTCCTCTTCCCTTGAAACGGGACCCCTGCTCAGTGCGTCAACATGGCCATTTTGTCTCCCGCTCGGTATTCAATTTCACAATCGTACTCCAGAAACTGTATCCACCATCTTGAAATGCGTGGAACAAGATCTCGCTTGGTGAATGTTGAACGCAATGCATTACAATCTGTGACTATTGTGAACTTGATACCGAGCAGATAAACGCGGAACTTATTGAGTGAACTTACAACCGCAAGGGTCTCGAGTTCGAATGAGTGTAGCTTTTGTTCGTCAACGGTTGTTTGTCTGCTGTAATAAGCCACACATCTCCAGGGGTTTGCACCGGAACGCTGGAGTAAGATACCTGCTAATCCCATTTTACTGGCATCTGTATGGAGTTGGGTCTCGGCAGTATGGTCATAGAGTGCAAGTACCGGCCTTTCGATTAGGTGACGTTTCAGCGTCTCAAACGCATCAACTTCATCACTTGTCCACTGCCATGCCACGTTTTTCCTCAAAAGATTCGTCAATGGTCGTGCTATTACAGCAAAGTTCTTGACAAATCTTCTGAAGAAACTTGCGAGACCCAGAAATCTCCGTACGTCATGCTGATTAGCTGGGGTAGGAAACATTGAGACTGCCTGAACTTTTTGTAGACCTGGCTTAACTCCCTCTTTGCTGATCTCAAATCCCAAAAATTCTACTTTTGCCTTAAAAAAATTACACTTCTCTAATTTAAGAGTAAGTCCACTTTTCCGTAACAAACCTAGTACCTCTTCTAGACGAGATAAACCCTCCTCGAATGAAGCCGCGGGTATCAAGATGTCATCCATGTAAATAATCACATACCTGACCTTTGCGAGAACCTTATGTATCATTCTTTGAAATACTGCGGGTGCGTTTGCCAGTCCGAAGGGCACGCGATTGTATTCGTATTGCCCTTCAGGAGTGACAAACGCAGTTTTCTCCTTAGACTCTTCCGCAATCGGTATTTGGTGATATCCCGACGCAAGGTCAAGTGTTGTGAAAACCGTCTGACCTGACAGTTGATCCAGCAAGTCCTCAATTCGAGGCAGGGGGTAATGATCCCTTTTAGTCTTTTTATTAAGAGCGCGATAGTCCACGCAGAGTCGCTTTCCGCCGGTTTTTCTGTCCACTAAAACGATTGGACTTGCGTACGGTGACACAGATTCGCGAACTATCCCGCTCTCAATCATTTCCTCTATCATGCCCCTAACTAACTGCCGTTCTGAATGCGACATCCTATATGGTCGGTAAACCACTGGATCAGAGTCTTTCAACTGTATGACCATTTCTGTTTCAGTGGTGAAACCTAGATCATGCATCCCGGTTGAAAAGCAATCGGGGTATTTGTCTAACAAGTCTTTTAATTTCTGTATCTCAGTAACAGAAAGATCTTCACCACAACGTAAAGATTGCTTGTCAACGGTGGCATGACATGGTATAGTCGTCACATTCAGGACTTGTTTTCCTACACCTAAATATTTGGCCCGAGTAATCAATGAACCCTTTAACATAGTTATTGGTGTTGTGCCTAAGTTTTGCATTAGTAATAGACATGTACCTAGATGAATCTCGTATTCACCAGGCAAAAGATAATATTCATTGCCCATACTGCCTCTCACCGAACCACCAACGTACACATTTCCACTAATTAGTTCATCAGTGTTTACTCTAACTGCTTTCATTCCATTAACATCAATAGTTACATCGCGTTCGAGTTTCAATGATATTTTGGAGTTATAGGTTGAATTGGCTTTTTCAAATTTTAAATCAGTGGCAGTTTTAATAATGTGTAAACTTGGCCGTTCGGTAAAAGTATGCCCCAAAAGTACCGGATTGTTTATCAAATGGTCATCTATAATGAGGACGTCGACGTCCTTCTCAACTACACCCTGGACATCAATTGTAACCTGAGCCTTGCCTAATGGAGTGTACGGAATATTCCCTAAGCCACGTAATAACGGGCCGTCTACAACCACCCACTGTATACCAAGCTTTTGAGCATCTGTCTTTCGAATAAGAGTCACTTCACTACCCAAATCGACCTGACATGTTATCGGCTTCTCGTTGATTTTAATCCCTATTTTGTATTTGCAAGTAGAATCATCATACGAGTCATACAATTGGCCTTTTTCTCGTGTTATTACAGGCATACAACCTCTCCGGCCTTCATCCAAGGTTACCTTTAAAACACTTTTCTCATTAGATCTTTGTGTTCTTTTTAGGGCACTCGCCAATTGCATGACCAATTTGACGACAATACGTGCACTTTATTATGGGTTGTGGGCATTTAGAAGCGATATGTCCCTTTTCTTTACAATTAAAACAGGTTATGTTTTCTGAATTTGAACGTGATTTAAACTGAGCAGTTTGGCAGACTAACAAAACAAGTGACCCTGTTTTGTTAGTCTGTCTGTAAATTGTCTGGGTGGCAGAAGGCCGTTTATCTCTTCTTAAATCTACATTACTGTCTTTTGTTTGAACTTTTATAGTCTTAAAGAATTGTAAAACCTGTTCTGGTTTCTCAAGACTAGCCGCTTGGGCCCCTACCCTGACTCCCCTATCGTCCACTCCATGTACTATACAATCGATTGCATCCCTGCCGAAAATTTTGCAGCGATTTAACAAGTTTATTTTCGAAAAATAATACAATTCGAGAGATTCTCCGAATCGTGCTCTTTTATTCAACATCTCAGTAAGCAGCTCTGCATAATTTTCTGTTGCAGGAAAGGATGCAGTCAGTAACTGTTTCCATTCTACCCAAGTTCTTTTAAGTGATGGTAAGCCCTGGTACCAAAGTTTAGCGTGACCAGTTAGCTTAGGCAACGCGTAATGAATGGTTTGTCTATCATTCCAGTTGTAGATATCAGAACACTCGTCTACTTTACTCAGCCAAACAGTGATTGGCTGTTCTTTGGACATGGGATCAAATTCTGGCAAAACATTGTTCAGGACAGCGGAGAAATTATCTCGTTCACTAGATTGGTTTTTTATTACTTTTAAATTTTTAAAGAAAACAGATGTTGATTCATACCTGGGCCTCTCGGCATCACTGTAGTCCCGTTCCGGGCTCCGTCTCCGGTCGCGGAGTTCAGATTCTCTACGCCGCTCACGTTGCTGAAGTTCGTGGCGTTCACGCTCGTTTTCCAGCTGGCTTTCGAGTACTCGAAGGCGTTGCCTCTCCAGCTCCAGTTCATCTCGTAAACTTTGGTTGCGTCTGCTACTGCGACTACGCGTACGGCTTCGTTCACGGCCTCGATCAGGTGTAGCCAACATCCTTCGAGATGTACGTTCCATCCTTTCAATTGGCGGGCTCGTCGGAGGTGCCTGGCCATCTGGAGGTCTGCCTTCATTATCAATGTCCATTATTTGAATCTGAAACTTGTACAAATAGTTAATAAATTTGCCTATAAATAGCATAGTCTCAGGCCAGAATTATAAAGCGCCTATTCGGATAATAATGAATGATGTAATGCAGTGATAACATTACCAGAGAGTTGCCCTGATCAAAAGTAACACATGCATTACTACATTCATCGTTGTGTACATCATCCATGGACAGAGAAATTTCAAATCATGTTATAGGCTAGTGTAAAGTGCCCACATGGGGTGCCCGTGACTCCGGAGAGCAATGGGTGTGAAATGCATGTTTGTCAGGTATAATAAAGTGTATAGTGCCCACATGGGGTGCCTGTGACTCCGGAGAGCAATGGGTGTGAAATGCATGTTTGTCAGGTATAATAAAGTGTATAGTGCCCACATGGGGTGCCTGTGACTCCGGAGAGCAATGGGTGTGAAATGCATGTTTGTCGAGTGTGTACCCTCACTTTGTATTGCAGTAATTAATAATTTTAAATATATGACAGTCAAATAACAAATGACAATGAGAGATGAAACAACAGGTGTGCTAGCATTATGAATTCATTATGAATTAATTTTGAATTAAAATGTCTCAAAAAGAAAATAACAGAGAACTACTACCACTTGTTGAACGGTTAAAATGATGTTATATTAATAATATAATATGGCTATGGTTACATTGGTTACGTAAAATGTCCATGAAATATGATTTAAACTTGATTTCTTATTGCAACTGAACAAAGCGAACCGTTACCACTGACAAATATTGTGCAAAAAAAAGGAAATATAAACGTATTTCGGCGTTGCAACGGTAAAGAACAAATGATATTTTAACATTGAGGTATTATTTATAATAGAGCCACAGACCCGAACAAAATTGTCGAAAAAAGTGGCACTGCTGTCATGTTCAAGTAGATGCCAATAACGCTTATTTATAATTTACAACAACATAATTACTTCGTACAAAATAACTCTTTACTCAAACGTTTAAGTGTCAAATTGGCTTACGTACTTATTACCACAAATATTTTTCGAGTAAATTAACTTTTTTAGCGTATTCTGACTCATGTCTCTTGTCAAACTTGGAACATGGCACGAATGGAGCAGATTTTAATAGTTTTACTTACTAAAAATATTTTCATTATTATTTTATTTAGGTATTAAAATATATTTGTTGTTTGAACTAAATAAACTCGTAAATTGTTAATAACAAATTAACCTTTAACTGACGACCTATACGTCTCACAGACGTCTTTACTTTTATTTTGAAATTATTTTTTTAACTACGGCACTCGCGGTGCTGCTCCTCCCGCTACCTTCCCCGTTCCGCGTCTGCTCGCCACAGGCAACGCCGCGAGCCCGGCCAGTGCGTATGTCACCGTAGCGGAGCAATCGGCGACTGAGAGACGTAAGTACGGTGTTAATGTACAAAAAATATGCACGTCTGTTAATCGTCACCTCGGTGTTTTAGTGTACAAGCTCATAGTGTCCAATAGACGTGATGTCGGTTTTAAAGGTATATTTTTCTTTGCAGAATGCCTAGAAGAAAGCAAAGCATTTCTAGGAAATTAAAAGCAGCTCCAGTACCTCCGAGGTATCCAAAATGAGTAAGGCCTTTAATAGATCAAGAGATATATTCATGTCGATACCGGCAAACCAGTCATGATTATTGACTACAATAAGAGTAAAGGAGGTGTTGATGAAGTGGACAAGAAATGCTCTACGAGTATCTATTCATGCTCTCGAAGGACACGACGTTGGCCTATGGTATTATTTTATATCTAGATATGAGCTGCGTTATTGTTTAAAATTTTGTATAATAAATGCTCGGAACAAAATAAGTAGGACAGAACCCGCGGTCAGTTCCTTCTCGCACTTGCACGAGTATTAGTCCTACACGTAATGAAATTACGGGTTTATAATGACAGACTGCCCCGTGAGTTACGACTAACTATGGAGCGAAGTCATTGGTCCCGCCGATATGCCCGAGCCTCCAACCGAAATCGCCATAAATACGGAACCAAGGGTTCGCGAAACCTGTGCTATCAGTCCGAGCCGCCTAAAAAGACGTACGAAGACTACGAAGTACTCTTGTTGCAAATGCAACAAACCTATGTGCCTTACTTGCTGCCTTCAGATATGCATTGAGTGCAAATTGGGCCATTAAATGTGCCATGTCTGACTATAGTGTCATTTTTTTTATGTTTCAATTTAGAAGTGATTTCATGTTTTCAATTTGTTAATTAGTTCAAGAAGTAAGAACATTTTATGTTTAATTGTTATATTTTCCCTAATTATAAAAAATATGGAGACTAATTAATGTTCCTAAAATTTAGTACTAAGATTTTGTAATCTCTTTAATAAATGCTGTTAATTTTCATAGTAAAGCTGGTATTATTTTTATTATCATTCAAATAATTACCCTTAACAAGTGTTTATGCAATAAGCAAACTAAAAAAAAACTAGCATGTTAATTGTATTATTAATAATTAAGTTTAAAATTTACGTCTCTCAGACAGCACATCGGTGTAAGTGCTACGTAAAAACCAGGTCGTCAGTCAAAGGTTAAGTTACGTTTTTATTTAACAACTGCATAAAAGGGTCCCGACACTGCATAGAAGGGAACAGTAATAATGACATTATGATTTCTCAACTCATCTTGTTCTATTATGTGAAATGAGAGTATGGCAAGTGCAAAATATTAACATTTTTAACCCTTTAAAGTTTGATAGCGTGGCGTGAAAGTCGGTGGCGTAGTATGCACGGCAGCACACATTCTTTAGGTGTTCTTGGCGTTCAAAGGTTTAAACTGACAGTGTCTAGACTCTGAGACAAAATAAAACAATGACAACAGAGCAATTTTTTTATTAATTTATTAATGTAAGCTGTAGGATCTGCCTGTAAAAGGCATAAATGTTCATAACACTGGCTCACTCGCCGCCGCACACATAGCAATGTCATTGCGTCCACCCTCGCCCTCGGCTCGCGTGTAACTAAACGCAGCATCCTATATGACGTGCGCCTGAGACAGTGTATTTCTATTTATGTATAGATACCTACTACCACAAACACTACATCACCATTTTACGCTTCTTTTGTATACATTGTCATTTTTTTACGTTTTTATTGAGATATTAAAGCTGTGTTGAGTGAAAGACTTTGACGCTTCTTTTGATGAAACATAAAAAAAACATATATGATCATGCCGAACGAACACACGAGAGACGAATTATTTGGCTGAAATTATTCTTGACGTCTGTCTCTTACTAAACGTGACCTCAATTTCTCACGTTGTTTAGGATCACGTGGGAATCTTTGATAAAAAAATAGGATAATAAAATTATTTATTGCACTCCTTTATTAATTCATAAAATATAAAACTATAGCGACTCCTTAGATTTTTGTTCTGTGATGAGGTGCATTTTGTAGGGACAAAATTTAATAATTCTAATCTAAAATATGCTATGATTTTACATAGGATTCGTTAATTAATCAATAGAATCCGCGTAAAAAAGAATAGTCCGACCTTTTTCTTTATTTTATAGCTGTTATTTCTGCAATTTTTCACTGAAAATTAAGTCATTTTTGAGACCCGTCACGTGTCATGGTCTAAACAAGACTGATCGCCCAACTAATGCGATTTGTGATTTTGCATTAGTTGGGAGGGTGCCATTTTTTCTGTCGGATTGTGTGTCCATGTAATTAATACGTCAATGTATTTTAAGAATAAAATACATGGTTACGTACCTTTTTGTGGGCTATTGGTTTTTATCCCGTTTCTGAAGTTGTAACCTTCGTTCTCGAATAACCGATATGGTGTAATTAATATCGACTTAGTAAAACACTGCCTTTAATAGTATTCACTTTATTAGATATTACACATCTTATAGCAAACTGACATAGATTCCTCTCAACCAATGAAACACGACAGAAGACCGTCTCGAGGCCGATGGCGAGTCTTATATATACTTTTCCCCACCATCAGACTACCCCCAGCAGTGCTGGTTGTACCTGAACGGTCTAAATTCAAATGTATGGTGTTGCCAACAAAGAAATATGTTACATTAATCTGTTTTGCTCTTTTGCAACGCTCTTTTCCTTACCCTAAGCCCGAGTTATTACCCGATTTCGTTATCTGTGTCGAGTTTGCGCAGCTTGGCTCATTACTGCTGTATTTGTCCAGAAATGTCCAGTGTGGAGTGCACTGAGCGGGTTGCGGTCGCACATTCAAATGATTCCTCTAATACTAAGTATATACAGAGTAGCCCGTCTAGCACAACTATGCTTAGCGACTCTTGTCGCGCTACATAGCGTCACCCGTCACTTTCCCACAGTACTGTACAGAAAGAGATATGTAATATATTCTCGCGCGAGAAAGAGTTGCCGTGTCACAGTTGTGCTCGAGGATTGTTTATATTGAAATTTTTGACAATCTTTCCGGATTACAATGTTACATTGTCTGTGCAAAACATGTCAGTGGTGGGTACATAATCCTGTTTTACTAACAAATAATGATATTAAAACTATCGTGAGACATCTTTACTAATTATAAAAACGGTATAAACTCACGTAAAAATTGTCAGGAACGGCCCGACATGTTTCGAACTCATTTGGAGCTCTTCATCAGGGGTAGCTATCCGTGGTGCTACGCGACTCGCGACCCACTGCACTTTTAATCGGTCTTCTTGCCGCCCTCTGCGCACGCGCAGATAGCGCGGCGCGGGGAGGGCAGGGCTCTTGCGCTGTCACCACTGGACTGTCTGTCACTGCATTTTCACTATTACCCACTGATACCACGCACACTTGACTTATTGTATCAACGACATTGTCTGAACGCGAGATGTTTTTTAACGCCGGAATCACAGGTTTCCATGCTGGAGGTAGAGCCCAACCACACCGTCTCGGTTGAAATTCGGGCGCCGTCCAATTTCGATAGCTTCACGTATCTTCCGTTGTACACAGCGTTTCTCACGAACCAACAACCGTGCCTTATCGAAACGTACGAAATGGGACGCACCGGCCTCGACAACATGCTCCGCAACAGCGGAGTCTCTCATATCCATTTTTCTGACACTGCGTATATGTTCAGACAATCTCGTAGAAACATTACGTCCCGTCTCTCCTATGTAGGTATGCCTTGCCACACTCACACGGTATTTCATACACCCCAGGGGTTCCAAATGGATCTCTATCTTTAGGAGACCGTAGCAACTGCCTCATCTTAGTCAAAGGACGGAACCAGGTTGTAATGCTATATCTACGGCGTAAAATGTATCCGATGGTATCCGTCACACCTTTGATATAAGGTAAGTACGCAGGCGCTCTCTCTACAGTCTGCGGGCGTTGTGCTGTACTGGGGCTCGCTACACGCTGACACTGTCTCCACTTATAGCCATTTTTCTCCAATACTTGTCGCACATGCGCTAACTCCCCACTTACGTATTGAGGATTACATAAACGGAGAGCCCTATTAATAAGCGCCCTCGGGACTGATGACAGGTGGGCCGGGTGGTGATGAGAATCAGCTTGTACAAAGTGTGGTGTATCTGCCTACACCTGACACTAAATTACTTATAAAACATAAATATAGATATAATATTTACACCTAAAATATTCTACATATATATAGATATATAAATACATTAATACATATATTATTTACATACTTACACATATAATATTACCCAATAATATACATAATTTTATTCCCAACACGAAATCGGCTTGTCGATATATCGATAGTTTCATCGACAAGTATTATCGACCTCCGGTACGCACGGCGGCCGTTATCGGTACCCGGTGCGCCTGCGCTCAAGTCAAGCGCAGAGGTCAAAACAGTCACAGCCCGTATGCGACACTAAACGCACGCTTGACGCTCTCGCAACTAGCTATCGTGTTTGCTACTGCTTTTGTTTACTACTGCTTGTTCTTCCTATTTCTGCCTTCTATAAACTGATTTCTATCCTGTGAACTTTATGCTGTGTTGTGCTTGTGCTTTCTAACTCTCTCTTGTGCCTTCTGTTATTAAGTGTATGGATTTTTGACGCTTGTGCCCGCTGGGACAATATAAGGTAAAAGTGAAAGACTTGTTTATATTTACACCCGGTAGGGACGCCTTATAAACCCAACAACGCTAAACTGGTGACCCCGTAAAGAATATGGAAGGAGCCAAAGCCACGCAACCACAGCCAACGCCCGGCCCTAGTGATGGGCATGTGTCGATAAATCAGGGCGATGTTTTTAAGGTTGGAGTCAGAGTGCCACCTTTCTGGCCAGAGGAACCAGACATATGGTTCGCACAGGTAGAAGGGCAATTTGCGATTTCTGGAATCACCAACGATTCCACGAAATTCAATTATGTTATCGGACATCTGGACAACCATCATTCCAGAGCAGTGAAGGACGTAATTATTAATCCGCCCGCAAATAATAAATACGACAAACTCAAGAGCGAGTTGATTAAGAGACTGGGTGACTCAAAGGAGACCAAAGTCAAGCAGCTGATGATGCACGAGGAGCTGGGAGACCGCAAGCCGTCACAGTTTCTTCGCCACCTCCAGAGCCTCGCAGGTGCAGGCGTGACTGACGACTTCATGAAGACCATGTGGATCAACAGGCTGCCGCATGGAATCCAGACCGTGCTAGCAGGACAACCGGACTCAGCGACGCTCGACGCCCTGGCAGATCTGGCAGACAGGGCCAACGACCTCGCCTGTTCTTCGCCTCGTGGTGTTGCGGCTGTAAGCGACGCTGCACCTATGTCAATCCTCAGCGAGTTTAGGCGGGAAATTGCAGAACTGCGAAGAGAATTTCAAAAGCTTGCAACGGGACGGAGCTCCAGGTCGCGCACTCCAGCATCGCGTGGCTCGCATAGTCGACGCAGTTCGTCCAGGCAGCGGTCCCAGTCAAATTACCGGAAGTACCCGTTATGCTGGTACCACAGCAAGTTCGGCGACAACGCGACCAAGTGCACACGGCCATGCGACTTCAAGTCGGGAAACTCCAAGGGCGGTCTGTAATGGCGGCGGATGATTGCCCTTCCTCTCCAACTGGCCGCCTGTTCGTCACCGATCGTACATCGAGGACGCAATTCCTGGTCGACACTGGCAGCGACCTCTGTGTCTTCCCACGATCGGCGCTCCGGGACCGGCGTTCTAGAACGGACTACAACTTGTGTGCTGCAAATGGTTCAACCATCTCCACATACGGTTATATTAGTTTAGAATTAGACTTAGGCCTACGTAGGACTTTTACTTGGCGTTTCGTAGTTGCTGAGGTAACTAAACCTATTATTGGCGTAGATTTTTTAAACTTTTATAGCCTAATTGTAGATTGTCGCAACAAGCGCTTAATAGACAATTTAACTTCTGTCGCATCTGTTGCTGAACCCGCTAACTGTAATGTGTTTTCTGTTAAGGTTGTGACTGGCGAGACCCGATATCACAAATTACTCGACGAGTTTCCCGAGATCACTCGACCAGCCGGTAAACATCACACTACACCACACAACACTGTTCACCACATACGCACCACTCCAGGCCTTGTAGCTGACAATTTTTACGTGAGTTTATACCGTTTTTATAATTAGTAACAAATAATGAGTGAGAAATATCAGAAATATTAAATCTATTACCAAAAACACATTGCTTATATAAAATGGTTAAATACTTAAAGCAGAATCATTCATTTTTTGTTTGAACACTGACATTTAGGTATTGTTTTAATTTCCAACTCTGGAAAACGGATTTATAACCAAAATAACGATGTGTCCTGACAATGGGACCTTTAGTTAAGGTACAGAATAAAGACACGAGGTAAGGCGCGGTTTTTGCTAGTGCTGTTAAATTAACGGTGTTAGAAATTGAAAATGACACAGACACTCGGAAAATACAATTATTAATTACCATTGCATATTAGGAAACACCTTGTGTTTAAAAACTTGTGTCGTTCGTGTCAAGTCAACTTGTTTTTCTATATTATCCTATAAACAAAAACTATACGTCAACCGTATTATTCGCTCTATGAGTGTCCATTCTACCGGTGCAGCACTTTACACCGGTGGACTCGCTTACATCATACATTATTGATCATGACTCCCATCAATGCACTGTCAAATGCAACCATATATGGACTTGATACAATTTTCATCAGAGTTTGCTCTGAGCGTAGAACTTTTGTGGTAGGGCCGGAGTGCAGTGAGGGTGTTAGTTTCGTGAGTTAATCAGGGACTGTTATGCTGAAATGGTAGGCTAGATATATGTGCTTATGAAATAAACTAAATAAAATGACATAATTTATTCTGCTACAAGGGCACTTATAGAGTAAAGGCTAGATATGGGTATTTCCCAAGAAGAGACTACTGTAGCGAATATAGCCAAAAATGCATGTTGATTTTTTGAGACACGGCTAGACAATGGGGCTCAGAGGCCAAGGATGTTACTAAGGAATTTGGTCGACGGCGGCGTAGGATCAGTGGCTGCGACCCGCGCTGTGGAACATAACTGATGCAATAACAATTTTAGCCATCCAGAACGCTAACGGAGCTGTTGGTGTTAATGAAAATTAAAGAACCTTAATAATGAAAATGACGAAGACTGTCGCTGATTTATTATTGTACCTCAGCTGATAAAGTGTGTATTGCGGATGCATTGGATTCTTTTTCCCTTTAAATGTGTCTTTTAAGTGTGACGTATTTGAATCCAGGTTTAACGTACGAAAACATTTCTAATAAGTATCAAAGTCCGAAAAATCAACACCGTTTAGTGTAAGTCTTAAACCGATTACATCAGGGTGGCGTTCCGCTAACCCCCGCTCCCCCCTCCACTAACTGTCCCCAAGCACTAACTGGGCTGCAACCGTTTAGGCAAACACTTGTTCGCAGCTGGCTAATTAACTTCACGAGCTAAGAGACCATAAGTGCTGTTTTATTCAGCTTTTACCTCTTTCTGTAATAGCGTGGTGGAACATTTGCATAATTAATTTAAGTAAACGTGCACATAATTGTAGGTAATACAATTTAACGTTGTAAGATAATATTTCCAATTGTTTTCAAGTTTCCATTGTGTTAAAAAATTAAAACTATGAGTGAAAGCATACCGCGGGCCTATGATAGTTGCTTTTATGACGCTATAAATAAGTGACAAAGCATCCGTCATGTTCTGACAAGATGTGAGTGTGGGTGATAGATGCTTAGTCGCTTATTTATCACGTGATAAACACAACCATCATATGCCCGCTGATCAGTTTGGTCATGCCCTTTATTCCACCATTGGACTCAAATTCGCCAAGGTTTAGCGATATTTCAGCTCACAAACCAATTAAGTAGCAGATTGTACCAGAATCGTCATAAGCTGATGTACCTACCCAATATTGCGGTTGAGAGAATTAGTCAAATCAGACTAATTTGGGTATTCATGGACACGCACCCATTATTATATTAGGTATACTGACTTTACACGTTTCTACCTTTTAAACAGAAGACGATATAGGTACCTAATGCCTATTTGCCTTAACTTCGCAGAAGGAAGAATGTTGATTTTAATGAGGACTTCTAACAAGTAGCCTGTCAGCCATAGGAATCTAAACATACTATTACAAATAATCTGAAAATGCAAATGCAATACAATGGAATATTATTATTAGTGGTTGCCACTATTAACTACGCACTCTAGCAAAGTTCAGGGCATCCACGAAGATCACCTGACCCGATCACCCAGGTGATTGTATTGGACGAATAATATGTCTTGTGATATCACACAGGTGATCCTATTGGACGCCATTTCCAGTACAATCCCCTGCGTGATTTTAGTGCACATAATTATATCCAGTAGGGTACTCCAGAAAAATAACTTTAGACAGATTAATCAAGTCATCACAAAATAAGTAAGTGTTATCTGAAACTTACCGAACAATCATACAATTATTAAAACAAAAGTCAGACAGATTAATGTATTCATCGGGAGCACTTCACTTCCCCGAATTTCATTCGTCATAAATTTTATCACTAGCCACAATTTTCATTTGCCATAAACTTTTAGGTTTAGGTTTAGAGAATCTTTATTTACTCATAAGAACAATACAGTTCACTTAAAATGAGCTTACAAATTAGATATCCTTAAATTAAATGTATTTAGCGTGATCGCTAGAGGTTTATATAACATTATTTTGTACATGTGTCTTCAGTTTGGTTTTAAATACACTAAGGGATTCACAATCCTTTACATTATTTGGTAATTCATTATACATCCGTGCTCCCTCATACATTATGCTACTTTTGCCATAACCCGTTCTATTTTTGCGTAGTTGTAACTTGTTTGTATTTCTTAGACAGTGTTTGAATTTTCGTTGTGTAAAGTTAATGTCTGAATGTATTTTTCTGTTAGAATTTTTCTTACGAAAATGCAAGTTGAATAGGTGTATAGCTTTGTTTTAAGTTAAAAAGCTGTACTTTCTTGTATAGTAACTGAGTGTTCATTCGATAATCATATTTAAAAAGTGCCTTTATGGATTTATTTTGAGATCTTTGTAGTTTCTGTAGATTAGTTTTGGCAGCACATCCCCATATCTCGATTAAATAATCTAAATGTGATTTCACTAGCGAGTTGTAAATTGTCAAGCGGGCTTTGTGCGGGATGCATGTTGTAATTCTACGCATTATGCCGGTTACTGAAGATAACTTAGAACGCACATGTTGTATATGATCCTTCCAAGTTAACTTGTCATCTAAGTGTAGTCCGAGATACTTTTCATGATGGGAAAGATTTATGGGTTGGCCATTAATCGTTAGGTTGATGTGTGTGGGGATGACTTTATTTTTGGCTTTAAATATCATAATATGCTGTCTTTTTAGTATTGATAGTTAAGAGATTACATTGACACCAGTAGTTAAAGAGATTGAGATCATTTTGCGCTTGACAGACAAGATTTTTTAGATGAGGGCCGAAATAAAAGAGACAAGTATCATCAGCGTATAAAGTTATATGCCCTGTTAGACCAATATTGGTAACATTATTTCATAAATCATTAAACTCTTCGAGGTTTCTTTAATAAGTACTTATTCGTGGAGAAATCACTAGGTGAATTTAGGTTTGTTTTATGACAATCCTGAAAAGTTGCAGCTTACAGAGAAAAATATATTTATGGCAAATGAATATTATGGCAAGTGATATATGAAATTCGGGCAAATGATAGAGAACCGTATTTATTGTTATGATATCGCTTTCTAGTCACGGGGCGTTTGACTCTTTTAACTTAATGTCGAATTGCCTTGATTCATTTAACTATTTTTTTCCTTTTTTTTTATCTTTTAGGAGCTTTGATCATTTTTATGAACAAGCCAACTCCAGCAGGCCTAATACACAACATTATTCATCTAAAATTTAACTAATATTTAACATTAACTTCACATCTATAAGTCTCGAACCTACAATCTTGTTAATCCAACTCGGTCCATCGTGTTTGTCTTATCACAACTCAATCTAAACTTTACTCAGCACCCACGCTTCGAAGTCGTCCCAATGTCTCTTAATTATTTTTCCTTTAGGAATTAATTGGGCTTAAGCCAAACACCCGATGTCTCAGGAATTTGCTTGAAAGAGTCTCCTATTGGTGTCGCTGGGTCCAGTCTCCGACTGCCTCTTCAGAAGTTGGGCACTTGAACACAATGCAGAGTTAATGCTTGGGGAAAGTCTATTGTCTCGAATAACGACATCGTGATGGACTTATTTGTTAATCCTGGATTTCAATTCATATTTGCGTTAGGCGTGGTTTTCATACAAATTATAATGCTGCTTTTTGCATGGTTGGGCAATAATCAATGCAAAAACAGTGAATCAACTTTCGTAAATTTTTTGCACCTTATTTGTTTAACATTCGATCAGATCATACAGAAATAAAAATATTTTACACGTTTTAAATAAATAAATATTCAGCGGACGAACCCGTATTTTCATACAAAACTGGGGTGCAGCTAATATGTCTGCTGAGTCAGTTAAATAAAACAAGTTATAAAATAGAAAATTATTATAAAAATATTGCATAACGTAGGTAGCTTAATTTCTGGGTATGTGTTTTAAATAAGCATGCATTTAATTACAAAAATATCCGAATATAGTTTTGCTATCAATTTTAGTTAAGTAGGTGATATTTACATAAAATTTTGCTGAAAAATTAAACTTGATTCATCCAACTAACAAAAAGTTTTTATATAAATCGGAGATATGTAACAGAATGTTTTCCAGTACCGTGAGTCAATACTTTGATCCGCGGGGTAACATCACTAGTTTCTAAGCTATAGGCAGCTTGTTTTTGAACTCGCTTATAAATAGATAAAAAAATAATACAGAAATATACCTCTACAGAAACGTAATACGAACGGGTCAAAAACATCGTGACGTCTTTTCTTCTTCTTCCTCGCTTCCTCATGACTCGGTCGTGACCATTTAAGGTCGTTATTTTTTGCGCCAAAGCTCTCCACTCCACAGGGTTTCCACCTACCAGATTGACGCCTGTAGAGCTTTCTGGCAGGCTTCTTTCACGGCATTGGTCCATCGGCCCCTTTTCATTCCACTTTTCGATCCAACCACGATAAGTCTTCCAAACTATTTGGCTCGCGTCTAGCCACGTCACCGAAATACTGCTTAGAGGCAAATGGTCGATACAAACTAAACGTGGACTCCAAAAAACAGGAATTATGGCGCAACCCCCGACGGACAGACCGCGCCAGATTCAGTCAATTAATGTCCGCTAATTTAGCTCCACAAGTGACATTTAAGTATGACGGACCTGTTGACATAGAGAGACACGTTAATGAACTGACACAGACACTAATCAACTCATTTACAAGAACCTGTCCAGAAATAACGCCCCCCACAAAGGTCTCTAACCGCAATAGCTGGTGGGGGCCGGATCTGGAGAAAATGCGGCACAAACTACGCAAGCTGTTTAATAGAGCGAGCAACACAAGGAAGGGCTCGGATTGGGATGCCTACAAGCAAACCCAATCTCTGTACAAAAAGCGAATCCGTGAGAGGAAACGCGAGAGCTGGAGAGCCTTCTGCACTAACATAGAATCAAACAGTCAGGCAGCCAGGGTTAAAAACATCTTATCCAGCGAACCAAACCGTAACCTAGGCTCTCTGAAAAAACCAGACAACACTTATACTAACACTGATAGTGAGATGTGTGAGTTGTTGCTTAATACACACTTCCCAGGCTGCTCCATTACGGAGAACTGTGCATGGGACCAGGCAGATCAACAGGAATTTGATCAATCACCTGTTGAAGCCACACACACTGCCCAAAGAATTGTAACACTGGAAAGGGTGTTATGGGCAATAAACAGCTTCTCTGCGTTCAAAGCGTCAGGCTTAGATGGTATATTCCCAGGGCTTATGCAGTGGTGCAAGGACACCATTGCGCCACACTTAGTCCAAATATATCAGGCCTGCCTAAGACATCGATATATTCCCAAGAAATGGAGAGAAGTTAAGGTGGTATTTATACCCAAACCAGGTAAGAGTGACTATACGCAGCCCAAGTCATACAGGCCGATAAGTCTCACGTCGTTCCTATTAAAAACTCTGGAACGCCTCTGTGATCGCGATCTCAGAGATGGAACCTTGGCGCAATATCCTCTTCACCCGCAACAACACGCCTACAGTTCAGGCAAATCAACCGAATCAGCACTACACAGCGTTGTTTCACCCATAGAACACGCATTATCAACACAATCCTCAGCGCTTGTGGCTTTCATCGATATCGAAGGAGCCTTCGACAAGACGCAATTCAACAGCATTAGCCAAGCCCTGCTCAGACATGGAGCCGATCAAACCGTAGCAGGTTGGATCGACAACATGCTGAGACAAAGGGCTGTACAGGTAACAGTGAATGGCACAACTCGAGCTATCGTGTCAAGAGGCTGCCCACAGGGTGGAGTTATATCACCACTCCTGTGGAACCTCGTAGTGGACGGATTAATCCGGAAGCTCAACGAGGCAGGCATCTACATTGTAGGCTATGCAGACGATGTAGCGATCCTCGTAAGAGGAAAGTTTGAGGCAACCCTCTGCGACCTTATGCAAGAGGCACTCAAAATCGTCGAACAATGGTGTTCTGACCATGGCCTGTCAGTCAACCCAGCTAAAACAGAACTAGTCTTGTTCACCAGGAAGCGAACCATAAATATCAGTCGCTTGCCAAAACTCCAAAACACAACTCTGACTCTCAGCAAAGAGGTCAAGTATCTGGGCGTCATCCTGGATGACAAACTACTATGGAACAAACACTTTGAAAACAAACTGAACAAAGCCTGCGTCGTATTTTGGCAGTGTAAAAGACTAGTTGGTAGAACCTGGGGCTTAAACCCCAGGATCACAATGTGGCTTTACACTGCGGTGATAAGACCTATTATCACCTACGGCGCTGTGGTTTGGTGGCCCAGAACCAAACTGACAACAGCCAAACATAAACTGCAGCAATTTCAAAGACTTGCTTGTGTAGCAACGACGGGCTGCATGAGAACAACACCCACAGCGGCAATGGAGGTACTGCTAGGACTGCCACCCCTTGAACTGTTCATTCAGCAAGAGGCGGCATCAGCAGCTATCAGACTGAAGACGCTTAACCTCTGGGGTGTAGCACACGGGGGTCATGCCGAAATACTTGAGGAGGCTATCAAACACAAGCCAATGATAGCTGCTCCCAACGACAAGATACCCAAACAGCATTACTTCAATAAGAGATACGAAATCGAGTTGATTGAAGAACCTAACGATCAATCCGATATACACGAAATACTCGTACGCATATATACGGACGGGTCAAAGACACAAACAGGGACAGGAGCTGGAATATACTCACCTGAAATAAACGTAAACATATCAATAGCCTTAGGCAAATATAGTTCCATCTTCCAATGTGAATGCCTTGCCATCACACAGGCTGCTAAGGCAGTTGCTGCGCGAGGTATCAAAGACCAAAAGATACGTATTGTTTCCGACAGCGCTGCAGTCTTACGAGCTCTGGAGAATAAAACAATCAAATCCGGGCTCATACTAGAGTGTCACTCAGCGTTGCAAACGATCGGTTCGAATAATCGGATCACGTTGCAATGGATAAAAGGGCATAGTGGGTCTCTAGGTAATGACGCAGCCGACCAGCTGGCAAGGAGAGGGTCCGATCAATCGGCAATTGGCCCAGATCCTTTGCTCCCCTTGGCGTTTAACCAGCTGCGTACATGGCTTCGTCACAGAACACGATCACAACACGCCGATCAATGGGCAGAAACCAGTACATGCAGGCAGTCCCGGAAAACAGTCCCATACCCGGACACACGCCTGACAAAGCGCTTATTATCGCTAAGCAGGCCCGCCCTGCGAGTAGTAGTAGGCACTATCACTGGACACTGCACACTTAACAAGCACTTATATGTTCTAGGAATGACCGATAGCCCCCTATGTAGGGGATGCCTGTCGGCCGAAGAAACAGCTACCCACGTGATCCTGGAATGCGCCGCCGTAGCTAAGCAACGGGCTGAAATCCTCAAAGCACCGAGGTCACTTCGTGAAGCCTGTGGAGACACCAGGAGAATCCTGCGCTTCTGGACGGAGTTAGGCTGGCTAGACTATTAGCTGGCAAACATGCACGCACAAAGGCCCGAATATACACGGGCTAAGTGCGGAAAACGGAGCCCATAACCATAACCATAACCATGGTCGATAAGCGGTACTTGATCTTCAATTCGGCCAAGATCGACGTATTTGTGCGACGTTTCCGTCCGACGAAGACGTGTCGTCCGTGGAAACTTAACGTATTCATACTTAAAAATAGATGATCAATGTTACCCCGTGGATTAAACCCTATCCACGATACCTATTAGTTTAGAGAAATTCCTTTGACATGTTCAACACTGAATGCACTCAACCGCATATCAGCGAGTAATTTGACAACATGACGCGATGCATCCTAATTAGATCCTAAATAGGTTGGTAATTGATGAAACACAGTCAGAGACACACAGAGAGAGTAAAGTTGCAATTAGTACGGGGAAATGTTACCTACTAACGCAAAGGGAATTTCACATATTCTAAATAAATAATGACAAAAAGGTAAATTATGAAAGAATCATTTAATGTGATCAATGTAATGTAAGCAGGACTCAAACTTTCCTTCATTTCCGGCGTTGTGGTCTCTCAAATCGGATATCACATTGTTACTTCAATCATACTAATTAAAAACTGGCCAAGAGCATGTCGGGCTACGCTCAGTGCAGGGTTCCGTAGTTGCCCATCCTTCACAAATAGACGGGCTTAAAACCGCTGTTTTTAAATTACGACAAAGAATTCAAGCTCTATAAAAAGGTCGTAAACGCCAAAGTAACTGTAATTACTTATCACCTTCTGGAAGTTATCGATTATACGCGCCAGATTGAGCAGAATGTTTAAATGCAGTATGGCACTTAACTAATATGTGTAACATTCGAAGTGTAAGGACACCGCGCGGAACTTACGTAATTTTAAAGAAAATTCTGAAATTTTGCAATATAGTTTTAATTGAAAGTACTTATAAAGCCTCAGTTTCATGAATTTTTTGACCCGTGGTTGAAAAGTTAGAAGGGGGGCTATGCTATATTTTTGGATTTCCGGAGCGAATATTTACAAAACTGCTGACTTTATCAAAAAATAATGTTGAGAGACTCCTATTATTTTTAAAAAACCTACTCAACACAGTTGGAACGAGAAAAAAAATCACCTCCACTTTAGGTGGATGAGAGGTACCCGAAAAAAAGTTTTTTTTTTTAGTTTTTATTTTACCGTTTTGTACACATACTCATACCAAATTTAAGCTTTCCAGTACTAATGATCACGGACCTAAGCCGCGGACGGACAGACAGACATGGTGAAACTATAAGGGTTCCTAGTTGACTACGGAACCCTAAAAACCCATCGGATATATTATAATAAAGGGCCTCTGTACCGAGATTATTCGATTTTCACTAATGAAGTAACATGAAGTGAACAAAATCCCGAACCTCACAACCGCAATATTGAATACGTCAGCTTATGACGTATTCTGTTCCAATTTGATAATTAGACGGTTGCCATAGAAACCATTTGCGAGCTACACTGTGCAATACGATCGCCAGCAAATTGTGATCACTTTGCGAGCGCAACGGAGACTCGCATTAGTTTAAATTTCACGGTCCATTATGACCAGAGAGACATCGAATGCTCAGTAATAGATAGGTCACTTTGTATTTGGGTGAAATTCTGGGCGCTGATTCGAGTGTACTTTGAGATATTGCTTATCTAGATAAGCGATGTCTTAGGTATATCACAGATGTATTGCCTCTAACTTTTATTTATGCATTCGGGGGCTCGAGGTTGTTTAACTAAGGAGACGATGAGTAAAAGGGTCGGAGGGCTCGGCAGGCAGAGTCCCCCGCATAGAAATGGACAAAGACAAACGGAAACAAAACTGCTTAGCTTCTGGTTCTATTAAGTCAGCTGAGAAGACGATGAGTATAAGAGACGAGGGGCTCGGGGAGTGGAGCCCTCCGCGCAAAAGCAAGAACAAAGACGAACGGAATCAAGTTTGCTTAAATATAAACTTAAACTGAGTCCAGGATGAATAAAATTAAACGTACAGTTATGTAGTTCTATTAAGGCTCCTTGTCTGTTCAAAATGCTGATTGGTTCAGACATTTTTCTCTATGATCCTACATATTTCTGACCATATTATCAATGAACTGAACTAATTAGAACAGTGCCATTATCATTTATTGGTATAATTATATTTGAAACCTACAGTTTGAATTTTTGTTTCAAAAACTACTCGACATTGACAAAATTCACGCAGAAACATGTTTTTTTTTTTTATTTATATTCAACTTCACGCACTGAAAGCAAGAAATAGCTGGTATCTAGAATTCAGGGAAAAGTATTATTAATTTGAAAAAAAAAAGTTGGTTGAAATTCTCAATTTATTTGTCATATAATTAGAAAAAGAAAACAATTTTAAAAGGAATGAGGCCTGTTAAGTATTCTGTGGAACAGTGACAAGTGTGTAAGTTTGTCAGTTACCGACGTCGCGGAATGCCCCCGCAACTCTATTTTACGCGCCGTCAGTCAAAGCGGTGACGCGATACACACAAATACTTACCTACGCATAATGACGGTATAATGTACATATTGTGTCTGCTCTTCATGTCTGCGGTTATGAGATATTGATAATGCTCTTGCAAAACAAAAGGCTTGAAAATAAATGTTGTAAAAAGTACACCACAGGGCCAACTCGTTTGCATTTCAATCGTCTGAAACTTTAACATAAGTAACTAGAATCCGTAAGACACGTCTTATAAATTTAGGCGAGTGGGGACTGTGTTGATATAGGAATGTGGGAGAAATAGCACTATGAACCAAATAGAAATGTCAGAATGGGATATTGACGATATAAGAATGTGGACGAGTTAGGAAGGTAACGTTTAGGATTTGTATGCTGACGACTTAGCATTGCGGACAATATCAGAAGGTAACGAAATAAGACTGTGAACTATGTCATGAACTTCACAATTCGCCCATCTACACTTTCTAGAACCTTAGAGTATTAATTAAACGCATTGGCAAAATATCATTTAGTCTAAGGAATTTGATCCCTTCACACGAAGAAGAAGAAGTAATAAATTAAGTATATTAGTGCCTGCGTTGATGTGTAAAATATGTGTGAAAGACAAACTAACATTTCTATTCTTGCATAGCTCATTTAGCTACGAACAGAATAGATTACTGATACTGAAATATATTCATTTAAGAGTATTATTTATTTCATGTTTTCATGAAACTCATTTATAATAAATGTGTCAGTGCATCTGGAAAGGTACCTTGTTTCAGGTATTGAGTTATGCATAGTTTCAAAAAGTAGATTAAATTTGCTATCAATACAAAAAAGAATAATGACTGTAGGTGGAACCACTATTTTTATATAAATTTTTGAATTTTCGAATTTCGAAATGCACAAGTTGAGAAAATTGCATTTAAAGTTTATAGTGGCAAAAAACACACTTCTACTTCGAAGTTACATAGTGAAGGGTATAATCATAATCTTTGAATGTTAAAAAATTATAATAAAGGTGAATTGTCTAAAAATACATGTTAATTATTCTGATTTCTTAGGTTGAACATGCCAGGGTGGAAGAAACACGAAAGTGTTAATTATACCGTGATTATACCCAATTCATAAAATAACGAGATTAAAACTGTTAGTTTCTCATCATAGTTACATATTCTATGGCATTTTGGGACAATTGAATGAAAACAAACTCCATAATCATAAAGAAATTTAATAATTACTGCATTTTTAACAGTTACAAAAAAATTCACTTATAATATTAAAAACCAACAAAATAATTTGTATATTCATGCTATAAGTATCACAAGATCAAATGGTATTTAGCGTGGTGTACCACAATGGTATAATAGAAATGGTGTTAAAGCAGTTTTTTTTAACAATAAAGTTTAGTAGTTGTATGGAAACGTAACTAGGGTACCTTGTCACGACATTTACTAAACTTTAGTAACTTAAACTCGAAGATCACTATTTTAGTACCTATAATGCAAGAAATATCTGTACCAAAATGTTATTTAGGATAATTATAGCGGAAATCAATGTATTCTTATTTATGAAAACTTCTGTTTTAGTCGTGTAAGACATCAAGTTTAGCATTTTACTAAACTGGGTACCTTGTCACGCTAAGTCATTATCTTACATAAATGGAGTAACTAGAAAAAATGTGTCAGTGCACATGGAAAGGTACCTTGTATTGAGTTATGCATAGTTCCAAAAAGTAGATAAAATTTTCTATTTATACAAAAAAGAATCATGACTCTAGGTGGAACCGCTATTTTTATATAAATATTTGAATTTGCTACTTCCAAAATGCACAAGTTGAGAAAATTTCATTTAAAGTTTATAATGGCAAAAAACACACTTCTACTTCGAAGTTATATAGTGAAGGGTATCAATCAAATTTTCGGAAATTAAAGAAATAATAAAGGTTAATTGTCTAAAAAAACATGTAAATTATTCTGATTTTCTAGGTTGAATATGCAAGGGTGGAAGAAACTCAAAAGTGTTAATTATAGCCAATTCATAAAAAAATAAGATTAAACTGTTAGTTTCTTATCATAGTTACATATTCTATGGCATTTTGCGATAATTGAATGAAAGAAAACTACAAAATCATAGAGAAATTTAATACTAGTTACCGCATTTTTTTACAATAACAAAAAAGCTTTCAATCTATATTATAATATTAATTATTTACGCGGTATGAAACATCTAACAACTAAAATCACAGTTCAATTTTGCATTGACTAAATTCGAGATCAACAAGAAGGTTCAATTCTGTATCGATATCGATAAAATGGGCTTGGTGAGATTTACCACCATTGTGGTGTAATGGCAAACGTATTAAATTAAATAGTTATGCTTCTACGTTCATACAAGTCCCGCAAGTTCAATGTTTTCTTATAAAAATATATTAAATTTTCATGGCTCAAAAAATCATTTTGCCATGGGCCGATTCTATTCCTTATTTTAGAAAGAGGCATATAATATGCCTCTTTCTAAGAGAATAGAATATGCCGCATATTCTATTCTATTCTATACTACCCGCAATGGAAATATTAACAAAATTATTCAAATTTTAAACGATTTTAAGACAAGCCGTGACAAGGTACCCTGTCTACTAAACTTTATGGTCGGAGAAATATACTAATAAAACATAATTTTACTTGTATTCTTGTACACATATGTTCCTTAGGACGTAAATAACCCAATTATAACACAAACCCATTTTGGCACTTTTTCACCCGCTTCCACAAAAACTCATGTAACTCGGTAACTAAATGTCGTGACTAGGTACCTTTCCATGTGCACTGACACAAATAGTTTGTCTCGCAGTCATGTGGAATGCAGAATGAAATGCGAAGAGGGATTTTACGCGCTTCCAGTCAAAGAGCTGCCACAAGTACTATCATGCATAATGACGTCATATTGTATCGTATCTGCCATCGTTTTTTGTCCTGTGGTAGTCGATTTCCAAAGTTTCAAGTGGAGCTGGAGGTGGAAGTTTGTAAGGGGAATTAATAATCGCTGAACCGATTTAGATCAAATTTTATATGGAGACAGTTTGAGTGCCGCTAGTTTTGTAGGACAAAACATATTTACTTGGCTTTTGTGAGATAAGATAATTATCAAATTATTCGTCCAGGGACCGAATTCGAGAATGCCGTTTGAGAGATCGCAAAACGTCAAAACTCTATTAGATAACAGTGATATCGCCTTTGAACTTGTAACACTTTAGAGTGTCCATGAACCTTAAAATAAGCGTTTTAGCTCGTTTGAAGTGAAATTCCTTACCTTGATTATGAGTCGCCTTCGTAGGTGATTATAAGTATAATTTTCAAATATTTTCATGATTCCAGTCCTTGTACTAGGTAGAACACATCCTGTAGTCTTTGTTTTTAACTAACAACGGCCTCTAAATAGTCTATTTTTATTCAAATACTTATGCAAAATACACTTGCTAAACATACATTGTCAGTCTTTGTTTTTGCCTATTAGTCCTTCACTTTAGGTAATTCCGACATTTTCACAGTTAGATACTATTATTCTATACTAGAATACTAACACTAAACCCCAAACTAATGTAATTGTTAAATAAACTAGGTAAAACTTGTTAATAGAAATTTTATTTTCAATTGTAAACAGCTTTGACATTTTTAGGGTTCCGTACCCAAAGGGTAAAAACGGGACCCTTTTACTGAAACTTCGCTGTCCGTCCGTCCGTCCGTCTGTCACCAGGCTGTATCTCAAGAACGGTGATAGCTAGACAGTTGAAATTTTCACAGATTATGTATTTCTATTGCCGCTATAACAACAAATACTAAAAATAAAATAAAATTAATATTTAAGGGGGGCTCCCATGCAACAAACTTGTTATAGATTATGGTACGGAACCCTTCATGCGCGAGTCGGACTCGCACTTGCCCAATTTTTTCGTCACGGGCAACGTTTAGTTACCGCTTTAAACTGTTCCGACATTGCACGCAAAGCGTTCATGTCCGTCACAAATAATTTCTTTTCCATATTATTTTAATCTCAATAATTAATGTTCAATGTTTTTAAGGAACCTCTAATTTAAATACGTTGTTATTCGTAAAATACCTTAATATAAAACGACTAAAATAATGTTACATTTTTGTAACCATGCAATAATAAGACACGGTAGTCAGGAACGTTCAGAAGTATAGTTTGACGTTTTGTTCGTCACAACCCTTAACAGATTTGTAGTTTTGACGATGTTTTTATTTCAGAAAATTATTTAATATACAGTTTTATGGTGTAAACCATGTCCCAGTTGTTTTGCTAAATTCCGGATATCTTTTGGATTAAATTGGTTCTGTTCAGCTTACTATTATTTCGAACGTCAAGTCTCGAATAGTTGGTTGTTTTGATGACTTCGGAACGTGTCAGTTAAAGTCCCGTTACTTTACTTGCATTCCAACGATTTCGCTGGGGTTTTTCCGGTTTGTGACTTAAGATGGCCGCATGCCTTTAAGTTTAGTTATCCGTTATTTATTCATTTTGGTTGTTCAATGTGTAGTATTGATAGTCTATTGTGCAGTGAGCTACCGTATGAGTGAATAGTTAATGAAGAATTCAACTTAAAGCGTACATAGCCCTTCTTGGGTCAAGGCCCGGTAGACCGCGTGGTTCTTTGTAAATCGCTATCACTTTACAAAAAGCTCAACTCACCGTACAACGTTCGTCAACTTTGACACTGGCAAAATTGACCCAATGGGCAGTAGCCATTTTTTTTTTATATATAAAAAAAATAACGATTTCGCTGGATCATTCCTCATTTACCAAATTGGTTTCTACTTGGAAAGCTGTCTTAATAAAAAACCATGGAGTTACGTTGGTGCCTCTCGGGTATCCGTAAGTAATCTTCAAGTGGCTATATTAGTGTTGTTTTTCTTCAACATGCTAAATAGTGTTTTTTCGTCTTGTTATAGAAACGATGCTTCGCTCTAGAAATTATGGCGGGTGACGCCATACTATAAAATGTCCTTAAATAAAGTCTAAGGTGAGTAGTAATCATCGGTGTATAATCTTTTATTGTTCTGTTAGAATCAGTGTAATATTCGTCCAAATATTAACTGGAATTATCGGTACGTTTCAGCCACACCCTTGCCTGTACCACGTGATGTCTGCTTACACCACTGTCCTATTCTGTTCTTCTATTTGACCCAACAACGTTGGTAAGTGAACATATTCTTTCTTAATAGTAGGGAATTCATCTTGATAATTTTGTTCATGTAATTTACTATGATTTTCTTTCTGATCATAGGGTCGCAAGATATCGCGAGTTATCGCAAGATATCGCTAGCTTCGCTAGGTTTGCTAGCTCTGTTGCTAGTCTCGTGTGTCTACGTGGCAGCACTCTGTCCTGTCTCTGTTGCCGGCTAGATCGCTGCGCTACCCGACATCGCCCCGCTCTCTGGAAACCTGTGGTCAACGTCTAGCTGACTCACTGGAGCGACGATTGTTTGGAGCACTGGCGTCTACTAGCTCGGTGTAATAAGGTCTATGCCTCTATAAGGCAGTCTGTTGCAAGGTACCTTACATTTTTTATTTTCATACTTTACTGCGTGAAGGTGTCTATCCGTCCTCGGTGGATCACCCATAATAGTTTCAATTACAATTAATAGAACCTCCATCTTGAAACAGTGTATTTAAATCTGAAAAGGTGTTACTGTTGAAACACAAGGTTGTCTATAACGATAAATCTAAAGGTTGTACCTAATATTCTAAGCTTAAAATAAGTGCGTTGTGCTTTACAATAAATATTATTGTATTTATTTTCATTGTTTAATTCAAGTATCCTCCATTACGTTTGACGGATATAAAGCAATTGGCGCTCAAGGTTTTTATACTCACTTAATTTCAAACTTATTGTCTTTCTTAATTAACTTATAAATTTATTGCTTTATTTCTGCTCTGGCCTGGCCGTACTTCGACCCTGAGTAATTTCTTTCTCATTTTAATGACATTTCTGTAACTAGCTAATGTCTTAGGAGTATTGTGGTAAGTTGAGTTAGTAGTGTAGGTGTGGGAGTTCTAGCTCATCTTACCTCAAAACTTTCTTTTACCTAAGACTTCTTATGTTTTTTAAAGATATGTGGAAACACCCCTAAGGTGTAATCGGGCATAACCCATACCTTTTACAAACTGTCATTAAAATGCGATGAGCTTAAAGTGACATATCTCATCTGAATTTTGGAAATACGAAGGCGATAATGATTGTCGAAAATGCTATTCATGCATATGACTTTCTGTTTTGAACGAAACGTTACTGACTAATTTCACTCACTACACGGTCAAGTTAAAGTAGGCGCCTGTTATATATGCCGTCACATACAAAGGAAACGGAAATTAAGCGCGACCGGAATGACGAAGTTGCGATACTCTAGGGATATCGCCACTTGTCATGTAGGGACACGTCAAAAGTGACGGATGGCGATAAAATGGAGAGATCTCCATCATCTCTCTAAAATTGGTTGAATTACCCCCCCGGGTAGTTTCTTGTCGACTTATTTGTTTCCTGGCAATTTTAACGAAAGTTAGAACCATTTTTAAGAATTATTAAAGGCCATCTTTGTATGTCCAGAAATCACTGTAGGTACTAAAATTGGTTAAAATCCGTCAAGCCATTTCGGCGTGAATACAGTACAAAAAAAATAACCAACAGATGGCGCGTACGACTGACGGCAAGCAAATAATGACGTATCTCCATAGAAAACTGATTTTCAATAACATTTTAGAATTTTGTAACAGAATAGATATCTCCGGATTAGCAAGTTGAAGTGGCAATGGGCAGGCCACATAGCACGCAGAGCAGATGGCCGATGGGGCTGAAAAGTGCTCGAGTGGAGACCTCGGACCAGCAAGCGCAGCGTAGGACGTCCACCTACAAGATGGACAGATGACCTTATAAAGGTCGCCGGAAGGCGCTGGATGCAGGTCGCTTCCAACTGGTATATATGGAAGTCCAAAGGGGAGGCCTATGTTCAGCAGTGGACGTCCTATGGCTGAGATGATGATGATGATGATGAGATATCTCACGATAGTTTTATAAAGTTGGCACACAATAGAATTGTAGAAGTGGCTTGCAGGTATGATTGAATAGAAAGCACTTACGATAGGGTGTTCTTCTCGGGTGTAGCGATAGCCATAAAAACCAAGCAGTCCTTTAAGCACTTACTGTTTATTCTTGTTCGCAAGCACACACAAGCATTGAAGGATAACACAGAAAGATACAGGCAAGGTACAGAAAAGAAATCAAAGCAGACGCACTTAAATGTTAACGACGCGTAATAAAACAAAGGAAGGGCGCGCGAGCGAGCGACATGCGTTTGCCTCGAAGTTAGTATCGGACTCGTGAAGCGGGAGCCGGCGCGCTCTGCGCAGGCGACCGTTCGCTTCCAAACCGGCTTGTCCGGGAGACGTACTTGTCGCCGGCCCGCGCGCATCTAATAACAAAATGAGTATGCGCGTCCGCTTCAACATACAAAATATATATACATTATTGAATTATAATATTATGTGAATTATTTAATTAACATTATAATTTATATAATGGGTAAAATAAATATTAGTTCATTATTAAAAAGTTATTTACATTATAATTTTGCGATAATGATTATTTAATATAATTAACAATTGGAATAATAAATTAATAAAACATAAAATTAATAATTAATATTTACAATTGCATTTACACATTAAAATTGTTTACAATAAAAATCAATTTAATATAAAATAATAACTTATTGATCGTGGAGACGGTCGGCCAACTCAGCCAAATCCTCCAACGTTGACCTGAGCTGTGACGCAACGATGTCCTTCGTCCTTTGGGGTAGCCTATTTATCCAGATTGTCCGAAGAAAATCCTCTGGTAAGCCTGGACCAGCCAAACTTTGCAGGTGTCGAAGAAACTGGGATGGTTTCCTGTCTCCTAACTCCTCCAGGCTCACGACTTGCTGGATCTTCTTCTCCCTGGTTGCAGAAAGCCGCTTAATTAATTCCATCTTCAGCTTGAGATATTTATCCTGGGCGGGTGGTGACGTTATAATGTCCTCAACTTTGCCTGCATATTGTGACTCCAGCTGCGCCATAGCATAATAAAATTTCGTCTCATCTGCGGTTATTTTGGACAAAATAAATTGGCCTTCCAGCTGGGAAAACCATAGCGCCGGTTTCTCTGGGTAAAACGGCGGAATTCTTACGCCCACTCTGCATGACTCTGCCGTTTGCTGCTCCGCGCCATTTTGTAACGGTATTGCTTTGTTCCCCGAATCTTGCATTTCTCTGCTTTTCTACTGTACTTTCTGCGTTTTTGTGCTCTGTGCGGGGTCACCAGTGTAGAAGTGGCTTGCAGGTATGATTGAATAGAAAGCACTTACGATAGGGTGTTCTTCTCGGGTGTAGCGATAGCCATAAAAACCAAGCAGTCCTTTAAGCACTTACTGTTTATTCTTGTTCGCAAGCACACACAAGCATTGAAGGATAACACAGAAAGATACAGGCAAGGTACAGAAAAGAAATCAAAGCAGAAGCACTTAAATGTTAACGACGCGTAATAAAACAAAGGAAGGGCGCGCGAGCGAGCGACATGCGTTTGCCTCGAAGTTAGTATCGGACTCGTGAAGCGGGCGCCGGCGCGCTCTGCGCAGGCGACCGTTCGCTTCCAAACCGGCTTGGCCGGGAGATGTACTTGTCGCCGGCCCGCGCGCATCTAATAACAAAATGAGTATGCGCGTCCGCTTCAACATACAAAATATATATACATTATTGAATTATAATATTATGTGAATTATTTAATTAACATTATAATTTATATAATGGGTAAAATAAATATTAGTTCATTATTAAAAAGTTATTTACATTATAATTTTGCGATAATGATTATTTAATATAATTAACAATTGGAATAATAAATTAATAAAACATAAAATTAATAATTAATATTTACAATTGCATTTACACATTAAAATTGTTTACAATAAAAATCAATTTAATATAAAATAATAACTTATTGATTTATATAATATTTACAATTAAAATAGGGCAAATTGTGCCCACAGAATAAATTCAATCACAAAAATGGAGCACAGCCGAGCAACACGTTCAGAAATAGCCAACCCTGTCGCCGTAATTAATAAACCTAGCCCGTATTTACCCCTGGCTGCAAACATGCCTTGTTTTAGTTTTCGCCAAAATTTACTCGCTTAGATGTGCGGCCATGTTGGAAGCCTTCTCTGAAAACTAATCAAATTGAATCATTTAAAACATATCCTATAAATTGACCGTTCACGAGTTATATATGACTAGATGGGATATACATACCTAGGTAAAATCTCTATAAATATATTCTGGGTGTTTGTAAAACAGAATACGAACAAGGTATTGACCGGTTTACTTTAGGTTAAAAAGAAATGCGACGTTGCAGCCTTAATAGAGGTAAAAAAAGTGTGTGTGTCAGCTCCGACGCACGACTGGAGTTTACTCTTCAGGCCAGGCGCGCACCACGATTTTTTTTAGTCGCGCGATAATTTTGTCGCAGAAATAAGCTTACTTATGGGTTTATGAAAATCGTGGTGCGCGCACTCTCATATAAATAAACCCATAGACGCTGACGGAACAATTCTACGGGTATGGCTACGCCGGCATTAAGAGCCGTCCAGGCCGTCAAAGCATCGGAGGCGTAAGGAATGATAGCCTTGTCACCATCAAAAGATAAAATTTGAGTGACAAGGTCCACCACCCCACACGCCGAAGCCAGGAAGGCCGGGAGGCTCACATCTCGCGCGCGACGCACGCCCAAACCACCAGTTCGAATCGGCAGAGAAACCTGGTCCCATTGACCTTGGTTAAGGGAGACGTTCAGTACCTTTTCCAAACTCTCCTTCAACACGAAGTCAAAGGAGTCTGTCTGGACAGGGTGCAGCCAGGCTGGCACGGTGCACAAGAAATATGTCAGCTTAGGCACGGCAAAGCAAACTCGCAACATAACGAGGGCTACGTGAGCCGAAAGTTCATTCAACCTCTGCGCAGCCATCAGCAGAAGCAGCTTTCTCTCCTCGAAGGCTTCAGGAATGGCTTCTGGGAATATTGGGGACCCCAAGGGGTTGAAAGATCTCGCCGACAACACTTTCAGTCCGGGGAGCAGAGCACTGAATAAGGGGAAAGAATCATGTGAGTTGGTACTACAGGGGAAAAATTCGCATTTGCTGAAATTAATATCTAAACCCAGAGCTTTTAAACGAGGCAGGAGCATGAGCAAGTCTTGTTCCACTTCTTCAGGTTTACCACCTAGGGTACCGTCATCTAGGTACCAGATATTCAATGGGGATTTAACCTCTGAAATTACCTTTTGTATGGCCAGACAGAAAACTAGCCTAGCGGATCCCCCTGCTGTGCACCAACTTGGGAAAGAACAAGAGGACCATTGTAGAAAAGATTAGAAGCGGAAGAATATACTTGGAAAATGAAGGGGTAGAGTGATGGCACTTTATCCTTCACTTCGGACAGTAAAACATCACGCTCCACTGAGTTAAACGCGTTTTTTAAATCAATTTTAATTAATAATAATAATAATGAAATAATGAACTTTATTCTGCAAGTAGGCCACAAGGGCACTTTTACATGTCTGAGTCTACCGGCATTTCACAAGAGGAGACCACTGTTGAGAAGAAACGCCGAAAGAAACTCAACAGTCAGTCATTTTTTCAGAAAGCATAAGTACTTAACTATTACAATGATATGAACTTAACTATACGTATTAAAACGGATTCTAAGCGTGAATTGCAGCCTCGCAGCCCAATCTTGTGCCAAACCCTAATTGGCAAGGTTGCAGATAAGCTGCCATTTCTTCTCTCACTGCACGGCCGTTTGCCGTTAAGCGGCGGAAAGCGCTGCCTATGGCAATGGGTCTTATACCACAGTCTTTTTTTGACAGCGCACATAAGGAAGCACCATAAATATAGGAGCAAACTTCAGGGTTTAATTGACCACTGAGCAAAAAATTACAAAGCTTGGCCAGATGTTCCAGGAGCCGAAAATCGGCGTCTCCCGCAGATGCAGACGAAAGCTCCTTAAGATGAACAGGGCGGATACCATCCAAACCGGCGGCCGAACTATTGTTGAAAGAGCTGAGTGCCTGCACCACTTCCTCCGGCTTAACAGTTAAGGCAGAAATAGATATGTCAGGTTCCGTTAGAAGTACCAGCGGCCGGGACGGGGCTGGATGCTTCGACTGCAGCGTAGCTAAAGTCTCAGGGCTCGACGGCGCCACGCCCTCATCCGACATAAGCACTCGCACTGCACCTGAGATCCCTTTCATGTACTTTACGCTCAATTGTCTTCAGTATGGAGTGTGATCTCAAAGGCGTGGTCTCTGCACCGATGTTCCCACTGATATCAAAAGAAGCAGAGTTAATATTTCTCTTAACTTTCGTGGTTAAATTGCCCGTGGCCGACGCTTCAGGCGATTTGAGTGCGGAATAGGCAAAAGACAGTAAACTAAACCATTCGAGAGTGCCATTGGAGTCGATACACTTATCAATGAGGTCGCTCAATTTGGCCGCTGCCAAGTTTCGCGCCCCTTTGGGGATATGCCGTAACACACGTACTGACTGCTTTAACGTAGCTAGATCACCAAAATCTAGATGAATGGGGTTGTTACCATGAGCTTGCTGTGAAACCGACAGTCTAGGGTTGGAGGGGATGACTTGGGGAAAATGTTTATGCATGTGCCCTATATGCACTTTAAGTCCATGAGGGGTAAAAGTTCGAGTTGAGTTGGGACAATGGGGACAGCGCAAGGATGAAGAAGGATCACTCATATTTATAACTAACACTTACAAATAAAAGTAAAAATACAAGCAATTATAATAAAAAAAGATACAATTTAAAAGCCAACATCAAAAACATAACAATTTCGATTTAAACTTCATAGCTTCTTGTCGGTCGGCAAGACTCCCGTCTAGAAAATGAATGGCTCGGTTGTGTTGGATCCTTGATTTATGTATGTATTTATCCTGGAAAGTTTCACGAAATCAAAACCATTCTGCGGCTGAATGCAGGAAAATGAGAGCAGTGGTGATGGAAAAGTATTCACGCCTTCTCTATTTCTAAGCTTAAAGCTGAGTCACAATTAAAGCGGTCTCTCTCTCTACAGCAAGACGTCTTCTTCGATCTTAGCACCATACAAGCACGGCTTAAACACCAAGAAAACACGGTCTTTGCATTGCACGTTATAAAAGTTGTAATCTTGGATATCACAAAAATTCGTTAGGTTTGTTTGGGAGCTGAAACGAACACGTATCTTTTAGCCGATTGTGTGACGGGCGCTATTGTTTCAAAAGCAGCACATTTTACCCGTTAAGCGTAGATTTGATTAAATTTTATTTTATTTATAAAATTTTGTTGACACTCGACATGAAGTTGACATTGACAATTTTATAGTTTGTTTATGTGAACATAATGGTAGTTTAAAAAGTCGTATCTCAGTATACGATCGGGGTAAAAATACGACTTCTTAATTTAGCAGGTTATGCGTTAAGCGTTATACACTAAGATCCCGATATAAAACGACCTTCACCGAGATGTTTATTTGATGAATGTATTTTATATTTAGTTTAATATGTCAATAAATATATTGCATATGGGTTGCCTAACAATTTTTTGTCCAGGGTATGTTTAGTAAAAAATAAAAATATATATTTTTTTAACATTTCACCGATTTGATTATTAGATAAATTCATAATTAAATAATCTTTAATTTTATTCAGTTTCAATTCAATAATCAGACCGTTGCAAAATGCTAGTAGGTATAGATTTACCTGTTTATACCTGGCTACCCGATAGTTGTGACGGGAAAAGAATAGGTAACCTAACGTTTGCATATTCTATGGGCTTCATACTTTCGATTGGTATATAATTTATCTAATATTAATCAAACCGGTGAAATGTTTAAAACATTTTTTTTTATTATTAATTAAACATACCCTGGACTAAAATTTGTTAGGCAACCCATATGCAATATATTTATTGACATATTAAATTGATTATAAAATACATTTCATAAAATAAACATCTCGGTGAAGGTCATTTTATATCGGGATCTTAGCCTATAACGCGTAACGCATAACCTGCTAAATTAAGAAGTCGTATTTTTACTCCTATCGTATACTGAGATACGACTTTTTAAATTAGCACGGCAGATACGTTCGATTTTATACCCCATATTTTTCATACCCCGGGCTTATATATGAAAATCGATTCTTAAGGAGTAAACTCCAAAAAATATTCTATACCCAGGATCAAATATTCATGCTAGGGTCTCCAGAACTAAGACGTGTGTATTAATATGTGTTTCAGGTTCACGCTAATCGCACAGACATCGAATAGAATGTAATAGAATGGAATCGAATGGAATAGAATGGAATAGAACGGAGTAGAACGAAATAGAACGGAATAGAATGGAATAGAACGGAATAGAACGGAATAGAACGGAATGATGATGATGATGATGATGTCCTCCCAGACGTATCCGTCGACGGCGACACCCTAACAAGAACGTATTTTACGTTTGCCTACGCGCGTGAGCGCGGGCATGGCTAGCAAACCCGAATTTGGTTTTGAAAGTGCGGCAGCATGTAGCACAGTACAGGACCCCATCTGTTTTATAAGTGTAATGGTAGCAGGGCTTGGGCTGAGTTTTACGGAGTTGACGTTTGGCGTCAAGGTCTTCAAGACGGATGCGCTCAAAGTTATCAAAACCCGCGTTGACAGCATTTCGCCAATCCAATATGTGAGCAGCCAGCTCCTCCCACGACTCACATGGTATGCTCACTACAGACAAATGACGTTTCACGACGTCCCTATAACGCAGGTATTGACCTCCAGCTTTACGTTTACCTGAGGCTAGCTCAGAGTAAAAGATAGTTTTGGGCAGCCTGGTGGGCTACATACGTACAAGGAGCCCACACCAACGCAGTTGACCCTTCATGAGAAGACACTCCATACCAGGCATTTGCTAACTACTTACTTTTTTACTAATTTTAGTACGACGTAGAACCTCCGAGTTTGGTACACGATCTTGCCATCTCAGACGAAGAATTGCCCGGAGACACTTCAAGTGAAAGGCGTCAAGACGTTTGATGTCCGTTTTGTACAGACACCAGGTTTCCGAGGCATAGAGCAAAAGAGGCAGAATAATTGCCCTATATACGGCAACTTTTGTGTGTAACCTGAACGGAATAGAACGGAATAGAACGGAATAGAATGGAATGCAATGGAATAGAATAGAAAAACCTTTTCTCAAGTTAACATATCATTTACAATTTTCTATATTAGGTAAGTACAGTCGAGTTCATTTGAACACGATTTTATGCTCCTGACAATAGGGTCGTGTTCAGGTATTTTTGTTCTCGTAACTGTGTAGATGTAAATGAACTCGACTGTACAAACAAAAAGTTATGAAATCAGGCTGTAAGTATTTAGATGTAATTTACATCTAAATAAGATTTCATTGATCCAAATAAACATAACTGTGTAGATGTAAATGAACTCGACTGTACAAACATAAAGTTATGAAATCAGGCTGTAAGTATTTAGATGTAAATAAAAGCGCATCTAAACAAGATTTCATTGATCCAAATAAATATATAAAATATATTCCACTTTGACTGTTTAACATAAATTATACCTAACATCTTTTGCTTTCAAAGTCCTCTACATTATTCAGCCCAGCGTGCTCACATGATTTAATTTGCCCCCGTTTGTTATACACGTTGGTTCTACACGATATGATGCCATGTGATGTGACACTGTGTGCGGCCAGTGCGCGTCGGCGGCATATTGATCGGATGCATTTATTTACTATATGTATTGTTATATAGGCCAGGGTGACCATAAGACCCTTAAAAAATAAATAATCATTTCACGAAAAATAACCGAGTTCAACGAAAATAAATTGTACTTCTGAGAGCATAATGTACAAAACACCAAGATAGTAGTGAAACCAGGATAGGAATATTTCATTTCTGCAGAATCCCATTTTCAGATACTACCTGGTGACAATAGGACCGGAAAATATTCCTTTTCAAACAAAAAAAAATGTGTTCTTAATCGGCCCAACCTGCGTCGAGTTATTGAGGAACGTGTAAAAAAAAAACAAAACTACTCTTGATGAACAACCTCACCTTTTTTTAAATCGGTTTAGAAGGAACCGGTTTAGGAATGTTATACCTAATCTTGCTATATTTAGGTAGTATAATTCATAAAAATTATATTGAACAAATGAATTTGCTTAGTGATTCCAATTTAAGTAGGTATGTTATCTAGGAGTACGGCAACACAATTTTTTCCTGGAAAACCTGGGCCGTTTTAGGCTTAATATATTTGTGAAAAAGCATCTTAAACCTTAGAAAAATAAATCGGCAAAACGGCAATCAATTTGACATCTGGGGCCGATTCCTCACACCTACACGGCTATACCCTTTGTCCAAAGTACGCCATATTCCTTCGTTTGTTACTGTAAATTTTCAACTCGCAAATAAGAGAAAAATACGCATCCTGAATATCTGGTCAGCGGCGTGGTCACAGCCGTCATATCCACGCGCTATTTAAAGAGGAAATATTGCTTTAATATTATTACCCACAGCAGTAATGAGATCGACGTTGCTCCATAAGCCCAGTTTTGTATTAAATTTATTATTTACTAGCGGCCGCCCGCGACTTCGTCCGCGTAGATTTTTGATGATGATATTAAAGACAAAGATATTAAAATAGGTAGGTAAGGAATTTTATTCTTAGTTAATTCACCCCCTTAGGGGCAGAATTTTTCAAAACGCTGAAATCACTTTTTTGTATTTGATTAAGTAAGCGTTCTACAAAGTTTCAACTCTCTAGTTCAATAAATAAAGTTTCTCCCATATAAACATTGCACCCCTATTTAACCCCTTGAGGGGTGGAATTTTCTAAAACGCTGAAAGTACTTTTTGTGTTTTTTTATAAGTAATCTTTCTACAGAGTTTCAAGTCTTTAGCTGAAAAAAAAAGTTCCCCCCATACAAACTTTTAACCCCTTTTAACCCTTTTAAAGGACGAATTTTAGAAAACGCTGAAATTACTTTTCTTGTATTCTAATAGTGTACCTTTAAACGAAAATTCAAGTCCCGCGCTCAACAAAACACTTAATCTCCATACAAACTTTTAACCCATTTTTTACCACCTTAGGGGGTGAATTTTCAAAAACGCTGAAATGATTTTTCTTCAATTTTATTTTAATACCTTTTTACAAAGTTTCAAGTCTCTAGCTCAAAAAAAAAGTTTCCCCCATAAAAACTTTGCACCCCTTTTTAACACCCTTAGGGATTGAATTTTTCAAAATCGCTTCTTATCTCTAGCCCACGTTATAAAAGTAACCTACTGTGCAAAAATCAACTCTCTAACATTAGTAGTTTCGGCTGTGCGTTGATGAGTCAGTCAGGACTTCTTCTTTTATATATATAGACTAGTTGTTGCCCGCGACTTCGTCCGCGTGGAACCTTTATCTTGAAAATTTTACATCTTTATTATTTTCAGATCTAAGTAATGTTGAAATTGCTTAACGTGCTTTTTTTGCAGTTGTTTACGAAATACATAGTAACGAACCCTTCGTACGCGAGTCCGACTCGCCCTTGGCCTTTTTTTTTTCATAAGTCATAAGTATTTATTCATTTAACAATTTACATTGCGTTTGAAATCACACTTTCGGCTAATTAGCTCTGATTACGCGGTATCACTATAAAATCAGGTACATCTACGAACGAATAACTTTACTAAATTCGATGAGTAAAAAAAAAAATCTTATCTTTTAATAAAATACCGTTCTACAAAGTTTCTAATTCCTAACTTAAAAAACAACTTATACCCGATACAAACTTTCATCCTCTTTTTAACCCCTTAGGGGTAGAATTTTCAAAAACGCTGAAATTACTTTTCTTGTATTCTAATAGTGTACCTTTACACAAAAATTCAAGTCCCGCGCTCAAAAAAATACTTAATTTCCATACAAACTTTTAATCCCTTTTTACCACCTTAGGGGGTGAATTTTCAAAAACGCTGAAATAACTTTTCTTCTATTTTATTTTAATACCTTTTTACAAAGTTACAAGTTCCTAGATTAAAAAAAAACTTGTACCCCATACAAACTTTGCACCCCTATTTAAACCTCTTAGGGGAGGTATTTCCAAGAATCCCTTCTTATCCTTAGCCCACGTTATAAAAGTAACCTACTGTGCAAAAATCAACTCTCTAACATTGGTAGTTTCGGCTGTGCGTTCATGAGTCAGTCAGGACTTCTTCTTTTATATATATAGATTAACCCCTTAAGGGGTGGAATTTTCTAAAACGCTGAAAGTACTTTTTATGTTTTTTAATAAGTAATCTTTCTACAAAGTTTCAAGTCTTTAGCTGAAAAAAAAAGTTCCCCCCATAACCCCTTTTAACCCCTTTTTAACCCTTTTAAAGGACGAATTTTTAAAAACGCTGAAATTACTTTTCTTTTATTCTAATAGTGTACCTTTAAACAAAAATTCAAGTCCCGCGCTCAACAAAATACTTAATCTCCATACAAACTTTTAACCCATTTTTTACCATGTAGTGGTATAACAATGTCTAACTTTTAAGTATAAGTGGACGAGGTGATTTGAGCTAGTATTAAACGGAACTTCGAGAAATAAGGTTGTTTCAATAAGAATCCCCCCCGCCACCGCATGACCACCGTGACAGGACTAAATAAGTAAATTAGGGGTTTGTGATCGGTTTCTATTTTAAATTTCCGTCCATACAAATACGGTCTGAAATATTTTATAGACCAACAAACTGATAACAATTCTTTCTCAATAATGGGATAGTTGACTTCTGCTTTATTTAAACTACGACTAGCGTATGCTATAGGTGGTAGCGTATGGTATGGTCACTGTTACATAGAACTGACCCTATTGAAAATCCTGATGCGTCTGTCTGCAAAATAAAAGTATTTGTGTCATCAAAATTCGGATACTGTAGTATTGGTGGTGATACTAATAATTGTTTTAATTTATGAAAAGCATCTTGACATTTTGTGTTCCAACTAAATGTGGTATTTTTTCGACAGAGATTATTTAACGGTATTGCTATTTCGTATGTCAATTATTAAAAATAACACATCTTACTTCTACAGCATACCACCACCAAACAATAGGCTCTCTAGAAAACACACATAAACATTTAGCATCATACTTACGTATACAAACAAATAATCAACCCGATAATTGGTGTTCATGGTTACCCTACTGGTGCTTCGCATTCAATACAACAGTGCATACGCAAACAAAATACACGCCTTTTGAACTAGTATTCGGTAGGCAATGTAATCTACCTCAAAATCTTACTGCCAACCTTGACCCACTATATAATTTTTATGATTATCCAAAAGAACTTCGATATAGAATACAAAAATCGCAGTTAGAAGCGAAAGAAAACTTGTTAAGTGCAAAATTAACTAGAAAGAGTGTCTACGATAATTCTGCTAGGAGCATAGAATATAAGAAAGGGAACTTAGTTTTGTTAAAAAATGAAAATAGAAGTAAGCTAGATCCATTGTTTTTGGGACCATTTAAAGTAATGGAAGTTGAAAACCCAAATATTGTCATAGATTATAAAGGAAAAAATGTTAAGGTCCATAAAAACAGGACAAGATTGTTTATCTCTGAGATATCAAGTATATCGTATGAATAGTGTAAGATGTAGTGGTATATAATTAAGAAAATTTTCTGATATATGTGAAAAAATAAAAACAATATGTATTATTTTTATTTTTTGAAAAATAGCTGTAAGATGTAGTGGTATAACAATGTTTAACTTTTAAGTATAAGTGGACGAGGTGATTTGAGCTAGTATTAAACGGAACTTCGAGAAATAAGGTTGTTTCAATAAGAATCCCCCCGCCACCGCACCACCTTAGGGGGTGAATTTTCAAAAACGCTGAAATTATTTTTCTTCAATTTTATTTTAATACCATTTTACAAAGTTTCAAGTCTCTAGCTCAAAAAAAAAAGTTTCCCCCATAAAAACTTTGCACCCCTTTTTAACACCTTTAGGGATTGAATTTTTCAAAATCGCTTCTTATCTCTAGCCCACGTTATAAAAGTAACCTACTGTGCAAAAATCAACTCTCTAACATTGGTAGTTTCGGCTGTGCGTTGATGAGTCAGTCAGGACTTCTTCTTTTATATACAAGATCAACGAGAACGTTTTAAACTAATAAATAAATAAACCAACACGCCTAGAAAAAGGTGATAACGGCTGAACAGAAAAGGATTCTCGTCTAGGTTTCCATTTAAAACGAAAAACTTAAGGCGACGGGTAGTGCGAAACTAGCGCCACTTTCGATTTTTTTCTTTTACCTTCATAATATGATATATTTTTTTAAATAGCTGAAGTCTAGGAGCTAGCAAAACACCTTTAATACGTATTTATTAAATCACTATATAAAATTTGTTCACTGTAGTTTACCCTACAAAACTTGTTCACGTCAAAAAAGCCGCCACAATAGTTTTGGGCAAGTTTTTAAAGACAACTAAAGAACAAGAAATTGTGTATAATGATTTAATAAACACTAAAGGTGTTTTTCCAGCTCCTCAAATCTTGCAATTACTGAAAATTGATCTGATTTGGAAGATATAATAAAAATTCGTAAGTGGCGCTAGTTTCGCATTACCCGTCCCCTTAACCAAAATTAAATGCCTCAACAGATGCTACGCTTCCACAAACAGTATTACAGGGACTTACGAAGATACAGGACTTACAACAGCCCTCTTTTTTCATCGGAGATTGATAGTGAATAAATTGTCCATGATCAAGAAAGCAAATAAGCAATTGGGATAAAGGTATATCTTTTGAGTATAGTACGTTCAAGACTAGGGGTCTAAAAACAAACTTACGAAGACTGTCATACTTAACTTGGTAGCATAAAATGAAGGGTGAATGAAATTGGAGTCGGATTATAGCGATGTCGAATCCAACACCACCACACATGCTGGTATAAATGAATGTCTCGTGAATACGATGATTCGATTCCAAGAAATTCGAGACTCAAACAGCAATATTCATAAATAAACCATTTTTTTCTTTCGCGATATCCATAAACGAACACACGAAACTCTTAAATAAAAAGTTAGCTAACTTTGGAGCCAAGCATCTTAGTAGATCACAATGTTGCGAAGTTCACCGAAATACTCAACTCCATGGCACGTATGAAACTTTACGTGACTTTACCTTAATAAATTATATGATGTACTGGGGAAGAAATTAATTCGCTAAAGTCAACTTTCACGACAAATTTTAGGGGGATGAAAGGCATTATAAATTAAATTAAATATTAAATTAGATTAAATATGAAAGATTAAGGGACAATCATACACAAATCGACATATTCCCAAACTAAGCAAAGCTTGTACTATGGGTACTAGACGACGATATAATTATATAATATATAAATACATATATAGATAACATCCATGACCCAGGAACAAATATTCGAGTTCATCACACAATATTTGCCCCGGCCGGGATTCGAACCCAGGACCGACGGCTCAGCAGGCACGTGTCTACAAACTGCACCAAACGCGTCGTCGGTAATGTGTATATATATAACACCAGTACATAGATGATTTTTTTATTATAGAAAAACAAATTAAAATTATAATATTCAATTAATATTATTAAAACTATTGTTAAACATTTTCAATAACAATAAAAACGGTTTTAGCTCACGTAAAAATATTTTGTTTGTTCCTTCACAAGATCACAAGGATATCTATTTCATTTTAATAATTAAGTATTATTTAGCAACTGCAAAATTGTCACCGCATCATGTCTAAAACTGCATAAAGTTTTATTCAGCCCCGAAAGGGTGTTGAACACAATTTATTTCCTATAATACCATGCCGTTCGATTCAAGAAATGAGTCCAGCTCATGCCAGTCTGCTCTGGGTAACGACGTTAGCTGCTAACGATGTGTCCTCAAAGAGACCTCACTCGATTACGGACTTGTCGATCGAGGGAGTAAAGGCCTCACTTTGTAACTTGGTTATACTGCACCAGTGGGATACTTATGCAATAATTTGTAGTTAGTGATGTTGAGAGTAATTATCTAACATGCTTTTAAATTAAAGAGATTTTACAAATATCAAAAAATCGGGTAGCAGTCTTGAGTAGCAGCGAATGGTCACGGCAAAGATTGAAGGAAAAAAATCGAAAGGCCGTAGCCCAACAAAATGGTCGGACCAGGTCCCCTGATCGATGAACACCAAACTGCACGATGCACTCCATGATGCAATGGAACGACACATGTGGCGGAAACTTACAAAATAATTTTTTTTTCTGCATTTCTGTTGGGGTGTGGTGACCCTGTAGGAAATGTAATTATTAGACCAAAAGCGCAATTTGCTCTTACATTTGCTTAGGCACTTTTAATAATCCATTTTATCAAGTTCCACGCGTACGTAGTCGCGGGCAAAAGCTAGTAGGTAATATTTATACAAGATAAATTATTTTTCATTAGGTATTAATAATGAGCGGTATGTTGTAAGGCGTATTGTATCTTATTATTAATTTGATAATATCACATACCGCTTTATACATACATTTTATTTATCCAATACAATTAGTTGGAACAAATCTTTTATTTTTGAAAATATGTAGGTTTATTCCTAATATTTTAGAGGTTAATTTAGCAGGTATAATAGCTTTTTTGCTAAGTAACAAATAACTCCTTTTTGATTCCAAATAGCTAGCCGAATGGTAATACTTGGATAGTCGGAAAACCAATTTTCCGTCCTTTTGATAGCAAAGTTACGCATCAACCGTTCACATCGGAATTCAGTAATCAACTGTTCAGATCCGGGCAATAATCGAAATGCACGTCAATAAAGCCTATTTTCCCGTGCACTTGTCGCATGTCACGCGTCAGATATGCAGCGCACTGGACATTTGGTGCACTGCGTTGGTTTTTAGGGTTCCGTACAAAGGGTAAAAAACGGGACCCTAAGACTCCGCTATTCGTCCGTCCGTTCGTCCGTCTATCTGTCTGGCTGTCTGTCACCAGGCTGTATATCATGAACCGAGATAGTTATACAGTAGAAATTTTCACTTTCTTTCCGTTGGCGCCGTAACAAAAAATAACTATAAAAATTGGGCAAGTGCGAGTCGGACTCGCGCACCGAGGGTTCCGTACAAACACTTTTCATCCTTAAGTGGTTAAGTTAAGTTTGCACCTGGTATGTATAGCGCCCGATACAAATGAGGTGCAAAGTTAACGCAACCAACCCGTTTGTTGTACGGGAGCCCCCCTTAAATATTTATTTTATTTTATTTTTAGTATTTGTTGTTATAGCGGCAATAGAAATACATCATCTGTGAAAATTTCAACTGTCTAGCTATCACCGTTCTTGAGATACAGCCTGGTGACAGACGGACGGACGGACGGACGGACGGACGGACAGCGAAGTCTCAGTAATAGGGTCCCGTTTTTACCCTTTGGGTACGGAACCCTAAAAAACAGAATAAAATAATATTTAAGGGAGCTCCCATACAACAAAATTGTTGTGTTAACTTCCCACCTCATTTGTATCCGGCGCCATACATACCAGGTGCAAACCTAGCTTAACCTGGCCAGTTAAGATGGGATAAGTATTTGTCCCCTCGGTGCGCGAGTCGAACTCCCAATTGGCCGGTTTTTTGGTCTCTATGCGCCATTCAGTCCATTTATCCATAGTCCATTTATCATGTTTCATAGAGCTGTATAGTATGACGACTTTCCGTGTTTGGCACACAATGGTTTACTACGATATTAACGATATAAGTAATAAATAAATAATAAATATATCTTTTTTATGTCATATCTTTTATAGCAAAAGAGCAAACTGATCGCCTGATGGTGATGGCAAGAGATTATCTTTGCCTGCAACACCAGAGGAGTCACATTTGTGTTGCCGGTCTTGAAATCCATGAAACATTTCACAATGAAATAGGACACATGTCAATGAATCTTTCAAAATACGTAAACATAGCAAATACCCAAGAGCATTTTGGTGACGACACAAGGATTTAAAGTGCATTTTCATTTGTACTTGCAATTGCAGCGATGTATGCGGCAAAAAGACGGAAACTGAACTATTCGATTCTTTCTAGCGGAGTATTGTGACATCTAGGGTTGGCGATGGCGATGCATTTACTGAATACAAGTCAGTTTCATTAATTTATAATATAAAAATATCCCTATTGTCTGTAGACCAATCGCAACTCAAATCTCCTACTATTTGCTTTACTTACTTGATGAAGATAAGTTAATTTTCATTTACCGGTTTGTTTGTGAAATCCCTGGAGTCCAAATTTGTATTACCTACTCCTGGAAGCCAAATCTAATAGAAAAGAAGCAGAGGAATACAAGTACATATTACATAGATTTAAAACAATTGATAACCGTTGGGATATAATGGTTTTTGAGACCACAATCCACAATGTATATTTAAACAAAATCAGCAATTAGTTTCCTTATCGGTGATAATTTTCCGTCACCGTAACACTTCTGATAGCCCTTGTATTAAGTTACTGTGTAAAAATCTGCAGTCCATAAGCAGTCCCTTTTATTTGTCCGTTTTACGATAAGAACAAATATATTGAGCTCATGCACTTCAACCCTATCGGGTCGTGTCAGGTCGTATCGGTTTCGGATGGGTGCCACGACAAATTGAAACGTGCTGCTATTGCTTCAACCATACCGCCCTACTGCTGAAAAAGGACGTGAACGCCGTGACTCATCTGCTACAAAAAGCCCTTTCATGTGCCAATCAGTACTTGAATTTAATTGTATTTTGACCCAGACCGGGATTCCGTTTGACTCAAAAGAAAAATGAAACAAAAGGAGAAACAAGAGGGATGCGAGCCGAAATTAATTACGAGCTTGAGTGTGGATATCAAGGAATGATACTCTGCCGAGTGTTCATTTTAATGAAGGTAAGAGTGGATCGAAATAACAGTGGCCACTGTGGTGTATAGACACCTTTATGAAATAAAGTGTTGCCACCACCTGCCCGCTGCCGCCATTACAAGACAGACGTCAACGGAAGCGGGCATGTCGTGTCGACAGTAAACCCGTTTACGTTGTTTCATTGAACCTATTCCCGCCCTGAAACCCTGGACGTCACAATGGCGACGAGGATTAAAAACGGAACAAGGAAGTGTACAAATAACCGATAATAATAATCAGTGGAATCCTTTTAATTAATTTCTGTAAAAGGAAAAGAAAAGGAAAAAGTGGGTATAGTGGTTTAGAATATTAAAGTACCTACAACAAAAGTCGCATAACATTCTGACCAGTACTTTGTGCACTTATGTCAAAAAATAAGCAGAGGAATTAGCCGTAGTAAGAGTATCTACTTATTAGAAATTGATGTTGATATCGTCAACAAAGGCGTCAAAACATAAGTGATAACTATTATTTATCAAGCTAGACAATCTAGCCCCGGTATAATAGGTTTTATTTACCCATAAATTGTGACACGGTCGAAACATGTTATTGTAAGAACAATAGATTTTAATATATTTGACGGTCACTTGGCCTACTAACACAGGTGCGACAATGTAACTTAACCGACTATATCGGGTATATCCTCTATGTTTTTCATTAATACATTTTCGTTATCAAATATAGCCATCTAAATAATAACAATAATAATTTATTGCGACCAAGTACTTCAAGCTAGGTACAAGGCCCTGTCAGGGCGTAGCAAACATTTATTTAATATTTTTGGATTGGCTTAGTTACTAGAAAAGTCTTACAAACTAGGTCATAATTACTCAGTATAATATATATTGCAATGAGCAATTAAATGAGTGATATTCGGTACACTCCTGGCCTTATTTACTCCACAGGTTTGACTAAACGTGACACTAAGTCCGAAATTTCCAAAATTAAACTAGTTTATACATTATACGGCCTGTTACCGGCATGCGGGCATTTATTAAAACTGATAATAATATGATCCATTAGTAATTGTTTGCATGTATTAGCTAATCATAATTATGTGAATTAACTGCACAATTAAATTTCTTAAATCCGCACATTCAATGCAGTGGGTGTACAGCGTAATTGTCGTTACTCGTATCACGCTGTCATTTAACACTCACTTGTCAATTTATTCACTGTACATTACTGGCAATTAAAATTTTGTTAGAAAGTTAATAAAGCCTGGATTTAAGTAAATTAATTAAATTAAGGTCATGGATACGTTAAAGATCTATGTTACTTTACTCTACTTTAAGAAAAGCCTACTTGGCGGTAACACATTGTATATGCTATATGGTAATTGGCGTCGTAATCACTTTATAATACAGAAGATGTATGTACTTACCTAGTCGCACAGCTCGTACAACCGTACCGAAGACGTAATCAATATTTATGTATGAGTATAATACATATACCTGAAATGCCGGTAGACTCAGGCATGTAAAGGTGCCCTTTGAGGCCTACTTGCAGAATAAAGTGCATTATTTCATTATTACCTAAGTGTGACTAAAGTGTCTGCAATAACTACTAAGAATTGCGAATATAACATAACAAACACAAAAGAGCGTAAGCTCACCGAGTTTCTCACTTCTTGTGTTTGGAAATAATAATATGCAATTATTTGTATTTTATGTCATGTAGCAATCAAGAAAACTCTTTGAGTTTCTTTGTAAATGAATAATCCGGGTAACAAAAATGCAAATCAAGGTCTAATCCTGGTACTGTTCGTTTTGCCCCCCATACAAGTACTCGTACGTTTCCCTTGGCCAAGCCAACCGAAGTATCGACCGATGTTTGGTAGTAACAAATTGAAGGTAAAAGATTAACGTAACTAATTGCCAATATATTTATGAAGTAGTGACATCGAGAGTAAGGTATGTGCATAAATCGGTTCCTCGTACTAACATACCGTTTTGACATTTCATTAAGAATAGCTGATTTGAGCTGTCATCAAATACCGTATTGGCACCTAAATATAATTATATTTTAAACTAGCCCGTCAACTGTTTACTCCTTGAGTACAGGGTGTCTGTCACTTACATTTCAATGCCGTGCGAGCTAGACGGGTGGTGCTGAGTCGCGCCACGGGTGGGGTCGCGGCAAAATATTGTGCTAGCCATGTAGATGCTGCAAAGCATCGGAAATTCAAATATTCGTAATGCAATTAGTTTAAATAAACTACCCAAACATTTGGATACCTAGTAGCAAATAAAGGAACTGGGAAAGTGGGAACGTAATTAAAATCTAGGGAAATGGGAGGCAAAACCAACAGGATTTGAGGAAAACAAAACCCTATTAGGGTATCAAAATAAAATCGGTTCAGCTGTATCAGCGGTGAACAACTACAAAACAAGCTGTCATTGGCTGGCAATGACAGGCGGAAAGATCTCGTATCAGCCCTTAGAGTAGCCCGTAAAGGTACGGAAATTAACTACCAAACAAGCTGTCGTGCGTTGGCAATGACAGGCCGAGAAAATAGTTTTCTAAATTTTAAATTGTATGACTGATAAATGGCCGTAAAGGGGGTGCGAGTAATAAAATATGCTCTCAAACTATGACAAGCGCATTAGACACTATTTACTGGAGGTCTCATTCGAGAGGCTGGACTGTCAAGTGAGTGTTGCGCAGATGACATCTCTTCACCCTTTACTGCACACGAAGCCATTTATGGCCGTTATAATTGTATGACTTTAAGTGACACCGTGTCAAATTCGAAAGTTGAATGATACTACAGTAATTCATGTCGTAGAGGGATTATTGCGAAATTGATTGGATATGTATCAAATAAAACATGGTATTGATTTATCTGCACTGGAACTAAATCGAAAATAAGCGTTATATATATATATTATACTCTATTAAATAAATCGTTGTCTAGAAGTTGAAACGATTTGACTGATTTGAGTTCACTATAGAATAAAGTATATAACAAAAGAACATACTAGAAATAACGACTTATTTGTCATTTAAAATATTCGTGCATTATAAATAAACGATTACGAGTAAAACATGGGTATTATGGTAATGACATTTTAAAACGAATTGTCCAGTTTGTGGCGGGTAAAGCAAATCTTCGCTTAGAAATTGAGTCGATTTGACCTGATTGGCATAGTTCTCTGTAATAGGTAAATTATACTAGTAATTGTGAATAATTTGACATTTATTACGCATTGTGAATTAACTAGTATGAGTATAGGTAATTCTATTCCATGAGCAATTGATAAAAGCATTTTGCCAGTTGAAGGAATAGATTGAATATTCTTTATTGCACACATAAACATGGATAACAAGTAAAATTAGAATTACAATGGAGGTAAACAACATGCAGTCTAATAGCTAAAGAGCGATATCTTTCAGACAACCTTTAAGTAGAGTGTTGTTCTTGTCTTTTTAGGCATTTAATGCTAAAACTGAATATTAAATATAATGACAACCCTTTTTAAATTCTCATATTCTGAAAGTTGGTCAATTGTTTATCTTAATAGCGGGTTGAAAGTGAATTTCCATTTTTGTTTGATTTTGCAGGGTTAGAAGCAATGTAAAAACAAAAGTAACATTTAACTTTGCATAGAGAACCAAATGCGCTACAGGGCAACTTGTACAGCCACAGAAATCGCACGGTATTGTCTGGACTGGATGATAAAGTAAATATTACGCGTTAAAACAAGAAAATAGTTTCATATAAACGACAATTACTACGTTTTTCAACCAAGTCCAAAATACTAAAAGAAAATATATTTGTAATACATAAGTGAGACTTAAATTCGATGTTAAATTTAAATCATCAACCTGGCGACTGAAATTCCAAATTACGATAATTTATAGTTTAATCGAACATATTGCATATTGAGAAGATCATTATGCGGTAAAAGATTAAGTGAGAACTAAAAAGGAAAACCAATATTTAAAAATAAAAAAAAGCCCAATATGAATGATTTTTCGGGTGTCACGGGAACACATTGCGTGAAATACAAACGCTGAGTGTGCATTCGAGCAATGTTCCGGCTAAAGAGAGGTCGTGTGTTCGAGTCACACTTGGATTTCACATGCGCGAAATTGTATGTAAAAAAAAATATGGGTTTTTAACTACACCAATTTCAAACAGGTTTTACAAACTAAAATCTACTCGCATTATAAATGGTATGCATTTCTATGGGATTGTATCGATATTAATATAACGTCGTATTAGTCTATGCATATATGCCATGCATTTGTTCTAGATACTCGTAGTGTTCGCTGGGTAGTGTAGTAGACACGTCAACACTACGTTAAACAATACCTAGGTGTAGGTACTGATAATCACATCTATTTCTTAATGGACCGAGTAGTACCTAAGTCGAAATTGACTGGTACTAACAACAAGTAAATAAAAGATCTACTCTAATGGGCTAAGTAGTAAGTCTCTGAAGACTGGTACTAACAACGAGAAAAGTAGTAAGTCTGGGAAGACTGGTACTAACAAGTAGTAAGTCTGTGAAGACTGGTACTAACAATTAGAAAGTCTGTGAAGACTGGTACTAACAATTAGTAAGTCTGTGAAGACTGGTACTAACAACGACAAAAGTAGTAAGTCTGGAAAGACTGGTACTAACAACGACAAAAGTAGTAAGTCTGGAAAGACTCGTACTAACGTCGAGCAAAACAATAGACTATTCTATTGAAATTTAGTAGTAAGTCTGTGATGACAGGCACTAAAAAAAACCAGAAGTAAACTGCGTAGCATATATATATATATATATATATATATATATGTTTCAGTAGTACTTGGAATGTGCACATTCAGATGATACTTAAAAAATAATAATATTAAAATACAGTTACAAACAAGGAATTGGTAATCAACTGATATACAATATAAAGTTAACGAATATCGCAATAAACTGATGTTTTAACGTTAATTGGCACCACTAACAGTAAGACTACTGTAGGTCGCGCCGAATGTGAGTAGTACCTCTACTTATGATAAACGCGTCTTCATAATCATACATTAAAACGGTGCTGTCCCTGAATCAAATGGTAAAGTGAAATAAACTTCGGGTTAGACGAGGGTTTTCCAAATTGAAGACTTTGTTTTACATTAAGATATGTAGCGTTTATAATATTCATGAGCCCTCATAAGAGACGTAGGCAGCGTATATATCTACCTACCTATCTATTCTCCTTGAGGTATACTCATTTGTAACTTTCAATGTGAATTTCAATAATGCAGCAGGAATTCGTGATTTCTTGTAAAGTTACTACCTACGGTATTTGAAATTATGGTCGATATACCAATCAATAAAATTCATAAAGAAAAAAAAAAAAAAAAAAAAAAAACATTTTTCATTTTAAACGCTGACTAATCAACGCCGGTTTAGTATTCTGAAATACTTACATTTCATGAGAAGATTTTTAAATTTATACCAAAAATTGGAAAATGTATATTTCATTGAAAAAGGCAAACTGTGAGTTTTCTTGCGGCGTTTCTTTCTCACGGAGGCCTTAGTTGGAAGCGCTGGTAGATTCCTAAATTTTAGAAAATAATTGCTCTACAGTAGATTAATTCACGAGTAAATAAATATAACTTAATGTAATGATTGCCAAGGGAATTAAAATAATAATAACTGTGACAATACCAAATACAAAATATTTAATAATCGCATTAATCCATTCCGTTCTCCAATTAATAATAAGTAATTGACACTATTTTCTTAGTGCACCATGATTATAAAAAAAAAAACAAATGAAAAGAGAAGAAAACGGAAACTTGAGAGTTGTTTAGTGACGTAAAAGTGAAGACAAATTATTGAACTTGAAACTACTAAAAACATAAGTATAAGTCCTCACTAAAATTAACTTTTTATATGCATAGATTTATGATTAAAAGCCTTGTCTCAAACGGAAATAAAGTGAATAAAAACAAAACAAAAACATAATTCTTTATGACACATTTATTACAAACTTACAATACAGTTGTTGATAAGATTAAACTAGTGTTATATTTCAATGTACATTCAAATTCATGATTGAGAATTAAATTAGAAAACATTACATTTTAAACTACAGTCTAGTGACCGGGATATTGCTATTGTTGCGCATACCCGTTACTTTGAAATATTGTTGGCTGGTCTGCTCACTGCGCCGACGCGAAATCAATCCACATTAATGGTGGAATTATCATCTTCGCTATCTCAGCGAAGGTGCTGAATGTACGCGATGCGCCACAATAACCGTGCTCAGCTGAACCCGGAGTCTGAGCAAATGCTTCACGCCTTGGTGTTTGGCGTGGTTGGCTGGTGTGGGGCGTCTGGATGTAGGCCCCGAATTTAGTTCAATTCACTCGGACGGAGCAGTGAGCGAATCCGCTAAGGGTTTGTAATTACTGATAATATAAATCAATCTAGATTCCAGGAATAAATAAAATGTACATGTAATGCAATCTCGATATGAAATATTAATAACTAGCAATAAGTAAATAAGTAAGCTATCAATAAAACTATTTCAAATTTATCAAAAGAGGATGGTGTGGTGTATAGACACCTTTATGAAATAAAGTGTTGCCACCACCTGCCCGCTGCCGCCATTACAAGACAGACGTCAACGGAAGCGGGCATGTCGTGTCGACAGTAAACCCGTTTACGTTGTTTCATTGAACCTATTCCCGCCCTGAAACCCTGGACGTCACAGCCACCTGGTGGTCTGTTTAATATCATGTTGCAGCTTGCCTATTTGAATATCTTTGAGTATTTATTGGATCCTTATTGCGTCTCATCATATCAGTTGATAAACATCCACTGCTGGACAAATGTCTCCCCAAAGTTCACTACAACGATCGCTCTTGCACCGCCTTCATCCAATTTCTGCCTGAGATCCTAACCAGGTCGTCGGTCGACCATGTTGGGGCATTCCCACGCTGCGTCTTCCGGTCCGCGGTCGCCACTCAAGAAGCTTTCTGCCCCAACGGCCATCGGGGGTTCTACCCTTTAGGCGGAGCATGACAGATTCGTACTAAGTCAATTGAGCTTTAGGCCAAAATCTGAGCAGGTATGACTCTGTTAAGGTCAGATTTGCCATATGTCAGTTTCTGAACAACACAGTTTCGACGTGCGACTTATGATATGAAAGTCATTTTCTCTTTAATCCAATTTCTGAGTAGGTCAGAATCGTATAATGTACCGTGACATGACAGTACTACTTCGGATTAGCAATAAGATGGATTCGGACTAATGTAGTTTCTTATTTCGTCCGATTAGCACCGATTCGTTAACGGAGTTTAATATATTATTTTAATGATGGATTCCTAAAATATCGCTTTCTTATTAGGTCAGATTCTATGTACATCTTATTCCAAAAAGGCGAGGTACAATGGGCAAGAAAAAAGACTACAAAGTACAAATATTCAATACATATATACTATTTATACATTTAAGCAGATATCTGAGACGCTGGCCACTTAAAGATTAAAACACGATAAAACGTTGAAGTTAATTGCAGAAAATGTCATATTAATGTCTGTACCGTATTTCATAGAAATTTTGCTGTTATATCGAGATAAAACATACGGAAATTAAAATAATTAAAACCGCCAAAGATCGGCCCTGCATTCTATTAAATGGGCATAAATATTGCTTCACCGTCAAAACCAAAAAGTCAGGTACATTAAACTTTAGATGCAATAACAGAGATTCGTGTAGTGCTTCTATAACAACGGATGAGCCGTTGACCACCATAATTCGGCAAAGTGAACACACGTGTCTACCGGATTTTGACAAAAATTCCATTGAATGGGCGATGTTCGGCTGTAAAGAAAAGGTAGCAAAGTCATTTGAGCCGATACAGCCTATTTTTGAGGACACCTTGCAAGATCTCAAACATTTACACAATTCGATACTTCTGCCTACCTTTTCCTCCAAAAAAGACGCCTTGTATGCCTGGAAGAAGCGGGCGTTGGGTACCGAATCGTTAAAATTTGACAGTCCTAAGGAGGTGCAAATTGTTAAATCCCTAATTTACCTTCTGCGTAGCTGGAAGTCTCCATATTCCTAAGTTTATTATACAAACAATATTTGCGTCCGTACAATTCTTTATTTCTTCATAAAGTAAAACTAACATGACAAGCAACATCAAATAACGTCAAAGACAAAGTAGTCGACAGCATAAAACCTCAACATCCCCCCGCAATTCTAATTCACCCCGGAATAAGAATTGTCGCAATCATAAAGTTAGAAACAAACTAATAACTATATCTATAACTAAAGTTAAACATTGAAAAATAAATAAATAATAAAACAAACAAGACAAAATACTAACCGCTCAGTATAAGAAGTGATAGTAGTCTTCACTCTAACTCCTTCCCCCCTCAATGTTAAACTTTTGTTTTAGATGACAATAAAACGTAAATGAACATTAAACCTCATAATAATTATGATAACACTTTTGGCATACAAATAAACTATTCAATTAAACCTAGTTTCTCTACAAAATAGTTATGTTTCTGTTTTCCTAAAGCTTTTGTTAAAATGTCTGCAACATTTTCATTCGTGTTCACATACTTAACAATTACTAATCGTTTGCTAATCAAATCTTTAATAAAATGATATCTAATATCAATATGCTTTGACCTCTTACTGTTTTCATTTGATTCCATCAGTTTAATAGCGCTTTGATTATCTACAAGTAACGTTGAGTTTGAAAGACAGTTAAAATCTTGTAACAACCCCTTTAAACTAACTAACTCTGCACACGCTAGAGCCGCAGCTATATATTCAGCTTCGGCTGTTGATAAGGCGACAACGTTTTGTTTTTTACAGAACCAGGCTAACAAATTATTGCCATAGAAGACTACAGAACCACTCATACTTTTTCTGTCTGTTGTGTCGCCTGCCCAGTCAGCATCGGTATAGGCAATCAAGGGACAACTGCTATTCTGTTTGTATACCAAACATTTTGATTTGGTGTGTTTTAAATATCGCAAAACACGTTTCGCTGCTTGCCACAGTGACATAGTTGGCTTATCCAAAAATCTACTCAAAAAAGATACTGCGAAGCAAATATCTGGCCTACTTGAAGTAGCTAAGTATAAAAGGCAACCTATGAGCTCACGATATGGTATATCCAAGGTGATACATTCATTGACATCAGTAGTGAAATTTACCTCCATTGGTGTCTCCGCCCCTTTACAATCTGCCATATTAAATTTATCAAGCAATCTATTTATTGCTGATTCTTGAGAAATAGAGATTGATTCTGAGGTTCTCACAATATCCAACCCTAAGTACGCACTCACCTCTCCAAGGTCCTTCACATTAAATTCCAATTTTAAATATTCATGTGCTTTATTTAGGTTTGTTGCACTTTTAGACATTGAAATGATATCATCAACATACACTAATAAAAATACATCTTCCAAAATATATAAACAAAAATCATGTTTTGATTGTAAAAATCCTTTATCAACTAAAAAGCCATGAAGTCTTTCGTTCCAGCATTTAGGTGCTTGTTTTAACCCATACAGAGATCTTTTTAGTTTTAAATGTATGCCTTTTCCAACTTTAACTCCTAACGGTGGTTTTATATAAACGTCTTCTTTTAAGAACCCGTTTAAAAAGGCCGTTGGAACGTCTAATTGTTTCATGTACATGTCATTTTGTATAGCTTGACTGAGCATCATACGAATTGTAGGCATACGAGCTACTGGTGAATACACATTAAATAATGTTTCTTCTTGAAACCCTTTCGCCACTAATCGGGCCTTTTTTGTACCATCCTTTTTAGTAGTGAATACCCATTTGGTATCTATAGCCTTTTTATCTTTCGGCAATTCTGATTCTTCCCATGTTTCCAATGATTTCAGCGAATTTAATTCTTTGTCTATTGCGTCTTGCCACTCTTGACCTCTTTCAACAGCTTCTTTGTAAGAACCTGGATCACCCGTACACAAACAGTAGGCGACATGTGTTTCATAATCTTCCAATCTTTTCGGAGGTTTAATAATTCTGCCACTTCTTGTTCTTGTCACATGCTCATTTCTAACATCTTGTCCCTCATTTATGTTCTCTTCAGCACAATCTTCAAACATTTCTTCTGGTTCTATAATTTCCTCATCAACATTCTTATTATCAATGATGACCTCTTCTCTATTTCCATTATCTTGTTCAGGCTCAGTAATCCCATCAGTATTTATGGGATTTGTTTCTGAAATACTTACTCTTAGCCAATCTCGTTCGTTATCAGTCTGCTCACTTTCTTTGTAAACAATATCATTTTCATCGAATCTCACATCTCGTGACACAATTATTTTGTTATTTCTAGGATCCCATAAACTATATCCTGTTCTGCTATATCCTACCATCCTACACTCACGTGCTCTCTCCGAAAGTTTATCATGTTTAGGTAAGATATATGCCCACGCCTTTGCACCAAATGCACGAAGTTTGTTTAAGTCTCTTGTCCCATACATAATTTCACAAGGAGTCTTGAAATTAATAGCCATAGACGAACAACGGTTCAACTGATAAGCTGCACATTTTACTGCTTCACCCCACAAAGTCTTTGGCAGCATAGTTTCAATAAGCATAGTCCTTGCTTTGTTATACAAACTTCGATTCATTCTCTCTGCAACGCCATTACTAGCTGGTGAATATGGTAAACTATATTCCAAAACTATTCCTTTCTGATCACAAAATTGACGGAGTTTATTACAAGTGTATTCACCTCTATTATCACACCTGATCCCCTTAACATTTTTCTCAAATTCGTTTTCGTATCGATGGATATAGGAAATAATATTTTGAGCTGCCTCTGATTTCCTTTTTAGTAAGAAAACTACACAAAAGTGTGAAAAATCATCTATTATGGTTTGAAAATAGACTTCACCCTCAATTGTTGGAATGTTGGATGGGCCCGCTATATCACTGTGTAACAGTTCTAAGACCTGACGTGACCTTGGTTGCTCTAACCTTTTGAATGGTAACCGTGTTGCCTTACCTTTCATACACGCGTTACATACGTTGTTGTTTAGTGGTAGCTGTAGCCTCTGTAAGGTTTTAGAGCTGGTGTGTCCTAAACGTCTGTGCCACAACATGCCATCTGCTGAATGTATAGCCGCGACTACTTCCTCCATTATAATTTTACCCTGCAAAATATAAAGTTTGCTATTATTATATGCCCATATAATGGACCCATTAAAAAATACAATTTTTGCGTATTCATTCCTAAAAATGATTTCATTTGGTTTTTCTAGCAGTTTCCGTACAGATAGAAGATTATATGCTAACTTTGCTACTATAAGTCCTTCGACAGTAAACTTAACATTACCGCATTTAATCGGTAAACTGCCACTTTTATATGCAATCAATTTTTCACCATTAGCTGTGTTAATTTGTACAGGATGCGCTAAGGTTTTTACATTTGTCAAAAATGGTGTATAAATATCAGATATAAAATTTTGTGATGCACCAGAATCCACCACAAAAGAAAATGATTGATTAAATGATGCCTTACAAGTCAAGTTGAATTCTTCATCAATCATACAGCCCACTTCCTCTATATTCTCTTCATGAGCTATAATTGCATCGTCCCTTGATGTGTGTGTTCTATTCACACCTCGAGCGCGTCCATGCATTCTGCCACGACCCCTTCTATATAATTCACCACCTCGGACAGGAGCACCACGTTGGAAAGTGTAATACTGCCTATTATGACTTTTGTGGCAAAATATTGCTTTGTGCCCCTTTTCATTACAATTCCAGCATTCTATGTTAAATGCGTTGTCTTGAGTCTTACTTATATCATCCAGTCGGATTTCCGCGTCAAGTAAAGCCCTTTTTGTCTTTTCTAAAGTTAAATTTTCGTTCATCGTTTCTAAAGCTGTTGTCACATTGTTATATTTTCCCGGTAATGCGAGTAGTAAATGTACCACTTTATCTGACTCGTCCATTTTAGACATGACATCGATATCACTTATTAGCTTGTCAAATTTCAGAAAGAAATCTTGCAATTTCTCACTATCCTCGCATCTCAATTCGATTAATTTCTTTTTTAAATTGTATTTGTTCATAACACTTCTTCGATTGAAAATATTTTCTAAAGCGTTCATCATTTGTTTGGCACTTTTGCATCCTTTCACAATTTCTAGAAAATTATCGCCTATGCACTGTACAATTAGTGATCTCGCTTCTGCATCCTTCTTCTTTTCTTCCGCCTTTACATCCTCACAGGCCAATATATCGCTAAGGCCTTTCTCCTCCAACAACAACTCTAAACGAAATTTCCAATTGTGAAAGTTATTTCCATCTTCTAGACGATATATCACGTTCTGTATTTTTGCTTGTGCCATATTTTGGTTTTGGAAGCTTTCTGCTTCAACAATAAACTGTTGTTTTAATAATTTTTACATTAAATATGAACTTGTCAAAAAATATATTTTCGAAAATTTTCTAAATTTTTATTCAAGCCGCTTAAAAATTAGGAATATGGGGGAACCCATAACCTATTAAATCCCTAATTTACCTTCTGCGTAGCTGGAAGTCTCCATATTCCTAAGTTTATTATACAAACAATATTTGCGTCCGTATAATTCTTTATTTCTTCATAAAGTAAAACTAACATGACAAGCAACATCAAATAACGTCAAAGACAAAGTAGTCGACAGCATAAAACCTCAACACAAATACCAGAAATTATAAGCAAAAAATTTTTAATTTGCGAAGTAGGTGATGATGATGACAAAATTTTTATTTTCGGCACTGATTTGGCAAAACAAGTAATAAAAAAGACTACTAGATTCCTCGGAGACGGCACGTTTAAAGTTGTACCGAAGCCATTCTACCAGCTGTACACTATACACGCCATGTTAAATTATGAATCCGATAGCTGCCGCACCATAGTGCCAGTAATATATGCTCTCCTGCCTAACAAGCAGGAGCAAACATATGTCAGACTGTTCCAAACCCTCAAAAGCATTCTGAATGTAGAAATCGAACATTTCAAGGCAGACTATGAGTTACCTGCCTTGAATGCTGTATCAAAAGTCTATCCATCAGCAAATAAATCGGGATGCTACTTGCATTACATTAAAGCTATTTGGAGAAAATCAAAGGCACTAAATCTCTGCGATAATGACGGGAAAGAATTCTTAAGGTTACTAACGTATCTGCCACTTTTACCGAATGAATATATCCGTGAAGCGTGGGCTTGTCTTGTTGCAACCTTTCCTCATGTGCAAAATATCCACCGATTTGTAAAATATTTTGAGAGCTATTGGCTGTCAATAGTAACTCCGGAAATGTTTGGTTGTTCTGAGGAAAAATATCGTACAACAAATAATCTAGAAGGTTGGCATAACAGGTTCAACAAAAAGCTATGTAAACAGGCGAATATATTTAAATTTATGTTTGCCCTAAAAAAGGAGGGTAAACATTACGATGTGTGCATCAGACAAGCCTGTGCTCGCCGGGAGATTAAAAAATCCAGAAAAGTTGACCTCATTTTTGACAAGCACCTGAGAAATTTAATCACAGATGTGAAAGAGAAATCTATCGGGTTGCTAGATTTTCTCAATGCAGCGTCAACTTTAAGCTATGAAAGACACGTAAAGAGATATTTATTTGAGGACGACAAAAATGAGCCTGAGTCTAGTGATACCACTTCCAGTGATTGTTCTAGTGATTCAGAATGATTGTTTTCTTTATTATGGTGTTATAGAAGTATTTTATAAGTTATAGAAGATTTTAGTTAAGTTGTACTGGTTTGTATTAGTAATCTACAAAAATATTACAATTAATACCTATAGGCATAACTTTATTATGATTATAATAGAATATGTCATCTCAACATAATTTCAATTGTACTGACGGATTAATACGCAAATGCACTAATTAGACTATCATAAAAATATGATCGTGGATATAATAATCATTTAAATATGAAGAACCTATGACGGTATAATATCAACATTATGAGTCAAACAGAATCATATTTTGTTGTTATACCGTCACAGGTTCTTCATATACAAATGACTCCCATATCATATCTCTATCTATGATAGTCTAATTAGGGCCAAAAGCTGCGGTGAGTTATATACACAAGTAGTATGTTAATTTTTTTTATTAGGCCTACTGCCTACTGGTAAGAATATTTGAAAAAATATATGATTTTACTAATATGATAATATTTCATTTTTCCTTTGACTTTCATTTGCTCGCATAAAATTGAAAAACTTTAGCTCAGATATTTTTGGTTTTAGTTGAGTACATATTATTTAAAAGTGTGCTCATTTCGCTGACAGTACCTACTATTTCTCTAGTATGTATATTTATTTTTGTTGCCCTAGAAATGCTCACATATTTATCAATTTGACTGTACATTTGCATGACGTACCTAGAAATTGACTGACGTATTATCTGACCTTCTCAGAATAAAGCCTAAACAGAATCGAATCAATGTCGAATCGGTCGTACTTGGAATCACACATACTAAGATTCTGGATATGTGATTTTCTGACCTACTCAGAATCCGGCATTGTAAGAATCTGAAGTGCTACGAATTTGACATCTTAATAATTGTACGTTTAAAGAATTTGGATAACTTAGATATTGCCCTATTTATAATCTCACCCACTTAGAATCCGAAATAAAAATAAAATGGCAACCTCAGAGTAATACCTTCTCAGATTTTGGCCTAAAGCTCAATTGACTTAGTACGAATCTGTCATGCTCCGCCTAAAGGGGTTCTACGAGCAATGCATGTGCCCCCCCCACAGCCACTTAAGTTTGGCGACTGTTTGAGCTATATGTATAACCTTGGCTCATTGCCACTAATTATGACGTTTTTAATCAAATCTGTGTGAAATCTTACATCTTTATGTCCACATTTGCGATTTGTTCTTATATCTTTAAATGAAAACTTCTCAATGTTACTTAGGACTGAATAATCCCATGATATGGCTAATACCTACCATGACAATTGATTTAGACCCTGCACGAGCACAACTGTGACGCGAGTCTTTGGCGCGCAACAAATATTGTCTGTCTGTCAACGCAGCCCATCTAGCATTATTATGCTGTCGCGCAGCATTGGCTTTTCTGTCACTCTCTCATGGTACTGCACAGAAAGAGATAGATAAATATCCCGCGCGAGAAAGAATCGCGTATCACAGTTGTGCTAGAGATGCTGGACAAGCAAGAAAAGTCATGCTGAGTCATGCGGTCATTGAAGTCGCAGTCGTCAAATAGTTACAAAACGACGAGCTTCCCGTCTAGCACATTTTTTTTTTATAATGATTGGCCAGAGTCTTTCGACTGTACTTGGCTAACGTGACTGTGCAGGAGGGGCCAGCTAAGAGTTTGTGTACGTGATTGTGGACAGCTATGCTTCGCGACTCCTTGTCGCGAGGCATAGCGTCACCTGTCACTCTCCCACAGTTCTGCACAGAAAGAGATAGATAAATATTCCGCGCGAGAAAGAGCCGTGTTACAGCGGCAAGATGTGCTAGTTAGAATACACTTATTTATTTATTTATTTATTGATACAAAATCCACAGCACAAATTACAATAATATTTGAAACAGATACATATTTGTTTAACATTGGCCAATTACGGATTTACATTATACAGACTTATCACAGGCAACTTGTCGGTATATCTTAATGATTCAGTAGTCAAATAGTCACAAAACAGTGCCTACGCCCGAACTAAATAAACTCAAACAAAGACTTACATAATAAGTCAATACAACTATTCGGGGCTGCGAGTTACTACAACGGCAAAAAGCGCCGCTGGTTGCAGGGCCCGGGGGAAATTCCAGAACTATTTAATTGCGGAAACGACGCTTGTAGTTGTGAACAGCCTGTACACCGTAAAACATAGCTATTCGCAAAATGTATCTCCAGGCCGCGCGCCGCACTGACTAGTTGACCGTCTAGCACAACTGTGCTCCGCGAGTCTTCTCGCGAGGCATAGCGTCATCTGTCACTCTCTCACAGTACTGCACAGAAAGAGATATATAAATATCCCGCGCGAGAAAGGCTCACGTATCACAGAGCTGCTGGTCACCACTTTAATACGACGCTAAAAACCGTACAATACCTCTACCGCAAGTGAGACAGGCGACTTTTGTTCACGCGACATTTTGAGTCGTGCGACAATTGAATTCACGGCAAGATACGGTAGCCCCAAGTACTCGAAGATTTCTTTTGATATAGAAATCTTCGAGTACTTGGGGCTTGACTGCTTGCTTGGCGGACCAGTATATTATGACCTGTGGTCTAGAACACGTTTCTCTTCTTCACATTTCTAATTATTTCAGGGACGAACGAGGTGCGCTGGTATCTGAGATGTGATTTCACTCCTGCAAAAATAATGCTGTTTACCTTTACGCGACAGATAAATGCCAAGTAGGTATGTGTGAAAGAGACGAATGCAAATGATTGTTATTATCCTTGTCTGTTGCGTGTTAAACACGACCAGCGTAGACCAGCAGGAATGCATTAATAAGTTTGGTATATGTAGGTAGTAAAATACATTTTTGCTGCACAACTTTACAGTCTCTGTAATTAAACTATTTAATTGCGGCTGGCCGCTGTTTATATATGTATATTGCAGAAGTGGTGTTAGGTGTAAAGCATAGGGGATAGCGGGCCACTGTCTGCACTAAACGATAATATCTACACGTCTGCATTGTACAAATTATATTTTATTTATTTCTATTTTTATTTCTTATTTTTTAGAAATTGACCCATTTGGAGCGTTGAAGGTGTCAACCAAAAATAATATTATCCATAAAATACGAATTTCTCAGGACTTGAGAGGTTTCTTTTTTTTAAAGTCGGCTAATAACTAGGACATAATAAATACTTCATCAATCTCTAGGTGCTCCTTAGTATTTGTATAGAACATTTTAATTATCTTTTAGCCTAGGCCATTAGAGCTTAGCTCGCATTACCTGAAGCCAGCAATGTTAATAAACTGAGCGTGAGTTTATCAGTCTTCCTGTTCTACACGGCTCACGGACTCGCTGAATCGCTATTACAATTTTATTATTTTAAACAAAAAAAAAAATAAGAAGGAGTATCTAGATGATGCCCGGAACTTAGTCGCGTAACCCTCTCTTTATCGTAATTGGATAAGAGGGTGTTATAATCAATGCTCATGCGAATGATATTAACTTTTTTTAGTTTGATAGAAAAATAACTTTACTTTTAAATAATCCAGAGTAGGTACTTTTATGTTAATTATAATTATGGAATCTGATAAGTTTGGAAAATTACTACACTCCGGATTTTAATTAAGCGAACTAACTTGACAGTTCAATGCACACGAATGTTGCCACTGTTTGGCTAGTGTTGTAAATATCGATATAAAAAAAAAAAACAGTTAATACCAGAGAGGTTAAGATAAACAGCGTTAAAAAAAATAGACATTACATGTTTCATAAATTTTGTATTATCGCGTTTTGAAATTAAACTAATAATTTTATTACACAAATAAATAATAAAAAAACGGTTGGAATTAAAATACTTTCATCGAATGAACCTTGTTTTAGGACATCGCTAAGAACGCTGTCCGCCTTTTTGTTTTCTTGGCAGTTGCATGGTACTATCGAATACACTGATAACTGTAAACGAATATATAAACCTCAGGTATTGCAACATGTTAAGATCTGGGTGTGGGTGTTTAGTTCAAGCCTGACCAGAAATATAATTATTGAGATGCGCCATATTGCGGAGTTTCACTGAAACTAATTTCTTACACTGGCAATGATTTTATGATGGTTTGTCAACAATATGAATGTCTTTCGTGGTGGTTTCTTTAAAAGACAAATATTTAAAAAAGTTCATAGAAAATGCCGAAAACCATTCACAGTCGTGACCGTAATATTATAAATAAAGTGTACACGTGTTTACTACACGAAAAACAGTCAGCAGATGAGTACATTCCATTAAATTATATTACGAGGGTATCATACGAACTGACAGGCATTTAAACTAATGTTGCAGGATTGTTGCCATATAAGTCTTATAAATAGCACCCTCTTGACAATCCTAATATATTTCTGGTCAGGCTTTAACTATGTCTTCGTTTGTATGAGTAAATAAGGTATGGCACTTCGACTAGTGAGACTTTCTACGTCACTGATTAGCTGCCGCTTTATGGTAACAAAGTAATTATAAGGCAAAAAATGTTTGCTGCACGTCGTACAAAAAATAATTATCTAGACACGCGGCAGCGTGTCCAGCCAAGTTCACCGCAGGAACTGGCGAGCAGCAGCCGTGTGTTATATTACACGAACCGTTTGGAGCCACTTTTGACCCCCCAATAACTCCAAATCTATTTAACATAAAAAAATGAAATTTGGCTTATGTATTAAGATCCTTTAGAACAAGTAGAACCCCAAATTTCATTAATATAGGTTAAATAGTTATTGAGATATTAAAGTCCAAAAAACGGTATTTTTATCACTGACTGACTGACTGACTGACTGACTGACTGACTGACTAGTAATCAAAAACCTAACCCACTTCCAGGTGACCTAGAAAGGTGAAATTTGGCATCCAGCTTAGTAATTGTGTGTGTATACATATAAAAATCTAAAACAGTGATTTTTTTATGTTTTTTATTATTATTATTATTATTGATGGTTGTTGCCTCAGAACTCTGTCATTTATAAACCGATTTCGAAAATTCTTTTTTTGTTTGAAAGATATACTAGAATAGCATATACTTACACTCACACGCACACACTTACACATACATGCACATAAAAATCCAATACGTACTAACCGTTTTGGAAAATTCTTTGTTTGTTCAAAACTTTCAAAAGATGTACTAGAATAGCACACAGAACTAATTAACAAATAATAATTAAGTAATTTACACATCATAATAAATTCTGTACAAAAAGTAATGATATCCCATCAAAAACATAAATGTAAAATGAGAGCCAAGTTCAATATCGCGTGCACTTCGCCGACAAAAGAATTGAGATCTGCAAGGGTGCCAAGTTCTTTGCTCTAAAATTTTTAGATACAAGGACATGCGACATACTCAATGCATTTATTTTACTTGGGGTGTAATTCAATATCAAGACGTGACTTGGCTAGTTTTAAAATATAAATTTATATTATAAATCAAAATCAATCAAATCATTAACCTATTTTCGTAAAGGTAAGTACGCAAGTTAGTGTACGTCTTGTTACTTATAATGTTAGCTTGATAATGAACTATGACTATGAATATGTTACTTTTATAAAATTTAGTTAGTTTATGAAAACTAGCCAAGTCAAATCTTGATATTGAATTACTCCCCAAGTAAAATAAATGCATTGAGTATGTCGCATGTCCTTGTATCTAAAAATTTTAGAGCAAAGAACTTGGCACCCTTGCAGATCTCAATTCTTTTGTCGGCGAAGTGCACGCGATATTGAACTTGGCTCTCATTTTACATTTATGTTTTTGATGGGATTATGCATTACGATTATCATTTTCTTAGACTAAGTTTTATTTTTCCGTAATAATTGATTGAAAACACTCACGATTTTATGAGATTCATACAGGTAATAAGGGAATTGAGGAGTATTATGATAAACAACTGGCAACACAGAAACGGATTGACAGAACCAAGCAACCATTCATAGCGTATGGCGTCAAAATACCCTTCTGTCATTTCGGAGTGCCATACCTTGACATTTCAAAACATATCATGTCATTCGACTTTCCATCAGCGGTCTGCTCGGAGCTATAACGTTGTTCAGTTGTATTTAATGGTGTTGTTATCATTCTTGTTACTTGTTTCTGTTAATCTTGTTACTTGCGTCTGTTAATTTTGTTACTTGTTTCCGTTATTTTGCTACGTTACATCGTTTTGTTAAATTTTATCGTGTTACGAATCGCCCCTGAATGGATTATGGATCCCCAAGATCCAGGCTCCACAAGAAAACGCCAATCAACACCGCAGCCATCTACCTCAAGAAAATCACCACCGAGTAAACGAAAGCGTCGATTGACACAGAGAAATTAGTGGTTTAATTTTTTTTGCCAAAACAATTGTAATTAGTACGAGTGTGAACTAAAGTATTTGATAAAATACAAATACATATAATCAAATGAATACTAGGTACAAGGTTATATCGACATATTAGTATCGACATAAACCAAACACTATTTTTTTTTTTCAATTCCTGACAACACTTTGAGCTGTCAAGTTAGTTCGCCTAATTAAAATCCGGAGTGTAAATACAAATTATTATGTCTAAAGAATATTGTCATGAATTTACCGATGTCACCCCTAAGGCATATAAGAAATGAGGCAACTTTTTCATAAATTTAATGGCTCAGGCATACGACTCGGTAGCTTAATCAACAAAGGCCCGTGTTGGCCCGGAGAGCCATTGGAGATGCGGGTTCGGATCCCGCCTGAGTCATACATGTTTCAAACTCATATGGAGTCTTCCTCAGGGATCAGTGGGCCGTGAGTCGCGTAGCAGCACGGATAGCTGTCCCTGATGAAGAGCTCCACATGAGTTCGAAAGTAAAAATTATCAGGCCGAACGGCCGGCTGATAATTTTTACGTGAGTTTAAACCGTTTTTATTAATCACTAAAGTTGTCTGACGATAGTTTTAATAATACTTGAACAATTATTTATTGCACATCAACAAGAAAAATAATGCAATAGAAACCTTAAACAGTGGTAGACAATAGCATTTAATCACACAATTGGGACAATTGAATAGAATTGAATTAGTGTCTAAATAATTGATATTGAATGCACACTAACTAGCATTGGTAGCAGGCTAATCCAGTACAGCAGATAATCCTCTTTGTATAGCGAGTAGCGACCTGGACTGCCATTAAATATGCATATGTACGAGTATTGCACATGTAAATTCCAATTGATCGATGTAAACACAGTTAAAGTTGTAAACAGTACGTGGACCAACATTAATTATAACACAAATAATAAAATAGATTACTCTAGGTATATTGCACACCTCAACAAAATACAAAAAATACAGATAACATTTATTTTGTTACAATATTGTAAAAATGTGTGAAATAGTCTATTTGGAAGTCGTTGAATAAAATTGACAGATTTTTTTTTATTAGGTATCTAATTAGGTATGTTTTTATATATGTATGTTTAGGAGCCTTGTTACGCCAAAACAGTTGCATGTTAAATGACGTCTGAATAAAAAGTGATTGAAATGAGTTGATTGATTATGATATCTATATAACAATATCAGAATGCAAAATATGCTTCAATTTTCTAATACCCATATCGGATTGCGCTAGTAGTTTACCGATAAAACTTGACATGAATAAGTCATATTAACCATTTACCCAGTTAGTTGACAAATTGCATACAGATATGTGAAGGGCGCCCGCGCGCGACAGCATCCCGATGTGCCGAGGTTGATGCTGCGGCGAGCCTACCACCACAACGCAGTGAGTACAGTGAACCAATTTGATTCCTAGGCCATTTCGTACCTTGTCACAGTGAACGTCAATATGAAAGCCGCTTGAAATCTCATATCATTGTCATTGTCACAAGGTTTTATAGTGGCCGAGAAATGAAATTGGTTGACTGTAAAATTACAGCTATTCATCTACCAGCCAAAAAAAAAACCGGTGGCAGACTTTATTGCCTGCAATCTGTGTCACGTGTAATTTGTAACCTGAAATGTTCTTGTTAGTGGATGTTCTCTTTTTTGGAATATTAAACGCTTTTTGTTACATATTTTGTACTGTAGGTACGTAACTGTTCTTGGATAACCAGCTTAATTTTTCCGCCAATGTATGCCATCCTCGAGGTTACTTTATGGCCGACTAACTCAATGAATCCACTAGGTACTTATTTTTTTAGCGCGGCGCTAGTACTTATCAAGACGAACGATCAATATCGTCTCGATCACGAAAAAAAAGTTTGTGTCGACATCAGATTTTTTCAAATGTACACCATTTGCCGTTACGTTGTCCGTAAATGTGTAATCGAGTCTTACTACTGGTTATTTTAGTTGTGTTATTGAATATTGAAGCTATTACTGATTTCTACGGTTCGGTCAGTGATATGAATTTACTACTATGACGCTCTGGAATTATCAGCTTGCGGTAACCATTCCACTTTAATATTGGAATTCAAATGTGAATGCAAGGTGTAGTAATGTAGGTCATCTGAGATAATTTAGTACATAATACTATAGAGGAAAATATTTCTTTTCATGATGCCAATATGTACCTATATAAAAAAAATGACACTAGAGTGGCCGTGGCCGGTTAGCCGCAAGTTTTGTATGGAGAAGTAATTATTTTTTGTACGTTTTCCATGTTCATGACAATTGAAAGTAGGTACACTCAGATGTTAAAAAGAATTAATATATCCTCATTCCCTTCCGCCCAGTATAACTACCTATACAGTAAGTACATAAAGCGTACGTTTAATCAAAATTGAGCCCATTGATTACACGTGTCGAGCTGTCAAATACAAACCGTACCCACACTCCATTCACTCCACTTCCATCCTTTTCTCTCACTTCACGATAGAAGAGGAAGCAATGTAAACTATTGTTTATGTAAACAGTCATCGACAAATAATTGGAGCTGTCAAACAAAGAGCTCACACTCGATAAAGCAAAGTTATCGTTTCATTTAGCGGAAAGCAATTTGAACTTTACTCGACTAATTTAGGGCAGTTGTACTTGTTGGACGCGAAAAGTAAATCATTGTATTGTTTTAATCTCACAGGAGTAGTTAAGGAAGCGAAATAATGTGTGATTTCACGAATTGCATTGTTACTTGTAGGTAAATATGGTAGTACAATGAAGACTTGTGGAATCGTTTAATAGGATTGCAACGTGAATAAAATCGGTACTTAAGTGAGAATTGTAGAGTGCCGTGAGCCATAATACATATATCCATTAATAATACACTTAGAGATATAGTTAAATGGATGGACATAAATAATTTAAAAATTAATTTAATAAAGACCAAAGCAATTCAGTTTAAAACTTATAAAGGTCAAAGACTGAGTCTAAATTTGAATTATGATTATGAGGGCCAACAAATAGAATTAATAGACTCAACAGTATTCTTAGGCATAACATTGAATGAAAACTGTAATTGGAAGAACCAAATTGACCGGATATGTAAAAAGATAAATAAATTTGTATATGCACTTTACAAATTTAGAAAGATTGCATCTTTACAGACATCACTGCAAGCCTATCATGGCTATATCTCGTCCGTACTACGATATGGCATAATTATATGGGGCAACTCAGTTTCCCTAGACAGAGCATTTAAAGCTCAAAAAAAATGTATACGAGCTCTTTGTTACCTAAGGAAAAGAGATTCATGTAGGCTAATGTTCAAAACCCTTAATATTCTTCCCTTACCCTGCATCTATATTGCTGAGATCTGCCAGTTTGTGAAAAAACAACCGCACTTCTTTGAGACCATAGGCCAGAGCAAACCTCATGCTCGAACTAATCGGGTAAACAAGCTAATTGTACGTAAGAACAACTCGGCACTATATCGTAATAATGCAATGGGTATGGCAGTCCAAATTTACAATAAGATTCCATCACATATATCTGATCTTCCACAAAGAAATTTCTCTAATACTAAAGTGGCTGGGTGAGCAAAATTTTTACTCTGTACAAGAATTTCTAGCCCATACTTAGATTAAGAATTTAAGCAAGTTAATTATATAGTTTTTATTATTATTGAATTATAAAGATATTACATTGTTATACTACGTTCATTTGACATACGATTGACTTAATAAATATGAATTTTGCATGCCTAATATAGTTAAGGTACAAACATTACTGAGACTGTTGACTAATGTGATCCATCTGTATAGATTTACGTATTGTTTAGCAAATAAAATATTTCATTTCATAAAAATGGTGGATGGTGAAAAAACTGCGGCTTTTCAACCATATAAAATTATTTGAAATAATTCATAAAAAATCGTGATAGGGTGTTTTTTTGGAAGGAATCAGAAAGAAAGCAGTTTGGTATATTTCTCAAATAACGGTCAAATTATATATATATCTTTATTATAAAAAAGTTTCTGTCAAAAATGACATTTTAGTGGCAAGCTATTATAGCCGACTGTACTTTTCTTTAGATATCCATCAAATGCTCACTGAGACAATTCTAAAGAGCCCAAGCTCGGTAGGATTGCTTTTTATATTATAGAGTTCCTATGGCCACCTTCCGGCTCCATCATCAGATCAGCCCCATGGTACCATATTATTGTATTGTCATCAAAGTTAAGTAAGTATGCAAAATTTTAGCTCAATCGGTTGACGATATCTGCTTCAAAATTGAGTTGCAAGATTTCACCCGAACATACATACTTTAAACATACCATGCAAGCTAAATAAAAGCTTGTAAAAAATTGGTAAATGAAACCAACAAAGGATTACCACCACATAGTACGCCAGTAGAAAGAGAAGTTCGTATTATAATTTTAATTAATATGGATTTCCGCAAAGTAACGCCTGATTCAAAATGACGACAAGAAGAGTAATGGCGACCTACATGCCAATAGGTTATAGGTTATAGCGGGCTAGTTTTCCGCAACTCGACGTCTTACAATGCGCCTATTTTGCGTGAAGGGTTGCTGGCACTACTCTTGCCAACCCAATGCTACCAGAAAGTCTAGCAGTCCCTTGATGTTGCCGACGACTTCTGGGAGTGACCTCGGAGACCCGAGGTGTTGTGCCCGGTATTTGGCCACACCAGGACGTTCGAGAATGACGTGGGCAGCTGTCTCTTTGGCCTCCATGCAAGCTCTGCAAAGAGGACTGTCAGTAACACCTAGAGTGAATACGTGCTTGTTTAGTAGGGCATGTCCTACATGCCAGTATTATTAGTTAACACTATCTACACTAGATGTCTCTACGTTACAGCAACGCCGATGATGGTTGAACCCGCCTCTAGATGGCGCGCTGGTCCCTAACAACAGTTAGCAGCAGAAGTCCGTCATGCTAAACATTTGCTCAAACAAATGAATTATGTACAGATTATGGGAGCTATTTGTCAGATTCTTAATCCATTGATACAAAGATCAAAGCTTAATGAAAAATTGAAAAATGAGTTACCTGGTGGAAGAGACCGGGAATCGAACCCGGTACCTCTGGATTGCCGGTCAAGCGTGTTAACCACTTCGCTACTCTAACTCCCAAGCAACCTATCGAATTTTTCCTTATGCTTTGTGTGTCGATCTTTGCATTGTTTAGTTGAAAGGTTTTACACCTTAGAAACGTAACATGTTTCATAAATTTATATCAGATTCTTGTTAAGCTTTGCTGTGTAGCTAATTATGTATGTTGATGCTGTCTGAACTGATATCTCCTGTCTCACAATACACGTTTTAATATCTTATTACAATGCATCTGCAATTGTGATAAATTACATTTGCCGCTAGTAAATATGGAGGTGTCACAGATAATGAATCCACAGCGTGACCACAGCACGTATCAAAAGCCCGAACAAACCCGGCCACATATACAAAATAAACACGCAGCTCATTTCATCCGTGAACCGGCTCTGATCAACTCATATTACTTTGTTAGTTTAATTGACACGTACAAATGTGGTCAGCGTTCATTTTTGATACATAAAAATAATTGCAAAATTTTGCTGATTGATAATAACTATAGGCCAGTAGGTAGGTACGCGGAGCTTGATGTATATAGACGTGCTTTTAATAATTCTAAGGTACTATTTTTCTTACGTGGACAAATAAGGTCAACTCGGAGCTATTTTCAATTAGATAATTAAAAAATGACGGAGAGAAGAGTTAGGTATGGCTTATGTATTTTTAGTCATGATTAATTTAGAATATTGAAAAAATAGCTTGTAAAATTCATTTTTTTTTTTCAAAATAGGTTTCTATTGACATTATCTGTTTGCTCAGCAAAAACAGAGGATTTTAGAGTTATCAAAGGCTGAAAATTTATAATGATCGGACCACTGGCACAGATACATAATCAACAGCAAGACCACATCGAAAGCACTCGATCGAGTGCCAATAACCGAGTAAACCCTCTCTACCGGTTGGATAATGTAAAAAGCACTTTGTTAATTAAAAAATGATATTATTTGACGAATGTGGTATTTCGTTTGCTTTTTTGAAAGAATGACTGATGAGCTGTGATCAATCCAGTGGCGGATTAAGGGTCGAGAGCGCCCTAGGCAAAAACCTCAGCGGCGCTCCTTTGCGGCCTTTTGCGCCCCTTTGCGGCCCTTTGCGCCCCTTAGCGGCCTTGCGCTCCTAGGCACGTGCCTACTTTGCCTTAGAGATAATCCGCCACTGGATCAATCTTTGCTATTACATTTGCTATAAAAAAAATTGCAATAAACCTCTTTGGGTTTTTTTAGGGTATTATGTTGTAGGTATATGCTGGTGTTGTAAGTATTATGTAAAATTTGGTGATATCAATAAAAGGGTATACTCAGCATCAATCAAATATATGTAGTTGTTTGAATAATATGTAAAAAGATATAACAAAGAAATCAATTTGAACAGAAATAATCACTACACCCATAAAAGCCTCTAAAGGTAACGGTCTTCAAACTGCTGAACTGACTTTCTTAATTCATAGCTAAGGTACCTATACTTTTACCCAGCAACAAGAGAGAAAAACAATGCCAAACCAAACCACACGTTATTAAATTTTACTCCTTTCTTTGTCAGGGATTAAACACCATCGAGATCGAGTCACAGAGTCATTAGGGTATTTTAGAGAGGGTGGTGCATTTCATATATGGTGTAATTAAGAAAGGCATGTATTTAAATCGATATCTGTATATTCCCTTTTTTCGATTAAAATATTTGAAAGTTTCACCAAAAATACTGACTTGCACACTAATTATGCACACTAAATAATGCGAATTAAATATACTATTTAAAGGTATTTACAAAACCGTTTTACTGGATATAAATAAAAAAAACTAACCTAACCTAACCCGGCCGAGTCGGATCTTAGTGTGCAGTGCGAGGATAATTAGTGTGCAAGTCAGTATTTTTGGTAAAACTTTCAAATATATCCGTTGTACGAACCATATTTTTGGTGTGAATTCGGTTAAAAAGGTCATCTCGTTTTGTATGATGTTTAAGTTTTTTTTGTAGGACATGTTCAGTTAATCAATTGTTTTTTTGCACAGCATTAGTTTTTCTGGTATTCATTCAGTTAATTAGTGGAGTTACCTAGTGTGCTGAAAAATTATACAGATGTGCATTTAATAATATCCCATTAAGAAATATCAATAATGTTCAAATTTGGAACCAACATTTTCATGTTAAGTACTAAGTAACAAAGTGGAATGTTGTAAGGTAATAATTGCTTAAGTTTGTAAAAAATGTCATACTTCATAGGTCTATTCTGTCCATTTTGTTACTAATTTTGTCATAGGAGTGTCTTCAACATTTCCTTACATAAAGTATAGGTACATATGCCAATAATGACACAGTTAATTCCATCACTTCTAGCAAAAATGCCCATTAAACCACGAAGTTAATAAATATCAAGGTAACAACGAGTCCTCTGTAGATGCATTGAGTGAATACCGCATCACACAACTGATATCCAGTTAAAGAGCTCAACTTCACTGTCTGATGCGTACCAAACTATGCTACATATAACAAAGAAGCAATAACCGGTTATAACCGATCACAAGCGGTAGTAGCCGGTTGTAATCCGCCCCGCCGGTAATCCGGGCGCTTTGATTGAATCGCGACTCGCTGGATTACTCGTTCATACAAACTTCTAACTATTGCTGTGTGGCTTCAGTGTAAGCGGTGTAGCCCGCTCGCAACATTTTAAAACAATTGATCAGTTTAAATTTGGATAACAGCCTCTAAATTGTGAAACCAGCTGTTATTACTTTACAAACGGTTTAAGTCTATACACATCTTACTGATTTCGCAGTGGAAGGATGTTAAGGCTATTTTCACAGAGGTCAACTAAAGCAGTGCGAACTGTATTAAACATGTTTAACGTGTACGAATTTACTAAGGTACACAGCACGATGAGAACAAACTGAATGCTTACTAATAAGGATGTGACTTTGCATCCAGCGACGTTATTTCACGTCTAAGCAATTTAACACGTTACCTATAGCTGATTACTCAGCGCGGATATTACCCCCTCTCAGACCGCCTCGTCTTGACTGATTAAGTGCAAAACGTTAATCTTTCCAAGAAGTATTTATGTTCAGCATTGGATCGAGGTATGCAGAGCGACAGTACTGCAGTCCCTATCACTGGTATCACACCTAGCGCTGTATGACTGCTACCGCTGCAGATAAAGAGCGCTGCCAATTGGCTGATTAATAGCGAAACATTCAACTTATCAATAAAAAATAATGTTAAGCATATGACTGAGGTATTGTGCAGAGAAATAGTATCGAATTCGCTGACACTAGGGCCACACTCAGCGCAGTATGAATATTCAGCGCCACTCAGCATCGACAGCGCGTGTTGACTCGCTGACGTCATAACAGAATACTGATATAATGACACATACATTAATTCATGTAAGATTCGTGTTGAGTACATCTTGAGACATTAAACAGTGAATAAAAAGTTTTACATGGCGGAGAAAAAAAAACACCATCAAGTGTTACATTATGCGAGTTAAGAATTATTTTCCCATTTACTACTGTTAAAATTATTAAAAGATCAGATTTGTTCAGATATTTCGGGCATAAGCGTCGCCGTTTTAACTGATAAATCCATTTTTTTTTCAATGTTTAGTACCTGCCTAACCAACTTCATCATAGTCACAAAAATAATACATACAAAAAAGAAATACACACTTACACACGAAGCTGGGAGCGATCAGTAGTATCAATAGTATTAAAGGCATCGATAAGATAATTTATCGATATAGCAATCCCTACCTATCACCACCAAGATTCCGATGTCTGACGATCACTGATGTAACTAGCAATTGACACATTCATCACTTAAAATTAATATACCCAGAAACCTACTCAGCGCTTGAAAGTGAAGCTAGTTTTAGTGAGCCATGGCTTGTCACGGGCTCAGTTATTATTATTATTATTAAGCCGAGAATGACAGCTCGAGGAGCCTCGGTTTTGTCGTACTATTCTTTGGTTTTGGCCGTGTACGCATTTCTCACAACGTCAATAATATCACAAGCAAAACGTCTCTATGATCTGCGTCGACACGCACACATAAAACCAAAACCGGCTCCATCCTTCACAAATCTGTTGTAAGAACGTGTGTGACGACGCGTTTGGCTCGGTTTGTAGACACCTGCCTACTGAGCCGGCGGTCCCGGGATCGAATCCCGGCCAGAGCAAATATTTGTGTGATGAACTTGAATATTTGTGCTTGGGTCATGGTTGTTCTATGTATTTAAGTATATATTTATTTATATAAGTATATATATCGTCGTCTAGTACCCATAACACAAGCCTTCTTGAGCTTAATTTGGGACTAGATCGATTTGTGTGAGGTTGTCCGATATTTATTTATTATTAGGCGTATAGAATACGGTTCATAAATCCGATGAAATTCTTGATGTAAATTGTAGTTATCACATAAGTTAAGCCTGGTCGTTTCACAAGTATGACGTTGCGATTTCGAAACGTAAAATAAAATCACTCTTCAGCTTGCTTTTCAGTCTGTACTCGCATTGTGTTCCCGTGCTGTGCCATTTTACGGCGCCGGAACCCGCGCTGGCTCCGTTTCATATTAATGCTTTTGTGATGCAAATTGGACCCGAAGGTGCGCTTCCTGTTTATCATAATATAGAATCAAATTTGGGCTGGTATTGCCATTGTATTTTCGGTAGGTATGGTTTATGATATTATACAATTATATAATCTAGCTGCCTTACCAAAGCCATGTTTTGTAGAAAAATCTTAATAGTTATGTTATCATTATCAATGTCAACGTACGAGTACATTGGTTCGTTTCTGTAATGTGTTTTTATTTATCGGCTGAGCATTTTGTAACTTCATAAAAAATGCTAATTTGATCTATAAGGAAAGTCGGCCTTATTAACTGCGCCAAATAGTTCAGTAAATGCTTTCGTAGGGTCCGTTCATTGTTTACTTTATTTACAATGTATGCTTGGTGTAGACGGAAAATAAACTCGCTTCAACAAATAAACACCAGTTCAGAGTAAAGTCAGCTAAAGCCGGCAGAAGAGTGTAAGTCGCGGGATGCGCGGTATCTGACGACGGCAGGCGCTACCGGCCGCCAACTGCGGCAAAGATATGCCTTGCGGACTAGACTGGTCACTGTTCTACTTGAACTCGTTGCAAAAAATAAATAACAATTCAGTGTAAAGTCAGTCAACGCCGGCAGAAGAGTGTAGTCGCGGGATGCGCGGTATCGGACGTCGTCGGCAGGCGTTACCGGCTGCCGACTGCGGTAAAGATATGCCGTACGGACTACAACAAACAGTTCTACTTGAACTCATCGCAACAAATAAACAACAGTTCAGTGTAAAGTCAAAGTCAGAAGATGAGTGGCTACCAGCTGTTGACTGCGGCAGTAATATATGCCTCTCAGCTTTTATTTTTTTTACTGACGCAGGTGTGGAGATTTTACCCACTTTGATTGATCAATTCGTGTTTCGTTCCCTTTCACTCCGCTCTGCTATGCTTAAGCTGTTTTCATTAGCAAGAAATGGAGATTTCAGCACTGTGATTGATCTTGCGGTCCGTTTGTGTCTGTTCCGCCAACTCAAGTGAAAACGTACGGTAAGTCAGTTAAAGCCGGCATATCGAATGCGCGGTATCTGACGTAGATTTCTACGGAAGCCGCTTAGATATGTGATTAAGCAGCAAAGTTAGATTATCTGATCTGTACGCTCGTTTACACTTTGCATCGGAGCACTTGGTGATACTTTCTCCTGCTTACCTGTTTTTTCGGTTTCCTTCCGCTCAACTTGTTTGTTTTGGAGTAACTTCGCTATTTTTATTCCATGTTTATATATTGAGTATATCCGATCTCTGCATTTGACTGCTCTTTGCGTGTCGACACGTAGCGATATTCTCTCTTACTTAATAATTGTTTGCGAATAGTTTCCCTCCCCGCCCTTGACTCATTTTTTTTTGAAGCAACTTGGTTACTTTTGATTTTTTACTATTGAATATCCGATCTGCGCGTTCATCTACTCTTTGCGAGGCACGTGGCGATACTTTCTCCTACTAAACTGTTTTTAGAATAGAATAGAATGTATTTATTTGCCAGAATACGTAAGGTACAAGGTGACAAAGGATGTTTGAATGTATCAGTATTCAGTCGAAAACACGACATGCAAATCATTTGGAATTCAAAAAATTCACAATACATAATCAATCATTATAGTTACTAGGTTAATGTATTATTATAGTTAATGTTATCAATAAATTATAATTTAACATGTACAAAAAAGGGACAACTAAAATTTACAAGTTATAATAAAATTCACAGTAAAGGGATTACAAAATGGATGTCATACATTGTTTTACATAAATTTATAATTTTAATTAATTAAAATGTCAAGAAGAATGAAAATACTTATGCTACGTTTCTAAATTCTATTTGCTCATAATTTTGTGATTTAAATATTCCCTTACACTGTAAAAACAATTTTCAGACAGCCATTGTGTAACCTTCTTGCTAAATTGGCTACCTTCCAATTGTTTTAACTCATCAGGAAGGCTGTTGAATAAAACTATACACATATTATACACATTCCTATTGTATAGCGAAGAATGAGAAGGAGGCTGATATAATAAATCTTTGTATTGCGCTCTCTGATGTCCTGCAAACACATCACACCTCTTTTTAAAAAGTTCAGGGTGTTGCTTAACAAACAGACATGCTTTTTTTATGTACATACACGGTAAGGACAAAACATTAAATTTCTTGAACTGCGGCTTACAGCTATCCGTGGTCCAAACATTAGCTATAGCACGAATGCACTTTTTCTGCCGAATGAACGCCTTTTCAATGTCGACAGAATTACCCCACAATAAGAGGCCGTAGTTAAGTGTAGAAGATACGTATCCATGATAAGCTGTTGTTGCTGCTTGAATAGACACCGTATTTCTGAGCTTCCTAAGAGCGTACACAAATTTGTCAAGTTTGGAACAAACTGCTTCTACGTGTACTTTCCAACTTAAGTTCTTGTCGATATTTAAACCTAAGAATTTCACACTATCTGATTTTTCTACTGATTTATTATTATATTTAATGTCAAGTTTGCACGGATTAGCTTGATAAGAATGAAATTGAGTGTATACTGTTTTTGTTAGATTAATATTTAGGTAATTATTATTGGTCCACGTGGCAATATCCGCTAAGGCTTTATTTATGTCAGCTTCATAATTTAATATATTTTCTCCCTTAATTATCAGCGTAGTATCATCCGCAAATAATATGCACTTGTGTGCGGTTGCCTGGGGAAGGTCATTAATATAAATGAGGAACAGTAATGGCCCCAAATTACTGCCCTGCGGAACTCCCCACCTGTTTTCGCGAAAATCAGACCGAAACTTTTGCCTCACAAAACTTTTCCCCCGACTAATCAATTGCAGGACCTCCGTGCACTGCTGTCTGTTTCCCAGGTAACTTTTAAACCAATCAAGTACTGATCCTCTAATGCCATAAATCTCTAGCTTACTCAAAAGTATACTATGATTAACAGTATCAAAAGCCTTACTCAGGTCAAGGAAAATAGACGTTATGGGAAGTTTGTTGTTAATAGATTCTGTGACATATTTAATGAAATGAAAACAAGCCAATTCAGTGGAATGGCTCTTTCTAAAGCCATATTGATTGGGCTGTAATATATTTTGTTTTTCGAAGTAATATGTTAGTCTCCTACACATAGCTTTTTCAAATAGTTTTGATAAAACTGGGACTAATGTTATAGGCCTATAATTGTTCAAGTCTTTGCGACTGCCTTTTTTAAATAAAGGTTTAATTATCGATAGCTTTAGTTGCTCTGGGAAGACGCCTTGCGTAAATGAGAGATTAATGATATGTGTCAACGGATGGGTCAGGTATATTGCATTTAATTTCAGAATATTTGTAGTAATGTCGTCGTATCCACAAGCTTTACTGTTATTCAGCGACATAATGAGTTTGAAAATCTCATGTTCATCAACTGGTTCTAAAAACATGGAGTTAACTTGACTAACCAGATTGCTGGTTACATGAGGTGATGTTCGCTTATGATCTATACTGGAATTAGTTATATTAATGAAATAATTATTAAATAAATTACAAATGTCTTGTGGATCCGTATATGTCTTATTATTAAATTGTATGGAGTCAAGATTGCTACTATGATTATCGTTACATGTCATTGATGAAATTATTTGCCAAGTCGCCTTACATTTATTTTTATGTTTTAAAATGAGTTGTTTATTAACAAACCTTTGTGATGTAAAAATACATTTTCGGAGAATACTATTGTAGGATTTTAATAAACGTTTATTTTCATTTTTATTAAATTTTGAGGTTCTACATTTTATATATAGCTTACGTTTGGTGTAACAAGATTTACGAATTCCCTTGGTTAACCACTTAATTTTGTTTTGACGATTACTAGTTTTAATCTTAATCCAAGGGAAACATAAATCATAAAATAGGCGTATCAGGTCGTAAAAGGCAGTAAACGCCTCACTGCAGTCTTCAATACTCAGGATATCAGAGAAAGACAGTGCAGCGATGCATTCGGAGAATTTTTTAATATTTTCAACACTAAAATCTCTTACGAACTCGAACCAGCGAATGCATTTATCAGACCTTTGTACATCAATACTTAATGTTTGCGCTTTGTCATGGTCAGATAGACAAAGGTTATGAGTCTCAGCTACTACTTTTTTTATATTGCTTGCAATTTGGTCTATGCAAGTTTTTCGTCTTGTAGGTGTGTTTATGTGCATGACAAAGTTAAAGTTCATTAATGTACTCTTCAGGTCTTGGCTAAATATACTGTCTTTTAAAATATCAATGTTCCAATCGCCGCAAATTATTACTTTCTTTCTCTTATGTTTCGACGTTAGATGTTGTAATAAAATGTTAAGCTTATGCATAAATAAACCAACATGAGATCTAGTTTGTTTCGGTATTCTGTAAATAGCCACGATTATAAGATTTAATCCAACAATTTCAGTTCCACAGCACTCAAAATAATAGTTAGTACCTAATTTCGGGTCCAATTTAATTGATTTTGTCTCTATCGCTTTCTTAACTAGTATAGCAGTACCACCTCTGCTGCCTTCCCTGCAATAAGATGCTGCCAATTTATAATTGTCAAGTTTGATATTGCATTCACAGTCACGCTTTACAAAAGTTTCACTTAGACAAATTACATCAACCTCCTTTTTTTTACTACCAAAATTATGTAACGCTACTTGCAATAGATTAATTTTGTTCAACAAACCATTTATATTTTGATGAAGTATTCGAAAATTATTATTAGAACACGTATTATCTACTTCATAAACTTCATTTGATTTCACGAAAAAATGCTGATTTATCAGGCAAAGCGTCATGGTTTGGACAAACAATTGGTGCATGTGCAGTTTCATTCTCGATGTGGATTATGGATACTAATTTATAAATGTCAGTGAATAATGTTTTCAGGCCTATTTTATTTATTTGGCCTGATTTGCGATAGAACATATCATAATCATATATTAAGTTACGATTACTATCCAGTAAGTACGTATAATTATATTTAACATTATCAATATATAGCAAATGGTTGAACATTTCAATTCTTCTATTGTACATATTTGATAATGGATTAATATTAAATGTTGGATAGGTTATAATAACATTAGTGTGTGCAAGTTTTGCCACAGTATTTCTGATATATAAGACTAAGTTATCATAATTCTGAGACTTTCTAAAATCATCTTCTCCAATAAAAATAATACAGAAATCGTTTTTGCCGTGATCTTTCAGTTTACTCTCGATGTCACAAAGTAGGGTTCTCATACCAACACCCGGATAAAGATAATGGCAAATGTTGAAGTTATCTCCTAGCACACTGTTAGCTGTTTGCAATATTTTATTCTGGTTATTAGTGCTCAGAATGGAAATCTTATTCTTAACTTGCGACGCATCACTGCTGCTCCGGACGGCGGCGTTTGGCGTGGAAGACAATTCTTGCACGACGTTAACACGTGCTGATTTCACAATTTTTGGGAGTGAGGATATGAATTCGCGTTGATCAGTTCCGGATGATGATCTGGGCTCAATGTCAAGATCCAAGACTAAGTCGGTGACAGTACGTATATCTCGTTCATTTTCGTCATCTTTTTGCCTAGTTTCGTTCGCTTTCGGTGTACAAAATAGTGGGGATTTGATTGATGTTTTCAGTTTCTTGGGAGTAGACTTTTTGGTATGTGACCGGCAAATGTGTTCCAATTTAGTGACCTTAATATTGTAATCACTTATTTGATTTTTGAGCGCCTTATTTTCAGCTAACAATTTTACAATTTCCTGATCTGCTGTTTTTAATTTTTCTTGTAGGTCACTAATTTTATTATTCATGGACGTTAGTTTGTCAGTTAGGTTTTCTCCAATTTCAGGACAACTTCTGTTTAGCTTAGATGGATTATTTGATGACATAGATGAGGACGAAGAATCCAGGTCTCCATCAACGGGTAATGACTCAAAAGAATTAATTGTTGAGATTGTGTATTCGTATTTTTCCCCTTCTGCGGCAGCGGTATCGCTGTTCGACGGCGAAGAATAGGCGTGTTTTGGCGTATGGCTTAAATCTTTTGGCATGTTTTGACAAACTTGGCATTTCCATGCCTCTTTTTCTTCTTTTGTCATGGAATTTCGGAAGTGTCTGTCAGGAACGCTTGTGCATAAGACGTCATAAATATTTAGGCACGTACAACATTTAAGAAATCGCCTAGTTTTTATAATGTTTTTGCACTTGAAACAAGTGATGGGGTCTTTTTTTGAAGACATTTTCACCGGAAACTGCTACTTAATTTTTCAATAAAAAATATTTGATTATTAAATAAAACAAAAAAATACAAAAAGATTGGTGTTCGCTGGGAATCGATCCTCCGTCTCTTGATTAGCAGTCACAGGTTCTTAACGCACAGCTGTCGCGGCTCTTGAGGATGCTTCGAAAATAAGGCATCTATAGACAGATGGTAGTGCACGTAGATAACTGATGAATGCAGCGCCGCCGTTGATTGGCTGCTTGGCCCAAGTGATTCACCGTGTGGGCTGCGGGACGTTATGCACTCTTAGCCGTTATTAATTATTTTTAAAACTATTTCGTCTATAACTCACGATATCTCAGACCGATTTTTAAACACTTTTCACTAAATTGAAGCACTGTTTATACACTTCACGTTAATATAAGTTTATATGGAAAACAAATACTTTTTGCACCATTTTTAATTTTATTTTGAAGGAGCAACTGGTATAGATGTTGCGTCTATGACAGCGCGCGCCGGACCTTCCTGTTTGTGGGTAGTTTCCCTTCTCGCGCTCAACTCGTTTGTTTTAGGGCAACTTCGCTATTTTTGTTCAATGTTTATCGTGTTTGGATTTAGGATTGAAAGTTTATACTGACAAAGAGAAAATAACAACCAAATTATTTGTAAACGTTTTGCAGGATAATTTAATTATGTAAAGTGAAAAAATAGTTCCTTTTCCAATAAAGTCTAATTTCATTATTGCAATTTAGTCGTTGACTGTGAGAGTTATAATAATAACAACGGATGATGATCGATAATGCCTGTTAAAAATTTTCAGCCATTCTTATTAGTAACTAATGAGAAATGTTAAAATATAACATACATTTTTCAAATAACAAAAAAGCATCGAAATTTGACAGTTTCGTACAAAGTAACGTGTCAACGATACAGGAATTGTACCAACATGCCAAGTTGAGAGCTTTAATTTTATTATGTCGGTTGTAAATATTAACTTTACCTTAAGGTGCTCTTCTTAACTTATACAAAATAACGAACTACCTAAATAGAGTAAAATTATAATTTTATGGATCTAGTTCAAATCTAACGCAATTTCAATGTTCAAACACAAATAACAACCAGCAACAATTTGAACGTTCGTCAATAAACTTGAAACAATCGAAACCGGCCCCGATTTAATTATTAATTGTACCACATCAGACAAAGCGTAATCTACGCGAACGCTTACATTCAATTACGGGGACAACCCTGAAACAACAGCTAATAAAACTTATCACAAAAATCTAACGGCGCCCTTTCCGTACTGTCGTTTAAGGAGCAAAAGTTTTGTTATAATTTAATCTGTGGCGCGAGCTATGGTTGGCGGCATTCGCGTCGCGGCCGTCTACGCGAGCGGTCTACGAGCCGACCGCTGTCTACACGTGCTACGCCGTAGCCGATCGGGAAACTTTGTGGATTGTTGTGAGTGATGTTGGTGTTTACTCTTTGAGGCTTGACTTGGAGTACGAAAGTGAGTAACTATTGCATTATTAAATTAATTAGACTGCGTAGGATAAAGCTAAAAGAATCTTAGGTGTTTAAATTAAATAAAAGTTTGCAAGTTACTTTCTAATTTGCATTTTGGGTCATACAAAGTCAAAAAAATAATAGTCATCACATCTCAATGGTTCAAAGTTAACAGTTTGTATGCATGTTAGTTTCTGTTTTATCACACACTTAAAAAAATTCAGTAGGTATAACCTTTTCACAATTAGCATTTATTAAAGTGATTAATATAAACTAAGCAATTAATAAAATCGTGTGCTCCTATCAGAATGTCTTCCTTTTATTAGTGAGTATACCAAAATAGTATACCTATTAAATAAAATAAAAAAAACAATCGTTTGTTTGATAAATAATGAAAAGGCACCTAAACAAAAAAAAAACAAATCACAAAAATAATAAAATCTAGTTCTTCGATCGTTATGTCAGATTTTGAAGTTTTAGCAATTTGAATTGAAAATATAAAATATCAATAATGCAAATGCGTTCTTTGATATGCAAACATGAGAAAACTGCATCAATAATAAATGAATTCAGATTGGATGCGGACTAAAAAATTTAAAAATATTTCAACCATTTGTAATAAAATTGTTAAATTGCACCGGTCACTTGACAGACAGGCCTTGACAAATATTTCTAATTTATTTCAATATGTTTGAAAAAGTTTCCAATAATCCAGACTATTGAAGAAAAAGAAAAGAAGCAAAGCAATTATATAGTAGCAGTTGCCCTTACACAAGAAACGGTTTAGATTAAATAAATAAATAGTAGTAGATTATACTTCTTTCATTAATAGTTTATAGTTAGTTATAAAGAAAAATAAGTTTATCATAAAAATAAATCAATACCTATCTATAAAATAAATATTATAAATCAATAAATAGTATGGGACAATCATACAAAAATCGACCTAATCCCAAACTAAGCAAAGCTTGTACTATGGGTACTAGACGACGATATACGTAATATATAAATAACATAATTTTATTTATGTTGAATATTATGTATAATGTATCTATATAGATATTATGTAATATGTATTATATTGACTGTTACCTATCTCTCTCTGTTGGTTTTTGCATTTTCATGTGTATTATTGTATAGTTATACTCCTTTATATTGTAAATGTTGCTTGGTTTGTCTACCATTTACATTTACATTTAGCACTCATTTGCTCAAAGGTTAACTGGAAGAGATCCCTTAAAGGGATCAGTTCGCCTTTGTACATGCTTATTCTTTTGTTATGTGTTTTTCTTGTTTTTATGTATAATAAAGTGTTTACATACATACATAACATCCATGACACAAGAAAAAATATTCGAGTTCATCACACAAAATATTTGCCCCGACCGGGATTCGAACCCGGGACCGCCGGCTCAGTAGGCAGGTGTCTGCGAACTGCACCAACCGCGTCGTGATAAATATATAGAAAAATATATACCTACAAAGATCAAAGCTAAAATATTTTTTTCTGAGTAACCTGGCGGAAGAGACCTGTAATAGAACCTCTGGTTTGAAGAGGTCCAACGTGTCAACCAGTCCAACGTCCCCGGAATACCTTTCCAATTCTTCCTCATTTTTAGGGTTCCGTACCCATAGGGTAAAAACGGGACCCTATTGCTGAGACTTCGCTATCCGTCCGTCCGTCCGTCCGTCCGTCTGTCACCAGGCTGTATCTCAAGAACGGTGATAGCTAGACAGTTGAAATATTCACAGATGATGTATTTCTATTGCCGCTATAACAACAAATATTAAAAATAGAATAAAACCCTCGATGCGCGAGTCTGACTCGCACCTGTTTTTTGTGTTCCGATCTTTGTATACATAGTTCACTAAAAAAATTGTGGTGCTTCCACATTAAAAAATAACGAGACATTACGTGTTTCACAAAATATATTTTTTTTAATTAATCTATTTGTTGTCCACAGCGCAGGCGCAGATGGCCATGTTGCGCACGGTGCTGTTCGTCGTGGTGCTAACTATGTCTGGTAAGTTATTATTTATAATATACACGATTCCAAAATTTATTGTAACTAGACGATAAAAAAATCGCCCTTCACTTATTTTTATGAAATTATAACACGTGCTATATTTACTTATGTGTAAGTATTGTGACGGTTTAAACCGAAAGGGTTCCCACGGTTCCACTTTGCCGCCATAAGGAAAAAATTTAGTTGCATCACTATCCCTATTTTATTGACCTCTGAAAACGTTACATATTAAGGATGAATTCGTACAAGACACATAATATTTATGAATATTGTTTTCAATTACATCCCAATACTGTGACACAGGAGAGCGCCTTTATGAGCCGTTTTAAAAAAAAATGTACATAGTCAAAGGCTTAATAAAAATAAAACTACGATCGCGTCATTTGCGTAACAAAAGTTATTCAAACAAAAGATATTGGTAACTTTCATTGAACAAAGGAATCAATTAAGTTTTGTTTTAATGCATGCCCTTGGCATGTTTTTTTGAAACCGACTCATCTATGGTGGGGTGCTTTATAATATTTAAATGTTGAAAAAAAAAGGCTTTTGTTAATGATTCACAAATAGACAAGGTTGGAGCCTTCTACTAAGGATGAAATTATATTTGTGTCAGGGGACACCGCTCTTCCATTACAAGAATTGGTGACAAACCATTTCAAACTGATTACCTGTACCTACCTAAGTATCTGGATACATTATTAGTTTAATAAAAAAAAATGTAAACCAATTCTAAATTTTGTTTTTCTTTATTGTATGATTATACTTTAACAATCAAACTAAAATGCTAACGAGTGACATCAATAATGACGTTAGCTTTGTAAAGAGAAACATTGTTTTCCGATAAGCTAGCATTAATAACCAAATTGCGTACAACAACCACAATTTACCACTAAATACGTTTAGGCTGTGGTCGGTTTGAATGTGAACGCATCGGTCAAAGTGAATGCGTCAATGTTTAAGCACTAGGATTTCATGTGCAATTGCGTTAGGGTACGTTTTCACTAAGGCCGAGTGGAGTAGAAATGTGCAGAATCGGCTAATTACAAAATTGGAACGGAGCTGAGATTTAGATTTTTAACCACGTGATTGATCCATTTCCGCAAGTCCGCGCCCCTCTGCTTCAGTGGAAATGCATTCTTATTTGGTCAATATTTACCCTTAATTAAACGATCACTACATATTTCATTCATAAAACACTCTGTTTGTACTAAGGCCACAGACTTACCGCATGTATAGAGTTGGTTGCTACCTACCACTTATGTATAAAAAAACAAATATACGAGTCAAATATCAAAATCGTAATCAGAAATGATCGGACGTGATAATTTGAGAAAGAAAAGGAGGCCTTTATAATAGAAGTGTAGTGTCAAAGTTAATTAATATTAACAAAAAAATACTTGGGTTCACTAAATATTATATTTTTTTTTTCTCTTTATTGTTTAGGGGCATTTAATCCTTAATGATTATGTCAGCCCCATCGTAACTTAACCTATACATATCTTATAATTTACGGGTTATCCGCGTACTTACTTAAATAATTTAGTACAAAAGTGTATACAGCTTTATTAGCCTCTGCTGAGTTGGGCGCAGCCAAAATGCATTGAAATGCACCCATATCTAATCTATTAAGATTTAGTTCGACTAACAGCGCTTGCTTTTATTGCAGAATTATTTTTCGTTCTTCAAAAGTTCGTAGAAAGCACTTTTCTCTGAAATCGGCAACTATTTGGGATTGTTATAAAAAAACCTAATCTAATAATGTAACCTAATCATTTAGGATGTCATATTTGCAAGAATGGTGAAAAATGTATTACTACAGAGGAATAAAAAATGTGCGAAGTGAAAATTCGGTGAAACGAAACTTTGTCCTAAAATAATTCTGCAAAAAGGCAGTATACCAAAAACTTGTCCTATTTCGTGCACCTGAAATTACATGTAAAATTACTATCAATTAAAGTATCGCGAAAATCCGATTCGACCCTGTATTCTTATAAATAATGAGAGGCAGAACCCACCAACACATTTACCAAGTATCTTCCAAAGCAACGTCCAAAATACAAGACAAAGGGACTATTCTTTGTTTCCCATTAGCGATGCGGTGGAGAGCTGTTCGGTATCAAAAATTCCATTACTAGTAAAAAGCTAGTGTTTCGATGCATAATGCAGAGCGGACGTGACCACGGGGCGACATTACCTAAAACACAAGTTATAGGCGGGAGCGGGAGTTTAGTGATGGAGCAAGGTATACGCGGCAGCGAATCCAGTGGTCGCGATACGGCTAGAGCTGGCATATAATACCTATGTACCTTGACCTGGACAACCAGTGCTGTGCGCAACTTATCTCATACCTACTTACATACTTCTTTTTTTTTTCATGTGTACTAACAAACTATGGACCCAAGTTGTCTGGAAATAGATTTTTATTTTTTATTTTTATAATGTATCAAATTAACACGACAAAAATAAAAATAGCCAGAACAACCAGGTAGAAGAAGTATCTATTCTAAAATAACGTATGTTGTATGGTATGACTCCATTACTTCCACTTAGATTAATAATAGGACTATCAGACTAAGAGAGACGTCTCATGTCTTCAATTAATTGGATGAATGAAACTCTAATTTTATTTACTTGTGTTTCGCACGACAAATGGAGAAAGTAATCGACATTGAATATGGACTAAATTAGTAAAAAAATATTTATTTATTTATCGTTATATCAAAAGGCAAAATACACAGTTATAAATATAATATACAAAGTAGGCGCAATATACCGAAGTACCTTTTTCTTTAATGTATTCAGGTAAAAAGTTTATCTTAATCTCTATATACCTACCAAAATTTGTTCAAATCCTTCCAGCTGTTTCGGCGTGATGAAAGGACAAAGATGATATCCCGAGACACATAATCATTATCATCCCGCCCTACTTTCTTAACTTGAGCCGCGCTATCAAATTTTAAAATTTTCCCACGAACCATATCGTTGTTCTAAGCAACGCGAGTTCGCGCAGCATGACAATTGAGGACTGTTTCCGAATGGTTTATTTTTCGTAACAGTTTTCCTACAAAAGAATCACTTATGTACAAAAAATTTGCACTTACTAAATATTCACTCCTGGCCTTGCTCTAGCACTAAAAAAACACAATAGTTAGTTGGTTTGTATTTTTATGGCCTATTGAAATGTTTCTCTACTAGGCAAGCCTTTCCCTAATTTCATCCCTTATGTTTTTATTATTCAGTTTTCCATCAACCTTTTCATTCATTGTTTCTCATTAGCTATTCGCTTGCTTAATGTAGGTACCTATTTAATATTTTTTTCGATATTTGTTTGTATTATTCAGTTTTTTATCAACATTTTCATCCCTAGTTTTTCCTTATTAGCCACTCGCTTGTTGCGTGTAATTTGTCACCGTCTTTATTATAGATGTAGGTACCGTAAGGTCAGTTTACATTGGATACTAGTCAGGTTACTTTGGCTAATCTTCGGGTTACTTTGGCTACTCTTCGGTTTAATTTAGTTACTTTGTCTGTCATTTAATTTAGCTACTCGTCAGGATATTTTCCGGTGGTCTACTTTTCGGGTGATTTCTTTTTGGCTGAAGTTAGAGATGAATGAATCTCACAGTTTATGCAATTAAATCCAAAATAACAAGTAAACGTTTGGTTCCACCTACAGTATGAATAACTTTGGTGCAAAATGTGTTGTTTGAAATTCTACAAGTAGTATTTTCTACGGAAAATTGTCTGTTAATCTCTCATTTCAAGTACTCAATACAATATCAAATAAGTCTCTATTAATAATTAAACCAATTTACTCAGTATTTGATCATTAAATTTTAAATTATCGTGTATGTATAACTATACCCAAGTACTCGGCGCTAAACTAATCAAATCTGACCCGAACAAGGCTTTCGTAATAAAACTAGCTCAAAGCACAAACGGGTCGTAAAATGAAGTTATAATTAAAATAGAGTTGCCGAGTTATATGTACTGCTTTACTTATAATAAACTTTATATACGCAAGTAACTGTATGAGGGATTTTCAGGCAGTGAGAATGAAGTAGTGATTCGTACTTATGGAGGTAAGTTCAGTTGGGTCAAGTGCATCACTCCTGTGGCGCGGAGATAATCTCATTTGTGGGTTACTCCCACAAAAAGTTTGACTTACTGGTACTAAGGGCTACTAACAAAATATCGAAAAGTACAAATACAGATGTTATTCTATCAAAAAGGGGTTATAATAAGCCATTATGATATGAAGTGATTATTTGAACGAACGCACGATGTGAGCCAGGACAATTATATCTGAGTGTCATACATAATGGCTTTTAGCCACATGTTTAACATTCTGCTTTTCATTTCTACCATCGCGATCTTACTTTTGCCAACTAACTATAGTTACGTGGTTCTAATTTCTTTCTTATTTCTATGAATACATCCTTTGAAATCTAGTCCGGAACGATGAAAGACGCAGGACAATCAAACTGATATATCTTTCCATCGCCAAACTGAAGAAAGTTTGTCGATTAACGACTGCTTACTGGAAGACGTAGGGAAGGAAAACCCTGTAAGGTGGACTAACGATCGTTGGAGCTGTTGATTGTAAGTATCAGAGCAATGTAAAGTGAAGATTTTTGGGAGGGGCCTCTGTTCAGTAATCATTATTATGGAACGATCACTCTATATAGAACACTGATAATTTATCATACTGCGTATATATTTATGTTGACTTGTTCTTGTTCACCTTGTAGTTGAATACATATAGTATAAGATTCAAATCAGCATAACGCTCCTCATTTATTAAAAAGAAAAATAAGCTAAAAGATTTACGTATTGAAAATTACAAACAGCGAAAGAAAACTTCTCAAAGTTGTTATAATTCGCATTTGAATTCTGCTTTGGCTTTGATGGTAATAGTCAGCTACTTCAGTTCACCAATACGGTGCATATGGCGTTAAAATGGTATAATTCTCAGAACCCCCAGGTAATTCCGGAGGCAAATAATTTTCCAATAAGTTCAGAGCTCTTCAGCGTAAATCATCATATCACACTACTGCAATATCAAAGCTTCGCGGTTGCCTCCCACCCATCCCTCCCCATCCCCTATCCAACATTAAAAGACCTCTCAACCCCGCAAAAGACCCAGGGAGTTTTACTCATCAAAGGATCAAGTTACGCTGGCTTATCATATGTAACGCAGTCCACTTTTTAATTACATGCATCATACCGCCCGAGTGTAGTTTCAAAAAGGATTTCGAGGGTTGAGTTTTAAATGTGGCTTTTTCTTTGTTTTGGTTTGGAATTTAAAAGTTTTTGAGTGCAGTGACCTTTCTAATGCTAAATGGATGACATTTTGGTGGCTATTAAGTAGAATAAAAACATCCTGGTAAAGAGAAGACCCAAAAACAATGTTTCGTTACTATACCTAGCTTCATGCAGAATGTGAAATTTCTTAGATTGATGTTGAACATAACTGTACCTATTGCCACTATGGTATTGGTAAGTACAGTCACTAAGAATTTTTGTCTTCTTTAAATTACTTAAAATGTATTACAAAGTAAAGGCCCATGGGCAGAAATTAGATGAGGGCGCCGCAATACCAATCGTTGTGGAGAACTTTGGGGAGCCCTTTGTCCAGCAGTGGACGTCTATCAAGAATTTTATTAAGGCCTTGAAAATGTTAGTAATCACATTACTGTTTATTTCGAAATTCAAGATGTTTTTTTTTAATTATATTAACCGCCAAACCTTATCTTTAAGACATCTGAATCATAATTCATAGTCGAAAAGCCAAAACTGGCAAGTGGCCAGGTATTTTTCTACTCCTCACTTTCGTTCATGGGATACGCATTTTTTTACGAATCATGGCGAGCTGAGTGCTGGCTGTCGCTCCTCGACATCAAGTGCTGCTTTGATGTTGATGTGTACGTTCGTAACTTAATGACTATTTTTTTGAAATATTCTCAAGTTTGCATCATGAGCAAACAGATGTTTTTAGAAACTCGTGGCCAAATATTTAACTACATTTTTTTGTTTGTTTTCATTTGTTTCATGACTTTCATTATAGTTGATTGACATTGCTATCCTATAATGTCCCAGAGGGACACTTTTGCACCTCTGTGCATTTACTAAAAAAATAAGACAGAACCCTTATATCGATCCAAAAATGTGGATGCGATATCTGAGTGTTCCGGACCAGCAATACAGGTTAAAGGAAATTGCCACTGGCACATACTTTTCACTTAAAACACACACACATCTAGTGACTGGCTATTTAAAGTTTAAGGCTCTAATATTGTATTGTATTGTGTATTGAAAAAGAAGATCAGGTTTTCGCTTCTTTACAGTGAATCCGGTCAGTCCCTAATCATTAATCCTAAATTGTTCATTGTATCCAGTTGTATGTAAGCCCAAACTCATTATAAATTATTACAAAACAGGGATCCATATTGTCAGTAAAACCTTCATGCTTGTATAATTCTGTATACGGGCGCAAGCATTTCTATAATAATATCCGCTTCGTTAAACTCGCAAAGAAAGTTCCTCGTATCAGTATCCGTCAGGCTTTGTTGAGGCCTTCTACTTGACTTGCCCACTGCTCGACGCCCACTGCCCCCACTGTGCCCACTGTGCCCACTCCCATCCGTTCACGCCCGTATTAAACGCTCCAGTTGACCCATCATGGCCGCCACACGTCCGGCAAATATTTGCCTATTGGCCGAATATCGCTCATCAGTTTAAACCCAACGCTATGTCCGCGGGATTGAGTAGATTCCTGTGTGCAACGTGCCGTTGTAAGTTGAAGCGTTAATTAAAAGTTTAGTTTATTTGGAACCGATATTATTTGCTTACTGTGCCCCAATTATTCGAATGTAAACAAAAAGTGGTTAGGTTGATGTATTTGTTTACTATGTTGTTTTCGTTTTGTTTTGTTTGATATATGTACTTAGATACCTAACTGAAATTGTTGTGAAACTACTTAAATCAATTTAATGAAAATCTTTCGGTACGAGTAGATAAATAATAACATATAATTTTTAAAATACTATATAAAACCTAACACATAAAAGTATAACTCAAATACTGTATAGCAGAAATAGAAGACCTAGAAACATGTAATAAATTATGGGCATTGTTGTATTACAACGTAAGCATGAAGATTTTTGTAATATCCTTCTCCCAAGGGATTAAAAGGGAAGGAAAGTTTTTATGGAAATTCCGTTGAACGGACGGTTATTATTATCTGCAATATAAATTCTATGTTTTATAGTATTTTAATATATGTTTTATAACTAGTGATTTTTTTGATTAAAGGAATCGTACATTTAAATTGCAGCTGAAATATTTCGATCGGTTGCTCAATGCTTTGCTATGAATGCTAGTACTTTACCAAGCTACTACTAACCAAGAACCACCATTGAACCTGCAAGATAAATAAAAGTGTAAATCCTCACCAGAGTCTATGATCTTCACTTATTTGCTCAAAGTAAATAAAATCTTGTGAAATAATAAAAGTACGATAGCACTTTCCGCTTGATAGTGTTCATTACCAGTGAGCCGCTGAAAGGTAACGAGTTCAATCAGCCCTGTAAACATTTGCCCAACGGTGACCGGACGCACACAGATACAGTTACACACACATACAGCATCTGTGAATACTGGTGCATAGCAGTGTGCAGTGTGAAAACGACGACGCATTTATACTTACAGCAACGATGCGCTATTCACACAATGCCTTCTTTATAATATAATGGATTTTGTAGTGATACGTCAATTTACCGTCGCACGGCATTATGAGGTGTTACCGTGCTGCATGCTACCCTGAAAAACTATTCACCACTTTAATACGTAGTCAAATTAAGTATTTGCTTGGCGAACCAGTATAATTTGACTTTTGATATAGAACACATTACTTTACGTGCCTAACCATATCAGGAATGAACTAGGTGCGGTGTGCGGCTATGTGTGATGTGAATTCCATCTCAGTGCATAACCGCAGTCATTTAACATTACCACAACAATACAATAGAACCGCAACCGTAGGAACCGTTATGGTAATAATTATGATGTGATGAATGTTATCATTTGTTATATTATAACGATCGAATGAAAATGAAATAAGAATTACGTTTCAACAGACCGAGATCCGTGATCTTACCACTTTGGAATTCGAAGTAAATGTAGAAAACACAATAAAATAATGTTAGGTATTCTCTTTCTCTTTCTTCTAAATAAAAATTGAATAATAATGCACAATTTTTATTTTTTACTTTTTCTAACTACATTTGTCGGAGATAATTATCATTAAATACTATACTATAATTATCATACACTATCATTAAGTATTACATTTCTTCGATTTTCCGTATGCTGGGCACCGCGTGGGTAGGACCAATACAGAGGACAGCGTTTGGATGGCAAGCCAACTGCAAAATACTGACATTTAACTGCATCCACAAATACAGATCACCTGAGCAGTTCGCGTGCAGTCAGATGACAGGACTGCATGCCAGCTGGAAGTGATACAGACGAACACCATTTAAACTGCAAGCCAGCTGCAAAATGGCAGTTCTCATGCAGTTGAGTTAACTGCATCCAAACTGCAAAACACTTGCGCAGTCTACTGGCTAGCAGTTCAAATGTTGTCCGGCTGTATCGGCCCTTAAACATAAACACACATCGTCGATAAATCACCCGCCGCGTGACACTAGCACCGGCGGCTGGCAGCTTATTGATCGAGGGCTCTGTTTGTTCCACGCTCATTATTGTGTTACTGAAATCATTCCGTGCTAATTGATGGAAAAACGATTACGCTGGACTGGAGTTACAAACTGAAGATTGTATTTTAAAAAGCCCCGGGTGCTCTTGACAAAAGCGAGCGGTTCAGATTCTTTTGTTACATTGTTGCTCGATCGACTGAACTTATTTGGAATATTCAAATGGACAAATAAAATTATTTGTACAACAAGAAGAGGGTTATTTTTTTAGTAAAATTCATTGTTACATTCTCCTTTTTGGTACGGAGCTCACACAATGTATTGAACGATATCATCGGTATTAATCTCACATGCTCGTACAGGTTACGACAAGCTATTAAAAGTTAGTCCCTCAGACAACACCCGCTGCTCTTTAAGTTTGTACTCGTGCTAGAACCTACCTAGAGCTTTGATGTATTTTAACCTCAGGAAGTAAAATAAACGATTATTGCTCAGTAGATTTTTATCAAGCAGACAATTTTGGGTGTAGCCCTTTCCATCACACGTGGAATGCAATAGAGTGGTGGGATGGCGATGACGATGCGAGTTGGAGAGTAAAGCATAGGACGACAGCCTCCGGCTAGGTAAACGTGAAGGTTGTAAGGAATCGGTGGATGCGGTTTGCGCAGGATTGAACGCTGTGAGGTACACGCCCATGATTAGATACATTTTAGTAGGCGCAATTATACAACATCATTAATTTGCGTCTAATTGATGTATTTTATGAAATGAAACCGAAAATCACTTATAATAACGTAGTTTAATTTGAGAGAATTCCACAGACAACAGATAAGTAGAACAAAGTAGGTTTATGGTTCTAGTGCTGTACTTCATAAATAGAATTGTCATGAATCGGTAACATAAAGTTCAATTTTATTCTTACAACACTCCCAAGTAGCACAACTGGGTCTAAATAGCTCGTATATCATATCTAATTAGATGCTTAAGTGAAATTTACCACCATGACTAAGTGCTATATAGGTGGCAAGAACCCTTATGCCACCAGTATAGAACCAAAAGGAGAAAAATTGCAGCCTATTTTTGGTGCTAAATAGAATCCATAAGAGATCTCACAATTACCTTAAGTGGTAATTAGAACTATGGGTGAAAGTTATGCGCAGTGAACGAATGAAAACATTTCAGTTAGGTCAATGAGTGGTAAATGAGTCGCCAAAATTATCTTTGAGTGGCGAGGCAACTGTCAAATTGTGTTTTATTAAAAGTAATACGTGATCTGCCATATTCATTTTGGATTTATATATGTCTGTTTGATTGTGATTAAAACTTTACGTTATACAAGCATTGAAATAAGCACGAAATTCTTGCGATTTTTTTTTACTCTGAAACTATAGTATGTTTTCTTTGTAAATTTCGACGCGCCCTTCATTTGATCAGGAATATTAAAAAAGAGAGTGGTAAATTAATATAGGAATAGATACTGATAATAAATAAAACTAATAAAAACCTGACCTAATGATTGTAGGTTACGTACAATGTTAAAGTAACATCGTCACAACTATCAAAAGTCTGTGATTATGCGTGAGTGTGATAAAATTCTGGTTAAAATAATCAATTTTCATAGGCTTCCATTTGTAAACATGGCGAAACAAAAAAGATCCTACAGTGTTTATTTTCACTTATTTGTTCCTTATTTGGAACTATCAAGTCTAATAAACACTTATTTGTATCTTGCGAGTGGCAAAGCAGTGAATGATATTACCAATAGTAATTATTTGCTCTTTTGTAGACAAGCAAACAAGCAAGACTATTAAATATATTTTGACAAGGCGCAAATAGGAACAATAATAGAACTTTTAGTTCGTTAGTGGTTTGAAATAAGTGAAAATAACTGCTTTTGGTTCCAAGAACCTCCTACTGAGACCTATTTATGCGTTGGAGTGGCAATTAGGTACTTTCTTAGGCCTTAAAGTTGCAATATTTTTTGGTTCCAAAAGAGCCGTAAAATTATCCCTTTAGCCACTATTGGTGATATAATTCGCTATTGTACTAGTCATTTGGAACTTTTAGTTCCAAATAAGGGTATGTTCCCACTTATATGTAAAAGTTGCTTATAAGTGATTTTAAGGCCTTATATAGCACTATTGCTTCTTATTGAGTGACAATTTGAACCTGCATGCAACTTTAAGTAGCAAAATCGACTTTATCCCACCATAAGTAATAAAGTAGAAACAAAAAACGTTCCTATGCAACTACAAGTGATAGGATGAACTCATATACAGTTTTGAGTTGTGTTTAAAGCTATAAGTTGTATCAAACACTGTTAAACCACTCATTTAGAACTTAAAGCTACAAGATAAGCTGCAAAATTCACTAATGTGCTGCTTGGGTGAACTTTATACAACAAATAAAAATTGTATTAAAGACTAGTAAGAGCTTTTACATTTTGATTTCATATTAAAGTTCTATGACAAACTCTCACCAAAAGAGCACAACTATAAATGTTAACATTAAAATTAAGAAGTTTTATAGACAAGTTTTTAACACACAAACTAAATAAACTATTTTAATTTACTAATACCAATTTTAGTTCTGAGATATTGAAACTTGTCTCTAGGTAGAGCTTTAGTAAATAGATCAGCATATTGCTCTTTAGTACATACATAATTTAAGTCTATTTGTTTCTCTACATATTTATCCTTAATAAAATTATATTTCACATCTATATGTTTACACCGTTTATGATAGTCCACATTTTTAATTAAACAGATTGCACTTTGATTGTCTATATTCAAGCAAATAGAGTTCTGATTAAATTCACCAATGTCTATTAACATTCTTTTCAACCACATAGCTTCTTTTGTCGCACAACAAGCGGCCATAAACTCGGCCTCGGTGGTGGACAACGCAACACTTTGTTGACGCTGTGTAGCCCACGTTATGGCAGCTCCATTCTTTATAAACACATACCCAGTCAGAGACCTGCGTGTGCATGTGTCTTTAGCATAATCTGCATCACTATAAGCTTCAAGCTTGTTTATCTGTGATGATGTATAACACAAACCATAGTCCTTGGTTTCTTTCAAGTATTTCATTATTTTCTTGACAACATTCCAATGTGTGTGATCATAACAATTGAGATATCTACTCACCAGGCTCACTCCATACATAATGTCAGGCCTGCTTACCACCGCCAGGTGCATGAGCGACCCAACAGCCTCTCTGTATGGTGTATGGGACGTTCTTGTCAGGAGTCGCAGCGCTCTTCTCCAGTGTAGTATGAGGGTCGACATATTTGATGCAGCATCCAAACCTTCGGGTGGTGTCATGTAAATATTTTCTTTGACATCGCCATATAAAAATGCTGTCTTCACATCAAACTGGACAATTTCTAGATTATGTTGAGCGGCTTCTGGAAGTAAAACTCGAACAGAATCATATCTCACGGTGGGGGCATATATTTCAGTGTAGTCAACCCCTTGTTTTTGACCACAGCCTTTAGCACATAGTCTTGACTTAAACAGCGGACCGGATGGCTCATCTTTTATTCTAAAGACCCATTTGCAGCCAATTACCCGCACTCCTTGTGGCTTTTCAATTAAATGCCATGTCTCATTTTCTGCATGTGCTTTCAGCTCTTCCTGTATGGACTTTCTCCACTCAGCTGCATACACATTGTCTGACGAAACTGCTTCATTGTATGTTTGTGGGATATCCTGTTGTTCTGTAATTTCATTAGCACATATGTATGTATTAGCTTGCATTCTAGATATTCTTTCCTTCGATCTTGTTGTTATATTCCGATTTAAATCTGTTAAATCTACCGTTTCATCTGGCTCATATAGAGAGTCTTCATCAGAGTGAAAGGAATCTTCACTTGATTCTATTTTGGTTCCTTCACTGTCATCCGGCAGATTTTCTAAAGTAATATCTATACTGATAGAACCACTTGCAATGGATTCTGTATTTGACTCTGACAATGGTACCACAGCATACTCTCTTTTAACTGAACTTTCAAGAAATATCACATCTCTACTAATTAATACTTTTCTTGTTTTTGGATCAAACAGCCTATATCCTTTGGTGTGTTCACTATAGCCAACAAATATCATCTTACTTGCCTTTGGATCCCATTTCTTGGCTCTTTCTTTTCGGAACATGGACCATAGCTTCACAACCAAAGATCTTCATGTGGGTAATGTCTGTCCTTTTCCCACTCCACATTTCTTCTGGTGTAGAGAACGCTAAAGCTCTTGTCGGGCATCGATTAGTGATGTATGCTGCAGCTGACAGCGCCTCTCCCCACAGGTGTTTCTGTAATTTAGCACTTGTTAGCATACATCTAGCCCTTTCTAATAGAGTTCTGTTCATACGCTCTGCTAAGCCATTTTGTTGAAGCGTATATGGAGCAGAAGTTTGATGTTGTATTCCTGATTTCTTGAGAAAAGCTTTAAATTCATTACTTAAATATTCTAAACCATTATCTGTACGGAGAGTCTTTATAGTTAAATCAAGTTGATTCTCGACTAAGGCTTTGATCTCCTTGAACTTTTCAAACACTTCTGACTTTTTGTTCAATAAATAAACAAATACTTTCCTGGTATAGTCGTCTATGAAGGTAACAAAATATCGAGCTCCTCCGAGAGATGGCACCTCCATTGGACCACAAACATCAGAGTGAATAAGTGCCAGCTTGACTTCAGACCCTTCAGAAGAAAATGGTAGTCTGGTTTGCTTACCTTCTAGACATGATATACAAATCACATTTTCTTTATTTGCTAGTTCAATTCCTGCAGCTTCTGTTAGTTTGTTCAAATCTGCGAAGTTCAAATGAGCCATTCTTTGGTGCCATAGATAACAATCATTCTCCTTGGACATGGATATGTATGCTGGAATACTGTGTGTATTTAGCCGGTACATATTGTTAATCAATTTGGCAGTAGCAACCTGTTCATTACTTCTATTGAATATCTTACATCCTTGCTTGTCAAATTGCACTTGACAACCATTATTTATTATCTGGCTAACAGAGAGAAGATTGGTAGCCAACTCAGGAACATAGAGAACATTTTGTACCTTGATTGTTTCCATTTTTCCATCCGCATTAATAACATTTAAGTTCACCTTGCCGCAGGCTTTCACAAACAATTTCTTGTCGTCAGCTACTTTGATGGTGGAGATCGGAGGTGTAGTCTCGTCATAGAGCCAGTCACGGTGCATTGTCATATGCATTGATGCTCCCGAGTCGACATACCAGCCGCTGTCATTCTTTGTGGTAGCAGAAAATACAGCGACATAACCAGAGTTCTCATTTGACTTTTGTTCCTTCTTTTTATTCCGACAGTTTTTGCTGATATGCCCGTATTTATTGCATACAAAGCATCTTGGGCCTTTGCTAGGTTTTTGAAATTTTTCTTGAGCTTGCTTGACATAGTGCGACTGTTTTCCTTTTCCTCTATTAACATACAGCGCAGTCGACTCAGAGTTCCTCACATCCTGAAGGAGCTTAGTCTTCACAGAATCAGCTGTGATTGTCACTCCGGAGCTCTCGAGGGCCATAATCATTGGTTGATAGACCTCGGGTAAACCAGCCAGCAACAAGGTTCCCAACCATTCATCATTCACTGTAAAACCTATGTTTCTTAACTTGTGAGCTGTAGACATTATTTTGTTGACATAATCTTCAATGTCCTGACAACTGTCTAATGTTGTGGTTATCAGATCTCTCAACAAACCAACTCGACGTGTCAATCCTTTGTCGTCAAAAGCTTTGGCGAGATTATCCCATACTTCTTTGGCTGTTTTAGCTTCCTGTATATGTACATAATTGATGGGTGAACCAACAAAATTATTTTAGATTTTGCTTTCGTGTCAGTTTTGCTATCGACTGTTGTTGAAGTGACACAACTCCATAATTCCTCATGCTGAAGATAAGTTTGAACAGCGAATCTCCATGTAGGATAATTATCTCTTCCCCTCAGCTTTTCAATCAGTGCCATCGTATTATTTGAAGACATTTTTTTGCTGATGAAGACCGTTTTACGCGGGAGCCGCGCGCCGAGTTTTGAGGTTATACTGAACTACTATCAAAGTATGCACTTTTAGCACTGGATTTTTACAGTAGATCGTTTTCAAATTTCTATTTTTGAAAATCAGGTGGCCTGGGTCCATAACCTGATGTATTTTATGAAATGAAACCGAAAATCACTTATAATAACGTAGTTTAATTTGAGAGAATTCCACAGACAACAGATAAGTAGAACAAAGTAGGTTTATGGTTCTAGTGCTGTTCTTCATAAATAGAGTTGTCATGAATCGGTAACATAAAGTTCAATTTTATTCTTACAACACTAATGATACACTAAAGGAAGTCTAAATATTTAATTACATTTTGTGGTTTTCAGAAAAGCTATCATCATCATCATCATCATTCTATCAGCTGATAGATGCTCACTGCTGGACAAAGGCCTCCTCAATGTTCTCCACAACGATCGGCCTTGCACCGCCCTCATCCAATATCTGCCCGCAATCCTGATCAGGTCATGCTGCGTCTTTCGCCACTCAAGAATCTTTCTGCCCCAAATACCATCGGTTCTACGAGCAATGTGCCCCGCCCACTGCCACTTAAGTTTGGCAACTGTCTGAGCTATATCTACAACCTTGGTTTTCTTGCCTATCATCATTTCGGATTCGATCCCGCAAGGAAACTCTGAGCATAGCTCGCTCCATTGCCCTTTGAGTAACTTTGAGCCTTCTTATAAGTCCATAGTGAGCGAGCACGTTTCAGCGGAAAAATTATGCTTTGAACAATACCTTTTAGTGTAGTTGTCAGCGTCATAGTTGTAAATCTTATCCATAAAACCAACTACGTAAAACAGCATACAAAAAATCAAATCTGCTGAAGCAGTATTCTGTGGCGAGAGCAACTTCGATGTTGATGGCAAACAAATTTTGCTCCGAGGCGAGCTTACTTAACTAAGCACTTAAGCTCATTTCATGCTTAAATTGAACGCTAGGAGCATGCAAAGCCAATGTGTTTCCTGGAAAATCGTGCTGCCATCTGGCATCTCATCTAGCTGGCTGTTGTAGTGGGCTGGCTGTATAGACTTTATAAAGTGGTGCCTATTATGAATCTATGTACCAAAGTTGTTTTTACACACAATGTGTTTTTTCTATACTGGAAGACTCGTTTTAGTTGTTTCTTGCATTGCAGAATAGACCTAAATAGTATGATGTAATAAGTACTTTTTATATTATACCTAATCTATAAAAAACAACAGAGATCGTGAGACATCTTTAATAATTATTGAAACGGTATAAGCCCACGTAAAAATTGTTCTCACTTGACAATTTTTACGTGAGTTTAAACTTTTTTTATAATTACTGAACAACAGACTATTGGAAAATTATTGCAAAACTGAAGAACTTTTGTAGACCTATCACAAATACGATCTTCTATAGAACGATGATGAATATAATTAATGTTAAAAAACATATTTCGTAAGAATAGCAAAATAAGTTTGTCTGAGAAAATATTTTTGTGACAACAGGATGTATGAAAATATTTTTGTGACAACAGGATATTGATACAAAGATCAAATCTTAAAGAAAAATTGAAAAAAAGAAAATTGTGGTGTGTACCCACATTAAAAAATGAGACAGTTACAATGTTTCATAAATTTATAACAGGATGTATTTCCAATCTTCCTTGCACCCGAACCGAATTTGACTCGAACATTACATACATTGTAATGTTAAAGAAGCTTGACTTAAAAAAAAAAAACTTGTACCTATACTTACTTTTATTTATTCAAACGTTAACTTGACTAAGAGTACCTATCATGTTTCGTTGCAAATTGTCAAAGGTAACATTGAAAATGTAATATCAAAATCATTATCAACTAATGCGTTGTCTGATACGACTACGGGCCATTTACACCCAATTTACGCGGAAAAATCCGCTTCAGTTTATAATTGAATCACACGTCACGTTCGTTGTAAGCGCGGATTAATTATAAATGCGCCCGTGACGCGGGTGCTAATGCGGGGCTTTACCGACGCCGGCTTACGCTCCGATTACAACTTGGAGTTCTTGCCCTTGGCAAAACAAAGACCTTCTTACTATGAGCTGAATAATGAGATAAGCCTTTGTCGCACCCATTTTTAGCGCTTCCGGGGCTATTCTTTACGTTCTATTGCGATTTAAATTCGAGAAAGTGTCCTTTGAAAGAAAGACAGAAAGGTTCTTGAGTGGTGACCACGTACTGGAAGCCCCACCGTAGTTACGCCTCTTAAAAGATCGAAAGATCGAAGAAAGAAAAGACCGAAGATTAAAAGTTCGAAAGATCGAAGAAAGAAAACACCGAAGATTGGAGTAAAGGTTGGAGAAAGCTGTCGAATGCGAGTGTCGCTGGACTGTTCAATAAGGGGCTCATTGGTGAAGTTTATGTTCTTCTTATTACCGCATAAAATTTAATACGTCTTTTTCATACAACTGATGTGACTAATGACATGACCTGGCACTCGTAACTATTGTCGAATCAACTTTTCTATCGCTGAAAATTATGTAAAACAGTCATAAATACCGGTCATATTAAACATTCACTGATCCGGTCACTCGTACCCATATTAATTCATCTACACCCAAAAGAGAAACTATTAATTACAGAATCCAAACAAATATCCATATGCATAAGACTAAATTTCAAAGTATATTCAAACACTTGATCCTTTCGGCCTCCTAGGGATCGAATAGACCAACTTATCCGGGATATGAATTCGCCAATCATGTACTCTTTGTGTATTATGTTAAGAGCGTTACATCACTCAGGTTAGTTGGTCTGTACGAGTTTAGGTCGATAGTTGTCTGTTCCTACAATAGAAATTATTCTGAAGTGTAGCAATGATGTGTCCCAGGATAATGCTTGTGGTGGAAGCAGGTCTTGTTGATTTCGCTTTGTTAGGCTAGTTCATGAAGGTTCAAGTTTATTTAATATTTATGATCTACCTAAGGTAAAGGTTTATAAAAAAAAATATCTAACTTACTTTATAGTGTAGCTAACTTACTTTACTTATATTATTAAATTATATGATCAGGAGAAAACAGTAGATCTACACGCCTCTCAAAACCTTAATTTTAATGGTAATATTATAATTTAGCTATCATCTCAGTCAAAAAAATAAATAACAAACGTCTTTTAGCAGATTTTTAAATGGCATTGTCTACTAACCTCCTATGGCCTAAAGCAAAAAAAGTATATGCTACAGTCTCATTAAGCTATGAGCGTACTAATCTAGGGTTTAAAATACAATGTAATTACTACAAATAGGACCTTGGTAGGCTATGCTAGGCTAGGTTGAAAATCATAATTATGATGATAAGGTTAATAAATATCTTCACAAAATCTGTTAATACACAGTTTCTATCCGCCAACCTATTGTACTAGATAGCACCACTAAAGCGAGGTCTATTTCCCATACATTTAGTATTTTTCTATATAGAAGTTCGCTCAAGACCAGTGGAAAACAACTTGGCATTGGCAATCATGCTGCAAAACTAGGGACCAAAACATTACAAGACACGTTCTCGCATCTTGGTACGACGCGACATCATCCCACGATGATGCGACGTTATGTCGTGAAAATACATAAATCCCAAATCAATTACGTACGTAGTCTTCACGTAACAAGACTCAACATCTTAATATAGTTTTCAATTTCAATACGTTGCATCGTGCCACGATGCGATGTCGTATCTTGAATAGTGTTTTGACTCTAATTCAACCTGCATACTGCAACTAATGGATACATTAATGAAATCCGCTGCCTCTCATCTATTGCGCTTTTAACAAGTAAAGCATATAGTTTTGAACCTCCCTCAGAGCTAGATTACCCGCAATTTACACTCCACCCTGTCAGTATTGGGATATTCGGAGTTTAGATAGTTGGGAGTGGTTTCCAGTTCCGGGTTTGTTGGAAATATAATGTTACACTTAGTACATAATTATTATGTAACTCCTATACTAGATATAATAGCAATATTGTATATGATTCAGTTATAATGCAACAATTTTGAACGTGAATATTTTTGAAAAATATTTTTTTTTACTATTTTCGACATAATTATGATGGTTGCGTTTATCACGTGATAAATAACTGACGAAGCGTCCATCACGTTTTGACAAAATGCAACAGCTGCTTTGTCACTTATTTATCGCGTGATAAAAGTTACCATCATAGGCCCCCAGTAGGTTAAATTAAAAAATATAAACTATAATGATTATGATGGTAGAGAATGCCTCATGGCATATTTGGGCCATTTTTTCTAAAGTAGTACACCACCCTTTTTTTATTTTTCGATATTTTGGGTATTTTCTGCTCACAATCACGGGCTCTTTCGATCTAATTAAGAGAAAAAAACTGTCCCAAAATATTTATACATTTTTTGTTTTTCCATTCCGTTACCGCCGTAGGTTATATGGAAATAGTAACGGAATGGAACCAAAAAACATTGGGACACTTTTTTCTTCTAATTAGATAGAAAGAGCGAATAGAAAATACCCAAAATATCGAAAATTGGAAAAAAGTGGGGTGTACAACTTTAGAAACAATGGCCCATCTAAGTCCTGTACGATGAGTTTTCTTTTGTGCAAAAAAGATTGAATAAATAAATAAAATATTCCTAGAAATAATTCATAAAAATGTCAACCATATCATAATTTTACTAATAACTAAGATACGAAATGAAATAATAATTAAATCTACGAACCTAGGTCTCAACCCCGAATTGAATAAATAAATATTAGACCACCTCACACAAATCGATCTATTCCCACAGTAAGCTCTAGCAGTCTAGTGTTATGGGTACTAGACGAAGATATACACACAGATAAATGCCCCAGGTACAAAAATTATATAACGCCGGCACAGTAGGGGCCTGCACTACAACTGCGCCAATCGTTCCGTCAATAAATAAAATCGTTTTCAGAGCTGAGATTTGTGTTTATGGGATACATATAAAGCTCCAGGGAGGTGACTTTTATTCCCATTTATTCACTTTGTAGAAAATATAAGTACAATTAGGTACATAAATATGCAAATTATAGAGCTATACTTTTATATATTGTGATTTTATCCCATTTACTCACTTTTGTAGAAAATACAAGTACATTTACATGAATATGGACATTTTGGGGTTATTGTATTTTTGTATATTGGATGGACGATAGACTATATTCCGTCTGGCACACATTTTTTAGGGTTCCGTAGTCAACTAGGAACCCTTATAGTTTCGCCATGTCCGTCTGTCCGTCCGCGGCTTAGCTCCGTGATCATTAGTACTATAAAGCTGAAATTTGGTATGAGTATGTGTATGTATTACGCCGACAAAACGGTAAAATAAAAACTAAAAAAAAAAAAAATATTTCCGGTACCTCTCGAACACCTAAAGTGGGGGTGAATTTTTTTTTTTCGTTCCATCACTAGTGTGTGGGATGTCGTTGAATAGGTCTTTTGAAAATAATAGGGGTCTCCAAACATTATTTTTTGATAAAGTCAGCAATTTTGAAAATATTCGCTCCGAAAATAAAAAAAATAGTGTCCCCCCCCCTCTAACTTTTTAACCACGGGTCAAAAAATTATGGAAAAATTCATGAAAATGAGGCTTTATAAGTACTTTCAATGAAAACTATATTGAACAAAATCTATCGAGCCGTTTTTGAGTTATCGCAATATTTCATAATTTTCTTAAAGTAAGTTGACTTCCAAAAGGTAATAAGTAATTACAGTTACTTTGGCGTTTACGACCTTTTTATAGAGCTTGAAATCTTTCCTGTAACTTAAGTCTATTTTGAAGGATAAGCAACTACGGAACCCTACACTGAGCATGCTCTGACCTGAACCGACATGCTCTTGGCCGGTTTTTAATTTACTTGTTCCAAAGTAATGTTACTTTGTCAACGAATTCCTCCAAAGCTTAAAACAATCACAGTACGACTTAATATTACAGTACAATTGTGGATCAACCTAGGTGTCAAATGCAAACTAAAGGACCTACCACTCAATGCTGGTCTTAGTCGTTACATTCGCGAAATCGAGTAGGCTGTTGAACCTTACTCCCATACTAATAAGGAACAATTCGATCGCCTTTACACTTAGAAGGACCATAGTTCTGTATTAGGCGGAGTGCACGCGACAATATCTCTATCTGGTATGAGTCCATTATCTTAGGCGATACGATTAGCTTTGAGAGCCCCTAGTGGTCTTAAGAACCCTATTATTGCTTAAGCTCACAATTTGCTCAATACGTAACCGCTATATACCTACTTATCGAGAATATTTAAACCTGATGTTTAATAAATGAACAAATATAAAAAGGCATCACCTCTAGTGGAATAAAAATTCTTGTCATAAATTTGATTGTCATAACTCATTTCGCATAATGGCTTTTCTCATACATGTTATTTGTCATAAATTGGTATTTGCATAACATTTTATACGTCATAATTATCTGTTGTTTGGCAGGCCTTTCATAAGTATAATTTAGTAGGTATGGCACAAAATTTCAAATCATATTATTGAATGTCATAATAATTGATAGTACGAAGAAGAGCGACGCATAAATTATGGCTTTCATAATTAATTAATTTGTCTCGAGGTCGTTCATCCAGTTGGTTATTTTATCTAACAAGGAGTGAAGTGTGGCGTTTAAGTTAGTGTTATTTTGACATGCTGTGAGTAGAGAGATATCGTCTGCAAACAGTACGCAAGTTTCATCTACTATTTTCGGAAGGTCGTTTATGTAAAGAAGGAATAACAGCATTTACCATTATAGATGAAACCAAATGGTAGATGAAACGCTATTATTGTGTAAAAAAAAAATGAGCGGAATTACGAATGTAGTAAACTGCGATTGCGTTGAACCCATATTGAGCAGAACCACGAATAGGTTGAATCCCGATTGCGTTAAAATAGCGGCTGTGTGGAATCACGAATGTAGTAAACTGCAGTTGTGTTGAACCCATATTGTGTAGAATCACGCATAGGTAGAATCGCGTTTGTGTCGTCGATCGCATAATCCGGCAATAGACATCATATAGTATAAGTTATATCACATGTACCAAATATAACATTTGAAAATAATGATACAAAACATACATGAGCAGAAAAATAAAAAGGGGGGCTCGGGGGGCGAAGCCCCCCGCATTAAGAAATCCTTCTCCACACTGACCTCTTGGTTGTAGGTTAGGTTAGGTTAGAACTGTGAACCTATAAATACGAACATCGGCCAGAAAAGTAGGTTAGGTTAGGTTTGAAAGAACTGCGACCCCCGCAGAAATGAACTGCTGCCAGAAAAGCAGTATGATGTTGATATAAAAACATTTTGAGATTAATATTTATGTTCTTCAGTATTATGCGCCAATACACGATATGCATAAAAACATTATGACGATTAATGATTATGATTCAGGTTGATATGCTCCGAAATTATATGACATTCCTTACTTATGCGTAAAAACATTATGGTCATAAAATTTATGCGGATCAATTAATGACTATACACCTTATGCGCAAGAACTATTATGACAAAAGTGGTTATGCACATCGACATTACGGCTTAAAAATTTATTCAACCCAATATGGAACCATATAAAAAAGCTTTTCGAGGTCTTAGTAATGTAATTTACTATGGTTATGTGACTATTAAGTATTCCGTGCTATGGCAGGGTTCGTGTGCGTGTGACAGCAGCTGTGAACTCAGTACATTTTCTAACCTATTTTAATCGGGATTGGCCATAAAGTGTACTGAGATGACAAATGTTACAGGTACAATTTGTAATCTGAAGATTACCTTAAAAGTTCTCCGGTGGTTATTAAAACTTTTAACCCGCCTCCTAAAATAATTAAAAAACTATATAAGCATTGCGTTGCAAATTGTGCATTTTTCGGGGATAAAACGTAGGTACCTATTCAATGTCACTCTCCTGCATAGGCAGGTATGTCGTCCCCTATAGGCTTGATTTGGTACAGAATAGTTTATATTCGTAGCTTGTTTGCTGCGTTATAGCAGAATATTTGTCATGGATTCAGTCTTTTGAGAGATTTGTCGTAATATAATGGAGCTGGGCGCTTCCGAATGCCTGCCAAACCTACCATTGTCCGCGCACGATCATCTGGGCCTCTTAGCCGCAGCCGTCCCGATGTTGCACAATTGCACATGCGTCTGACGTGTTCGATAGATGACTTGGCTACATTGTATCGCAGTGACAACAACAATGTTGTACGAACTATGTAGTTGACGAGCAAATGGCACAATACTTATATTGATATTGGAATATCAGTAATATCACGCTAATATTATAAAGACGAAAGTTCGTGAAGGCGTTTGTAAGTTTGTTACTTCTTCACGCTCAAAGAGCGTGACCAATTTTTGTAATATTTGGTAAAGAGATAGATAGTACCCTGAATTAACACATAGTATTACCACGTATTACCGTAGGATGAGTGGGTAGCCCCGCGGAACGCAGCTAGTTAATAATCGTGTTTTAACATTTTTACCATCAAAAATGATGATGCTGTATGTTTGCAAATAACTATAAATAGTCGTATTGCTGGGTTAAAAGTTAAGAGCTACTGAAATCTGAGCTTATCTTATAATTAGGGATAGCTATCATATTGCATATTTTTTTATAATAAACCATGTTTGGTATACCCGCATTTATATCTTTGTTCTGTCCATTTCCACGTACAAAAAATGTTCAACTGCATCCAAAATAAATCCATTACATCGATAGCACGTAACCGAATGCGCTCCGCTGGGAGTAATTAGTTTAAATCTTCGAATAGCGTCGATATTTTCATGCAAATATTGTATGACACAAGTGTAAAAAAGATGGTCAAGCTTGTAATTTTGTATTTAGCTGTAGGAATCACTCTCAGTATCTATAAAAGGTAATAATTATAATAAAGGAGCAACTTACGTCAGACTTTCCACAGATGATGTAATGTCGAATTGTGTATTATAATCTATTCTATCTATACTTAATGCAAATAAAGAACAGTAGTAAGGACTAAGGTCCGTGAGTGATAATCGTAAATCTCGTTCTTTATCAGTGAAAATTAGGTAAAAAAAGTCATATTGGTTTGTAGTACTCGTATGACAGCGTAATAACGTTGCTACGCCTTTTACTAATAAGTAATGAAGTCGGATTTAGCCAATATCAAAATACTTTCCTTGAATCTAATTCGATAAAACTATTTAATTTCAAAAATGTTTCACCAGTAATGTTTCACTAGAAATTCACAGATAACTGCTACTATAAATATTTTTTTTGTTACTTTCTCTAGATTATTCCACAACACTGGAGTAAAAGGGACAAAAAGCATTTCACTTTTCTATCTATATTTTTAATTATCGGGGTTGGATGAGACATTACGGATACCTACTGGTCTTTTTGCCTTCGTTACTGAAACCAGTATAATGGATTTCAGGTTTTCGTTGCTTTTTACTATGTGTGGTACGTTTTGATTTTTTGACCCAAATTAAAGATTCGATAAGTATCGCAAAATGAAAAAATATTTAATGGAAATGGTTTTAAGTTTCCCGTAGTAAAAGTTCCATTATCCTAGTAGATTTAAATATATTTTTATAGTAGCAATAGATATTGCAGTAATATTATAAAAGTGAAAGTTTGTGTGAGTGTGTATGTTTTTTACTTCTTCATACCGAAACAGCTGACGGATTTGCATGAAATCTGTAACAAAGACAGTTTATATCTTAATTAACACAAATTATAACGGGTCTATCGCGATATTCCTTATTTACCTTCATAATCTGTGTGTGCGTGTGTACACGGCGTGTGCAACCTCGCCGAAATGTAAGATTATGAAGGTAAATAAGGAAATTCGCGATAGACCCGTGATGATTCTAGAGTAGTCGGGCCTCGTGCAGGGTCCGTCCGGATTGTTACTACCGTCTTGCCTGCTAACCCACCGCCAAACAGCAATGTTCGCATTGTTGTGTTCCGGTGTGGGGGTAAGATAGCCGGTGAAATTACTAGCATAGAGGCATTCTATCTTCGTCCTCCGGGTAGGCAAGCACTTGTGACTCCTTTGGTGTTGCAGGTGTTTATGGGCGACGGTTATCGCTTTCCATCAGGCGATACATTTGCTCGTTTGCCCCCTATGACATAAAAATAAAAAATAAAATTAAAAATGTGTACAAACCGCGAGAGTATAAAGTGTCATAGTTTATATCTTAACTTATAGAGACTACTTTTATCCCGAAAAACATGTTTCCGGTAGGATTATTATTATTATTTATTGTTGTTTATTAATTAAAATATACAACTTAAATATGTATATATTTAAGTTCATATATATAGATAGACTGCATATGTGTTAACGGGAGCAAAACAACAGGCAAAAACTACCTTTCTGTTAGCCACATGCGTCCACAGCTGAACATTGGCCTCCCCCATGACTCGCATCCATTGATTCCCCGCTACCATCACGAGGTCACCCGTCTAGGCAAAAGCTAGTAAGGTATAAGTAAATAAAATAATCTTAAATTTTGTGTACACTTCCCTTTAAAGCTATTTCTGCCACGTAAGGAAAGCTATGGCTACTAAAAATGGCAACAAGTGATCACTGAAACGTAACGGGTCACGTAGCGATCTTACGACCAAAGCGTCATCGTCACTTCGTAGGCCGAGGGGGGTACGTATTACAATCCCGAAAGTTCATAATACCTACAGTTGAAATACCGATGGTCAAAATACCGAAAATCAAAATACCGAAAGTACAAAAAGCCGATATTCGATATACCGATGCTCAAAAGACCTATTTTGAAAAGATCGAAAGTTCAAAATCTCGAAATTTTATAATACCGAAAGTTTAAAATCTCGAAATTTTATAATCCCGAAAGTTTGGAATCTCGAAATTTTATAATCCCGAAAGTCAACCATTGTCAGTAAAATGCCAATGAAAAAAATATTTTTTTTTCTTTTAAGAATATGATCATAACTACAACAAAAGGAGGGTTTCTAGGGATATAAAAAAAAAACTAACCTAACCTAACCCGGCCGAGTCGGATCTGCTCTGAAAGGTGAATCATTTAAAGTTTGAGAATAGGTTGAGGTGAATCAATCACCTTTCAGAGCAGATCCGACTCGGCCGGGTTAGGTTAGGTTAGTTTTTTTTTTATATCCCTAAAAAACGCTCCTTTTGTTGAAGTATTTTAATCGTTCGGCATTTGAACTGTAGGAATTCTAGCCGTCGGGATTACAGTCTTAGGGATTACAGTCTTCGGGATTACAGTCTTCGGGATTTCATCCTTTCGGTCAAACGTTCTTTCGGGATTTTAAACTTTCATTCAAATAAACATTCGACATTTTAATTTTCGGCCTTCCATCCATAGGTCTTATGAAATTCGGTATTTTGAACTTCGGCATTGTAATACGTACCCGGCCGAGGGAGTCACGTGGATAAGGTAGCCTTATTTGACAAGAAAGTAAGTACTTTCCAGCCGCGTGGCGTCTATGTAAAGCTTAGGGTAAGTCGGGGTAGATTTTGCTTATTTTTTTTTGTAGCAATTGCGAATGACGATCGGTCGTGCCGAAGTGGGCATGCTTGTGGAAATCGGGTTGTATGTTGTTTTTCTTCACTTCTGGGTACAATTAGTGTAGGCTTTCTGATGTTGACATTTCACGAAAGCTGATGTATTCTAACTACACCAATCCAAATAGAACCTTTACCTTTTCATAACTTTGACAAAAGGACACATTCAAAAAGATGTACCTTAATGAAAATCTTTTTGTATCATGACTGTAAAAGTCGGGCTAGTTGTAAATGTTGGCTTAAAATTTTACATGCCGTATAAAAAAATACCAATCACAAAACATTTAACAAGCCAGATAGCTGTTAACAAGCTAATTAAAGTTTTGACAATGTAACCAAATATTTATAACATGAAAATGTTGAGTTTGAAATTGTGGTGCTTTGTAATGTTCTATTAATTTTCAGTCCGACTTACATAATGTAGAGCCTAATATTATTTTTAGTATTTTCCACGAAGTTCTAAAATCACAAGATGAATAAAAACAATAAGTTCATATTATGCATGCTTTTTATGTATAACTAGGTATTTATTTATTTATTTAAGCTTTATTGCACAGATCAAAGTACAAATGGCGGACTTAATGCCACAAGGCATTCTCTACCAGTCTACCATAAGGCTAAACAGAAACATTGAGTTGGTGCAGGGTCTATAACGTTCGGAGACAATTTAAAAAAAAAATATTTTAGAAATAAATACCTAATATACCTGTACATACATATGTATCTATCTCTGTTCTCCAAATAACTCAATCTACTTTAATAAAATAAAATAACTTTCAATAGGTTAGTATGTTGTGTATGTGTCAAATTTATTATTGTGTATGCAGATAATTATTCCATAAAATTTTACATTTCGCTTCAGGTGCAATAAGAAGCAATTTAATGCCGATTACCCAAGAATTATTTATGTAATCATTTATTGCACAATTTTTACTTGAAACACTAATTGGGATGATGTTTCTTTTTATTATAATGTATGATACGACTTATTCAACAATAATATATTTAAAACATACCTACTCATAATAGCATGAAACAAGATTAACCGAAAAACAAAACTTTACTAACAAATCACCAACACTCCAACAATATTTGTCCAAACCGCATGTATGCATTACATGTTATTGCACGTGCATGAAGGTACTTGTGTTGCAAGCGCGTGTGTTATTGCATGCTGTTTGCGCTGGCTCTACGCCGGCGGCTGATGGAACGATAGCAGACGGTCTAATAAGGCTACCTGTGGCTTTGTCGGACACAATTTATGAAATGTATGTCGAACAGTGAATTTGTGACGGCCATATTATAAACATAAAACAACCTTATCAATAAACATGTTTAGTCAAAACTTAATATCTGTTATAAATATTATTTATTTTATTATATATAAGTTTTGACTAAACATGTTTATTGATAAGGTTGTTTTTTTTTGGATGCATTTGATTTCACAACTCACTAAGTGGCCGGTCATTATTTCCTGTGAATCATTAAGTCACTGCTCATATTTACGTAAAATTGGAACATATTATTTGCAGTGCACGCATTAAAAAAAAATACCATTAAAATACTCATAACTTTGTGAGTTCTATGTAGACCTCGCAAGTTTGTTACAAAATGGCTGAAATAAGTAATTTTCAAAATGGCGAAAATACTAATGGGAGTGGAAAACGTCAAATTCACAAATTTTTACTATTCAAAAAAATCACGAGATATTCAGTTCACAGAGCCATTAGTGATATAAAAAGAAAAAAAGAAAACTTAAAGCTCCGTTATACCGATAGCAAAACGTAACCATATTATCTATAGACAAAAAAAACTAGCCAAAGCCACCTCTAAATTTCAGGGAAAGCCTGGGTTTAAAATAGACGTGTCGGCGCTCTGGGATACACGAGCGACAAACGAGAGCATTATGTGGCCCATTACCGACCCTATCGCTCCGCGGATCTGTGACCCACACTGAAGATATCATTAGGGTTGTATGTTGGCTAGATAAAACAGTTAGTATTGTAATGCAGATACATGTTCTACATAGAACATGGAGATTAATTTTTAGAATTAGGTATCAAAGCTAAATAGGTGGTTTAAAAATAAATGCGTCGGCGCTCAGGAGTTCACCAGCGACAAACGAGAACATTAATGTGGCCTATTACCGACCCCATCGCTCCCCGGATCTGCGACCCGTTAGGGTTGTATATTTGCTAGATCAAAACTGATAAAATTGTAATGCAGATATGTAGAACATGAAGATTACTTGTTAAAAGTACCTAAGCTAAATAGATGGTTTAAAAATAGACATATCGGTGTTCTGGGGGAGATGAGCGACAAATGAAGGCATTATGTGGCCCATTATCGACCCTGTCGCTTCACGGATCTGCGACCCACGCCACGCTGAAGATAATACTTAAGGTATATGTTGGCTAGATCAAAACCGTTAGTATTGTAATGCAAATATGTAAATTATGAAGATTACTTTTTAGAAGTAGGTACCTGAGCTAAGTAGGTAGCTTAAAAATAGAAGTGTCGGCGCTCTGAGGGAGACGATCGACGACCCATCGCTCCGTGGATCTGCGACCCAGACTGAAGTTAGCATTATTAGGGTCGTATATATATTTGCTAGATCAAAACCGTTGGTATTGTAATGTGGATATGTAGAACATCTTTATTCTATCGTTCCATTGTTAATTTTTTGAGAAATACTTGTTTAAACTAAAAGTATAATGTGCCCATTGAATGATATCGATTTTAAAATAAATCAGAATGAACATTTGTTCAAACGTTCGGCTGAAACCGCAGTTTTTGCATCCATCCGAATGCAGGATGCCAAAACCATTTTTCAATTTCATCCATAAATCCGCATTTCCTTAGTGCAGCGTGCTAGGGTTGTCACTTGATAAATGTCCGGCAACTAGTGAAACGTGGGACATTTATTTTGTACAACCTTACCGGCTGAGGAGCAGTCATGGCACCTGGAATGGTTTGAATTAACTAACTATATTAGGAGTTAGGAGTATAGGTACCTATTCGTACATCTTTTTAAATAACAGTATTTTTATAATTTTAGCTATCACTACATAGTATATAACAAAGTCGCTTCCTGCTGTCTGTCTGTCTATCTGCCCCTATGTGTGCTTAGATCTTACAAACGGATTTTGATGCGTTTTTTTAGTAGAGAGATTGATTCAAGAGGAAGGTTTATATCTATACTACATGTAATGATTTGTCAGCATTGCACCCGTGCAAAGCCGGGGCGGGTCACTAGTTAAATATAAATTAAAAAAATAATCTAATATCCCTTAAAGGGATAAGTTCGCCTTTGTACATGCTTATTCTTTTGTAATGTGTTTTTCTTGTTTTTATGTACAATAAAGTGTTTACATACATACATTTCATACATACATATCGCGGATAAGCGAAGCAATATCATTGTTATAAATAATTATGCATTTGAGCCCATTCATTTTACCAGATTTCTGTTTTTTTTTTACATTCTACGGTAATACAGTTAAAATTTTACGGTCTGGGACTTAATTAATGAAACATAACGAATTAATGACTGCTTTGAAAATTTGTGGCTTACCTACTTTTAAATAACCCGTCAATATCACCGATCTTCAAATATATTCGCAGGGTGTGCACGGTGATCTAACATCGGTCATATCCTCGACAAATTGTGATCTGGTGCGTACGAGTATATCAGACTGGAGCAGTAGCTACGGTTTGAAAATCAACCCTGACAAGACTCAAGTTATAATCATTGGTAGCCCTAAGATGATCGCAAAAATTGACTTTATAAACCTCCCACCTATTTTGTTCAATGGCATTCTGATTCCTTTCTCTCATCAGGTTAAAAACCTGGGTGTTATTATGTTAGTAGGAAGGTGTTTGCCGCAGTAGGTTCTCTGAGGAGGCTTCGTTATTTCCTACCCATTGCTACTAAAATTACGCTTGCTCAGACATAACTCCACTCTATTTTAGATTACGCTGATATTTCCTATATTGACCTTTCCGAAGAGCAGCTTAACAAACTTAAGCATATTCAAAACATCTGCATTAGGTTCATATTTGGGTTACGCAAGTATGACCATGTCTCCAGTCTCCGTTCACAACTCAAGTGGCTCCCTATCCGTCTTCGTCGTAACTTTCACACACTTTCACTTCTCTATAATATTCTTTTTAACCCTGCAACTCCCCGCTACCTTAAAGATCGTTTTAGTTACCTCACATCTGCAAGGTCCGCTCAAAATTGTATACTCACTGTTCTGGCATCGAAGTCAAAATTTTATTCTAATTCTTTTACTGTGCAAGCTATTTTACTGTGGAACTTGCTTCCGCTGGATATAAACTTAAAGATCACTATTTATCTCTACCGTAGCCTAATCCTTTAATAATTCTTTGCTGTCGTTTTTCATTATAAGTTTAATGTTAGCTGTGATATTCTTTTCATTCTTCCTTTTTAGGGTTCCGTACCCAAAGGGTAAAAACGGGACCCTATTACTGAGACTTCGCTGTCCGTCCGTCCGTCCGTCCGTCCGTCCGTCCGTCCGTCCGTCTGTTCACCAGGCTGTATCTCAAGAACGGTGATAGCTAGACAGTTGAAATTTTTACAGATGATGTATTTATTTTGCCGCTATAACAACAAATACTAAAAATAAAATAAAATAAATATTTAAGGGGGGCTCCCATACATCAAAGGGATTGGTTGCGTTAACTTTGCACCTCATTTGTATAGAGCGCTATACATACCAGGTGCAAATTTAACTTAAACAACTAAAGGATGGAAAGTGTTTGTACGGAACCCTCGGTGCGCGAGTCCGACTCGCACTTGACCGGTTTTTTGTATGTACGTACATACAAAAAGGAAGAACGTTTATGTATGTTTATATATATATATATATATATAGATATTATTTGTGTATGTGTATGACCTATCTGTCTTTATTATTTTGTTTGTCGTTTATTTATTATTTCTCAAATTACTTAGTTCTTATCTCACCACCTACTATTTTCTGTTTAATTTTCTTTTCTCCGCCACCTAAAGGTTGTCTGGAAGAGATCGCTCTTTAGCGGTAAGACCGCCTTTTGTATACCATTAAATTTATGATTTCTCATGTAATATTTTTCTTGTTGGTGTGCAATAAAGTATTGTTGTATTGTATCACCTAGTAGCTCTAAGGCTTTGACGACGCGGTTGGCTCAGTTTGTAAGCACCTGCTTACTGAGCCGGCGGACCCGGGTTCGAATCCCGGCCAGGGCAAATATTTGTGTGATGAACTCGAATATTTGTGCTTGGGTCATGGTTGTTCTAATGTATTTAAGTATATATTTATCTATATAACACAAGCCTTCCTGAGCTTAATTTGGGACTACATTGATTTGTGTGAGGTTGTCTAATATTTATTTATTATTTTATTTATAAGGTGTGCTCTTAGAAGGAAAAAAAAAACCTAAAATATAAGATGACAATTAGAAAATGTTCCTAAACAGTTTCTCATGGAACATACAATACGAACAAACAAGACACAATTTCTAATTCCAACTACAACCAACATAGTTTCCTACCTAGTATAATATTTAAACGCGATTAGGATGTAATCCCGCTTCCTACAACTTGCAGAACAAATTAAAAGCCTCATAACAGAGGGTGGGTTTACGCCATGCGGGCCCTTTGATGCCATCCCGTTTACAAGCCTTGATAAGCCGATCTGTCGAGTGATTTGTTTGAAGACTGCAGGATTTTCAGAAAGAATCTTTAGTACTTTACAAACAACGCGGCGTACAGTATCCATGGGATTCCGTTTAAATCCAGACAAAAGTGTTACATGGACGATATTGTGCATGTTTTCTTTAATTGTATTAATATGCCTGGAGATTGAACGACTGTTTATTATTTCCTTTGACAAATAGCCATATTTCCGTGATAAATTATAATTTGATTATTGCCGGGTGTTTTGGTAGGTGACTGTGCTCGCTAGCGACTGCGTAAACGATTTGTATGAAGAATAGAAGTTCTACAAAGTAAACGCTAGGAGGGTACAAGATTCTAAATACAACCAACGTGGTTGGCTTTGCCTTGATAAGTCAATCAGTCAATGGATTTGTTTGAAGACTGTAGGATTTTCAGAAAGAATCTTTAGTACACAGACAACGCGGCGTACACTAACCCGCGGATATACGTACCGTTTAAATCCAGAACATAAGTGCTGGGACGATTTAGTGTAGTTCTTAGAAGTTCAAAGAGGATATATCACTGCTACTATTCCCAAACTGTCAGTTTAAGTTAAGTTTGCACCTGATAACTGTGGCGTCAGATACAAATGAGGTCCAAACTTAACGTAACCGGGCTATCTAAGGGTATAGGGTCTGGGTAAATCTAAGTTTCGTTCTCGTTTGTTTCCTCCTTCAAAACTAAACCAATCTTCACGAAATTTGAGGAACTAAATAGGAAAGAAATGTTCTATTTCGGTTTATTTTTATTTTTGCGCAAATGATTATAGTTTGTGTACTCGGCATTTATTTTTGGCCATATTCGGCCGCAAGTGGCATTAAGTCCGCCTTTTGTGCCTTGAGATTTCTTTTGTGTAATATACATTTAATAAATAAATACACTCTTAATAAAACAGACATAGATCGTATAATGAATAAAATGGGTAAAAATATTAAAAAATACACAGCGTTTAGTAAAAGGTCCCATTATGTAACTTACCAAAGGGACGAAATGTTGTTTGCATGTTTACACCAATAACCTGTCAACACTTCCTTATGCTGAGTAACACAATATATTTTAATATCTATTGTTTATCATCAAAGGCGTTTCTTTCTGTGTTAGACACAGGTGTATAATACCTACGAGGAGTCCTCAACACGTGTATTCATTATTTGTATTCTTCTGAACCAATGATAACTTTATTATTTTTATTTTCTTTTATTTAATTTTAATGAAACAGTGTCGTGCAGGAAAGCAACACTTTTCATGGCTATTCAAGCCAGTACGAGAACGGAACACGCGACCACAGGCTTGGCAGATGTAACAATGGCCTGCGCGCGGTGAGCAAGGACCGAGCTGATGGGTCTCAACTCCGAAACATTGTTTCCCATTCTGTATCGTTTCGCCGGATTCTCATCGGTTTGAAGAACCTATTAGGTTAGGTTGGTTTTTTTTTATAATGATTCTGAATAATTACTTTCGCTTTCGGACAAATGAAAATTTGGCAAAGTTTACAATGGCAAACAAAAATTAGTGTGTCAGAATGGTAACCGAGCTGATTTGTCTATCTATGTCTTGTTTAAATATTATTTATAAGCTTAATTTATACGTCAATACTATGAACAATGTTCCTTTTGCGACTTCAGTATGGCAGTTAGTTTGCTTCTAACGGATTTTTCTCTACATATGGAATGTTGTAGATTAACATGGCGCATCGGTTATAAAATACTTAAGTAATATTGCTCAAGATATGTATGAGTATAACAAACTCCTTACTCAGACTGGTAATATTTATTTATAGAATTAAATAAAACATTCATACAAAAAAGATTTCCATTAATCGTACTTTCGCGAACTTCCCGTTTCGTTAGCGCCCCGTTCCGAACGTTATTAATTCACGGATTTAATTAAAGCAATAAGGGGCGAATCGCAATGGACCGGTGATAAATTCGGCCGTTATGTTTTGAAAAATACGAGCGCCTCCTAATGAGAACTAGCGCGTGCGCTCGTTGCTATTCGCCCCACGTCTCAGCGCTGATTCCACTTCCAGGAGAAATATTTTTTGTCGATTTATTGTGAATTTTATTTATTCAGTACGTAATAGCCCAATCGGGAGTGATTCGCCCCGCATTCTTGCTAAAGCAATGAGTTTGTCGGAATTTATTTCTGTATAAAATCGGCCGGAGAAGTGATGGACGCTGGTTACCTTTTAGATTATTTTTTCAAGTGTTTGCACTCGAGGAACTCAATTAAATTGTTTACGTGACGCCCATAAAAATGCTGGGATTACGTTTTGTAAATTAAAATGTTCACCATTTAATCGTAATTTTACGATTATATCAATTTTATTTATGATAGACAAATTCTTTCTTCAGTCTCCTACACATGGCTTTCAGAGACTGTAAAGATTCATACGCGATCTACGTAATCCAGTCGTAACGCTGACAAAAATGGTGGTGTATTGCCTGATCCTCATTTCCTTGATGTCCTTTCTGCCTCTTATGTTTGAATGCACTGAATCAGAATATAAATGATTATGACAATTATCTGGGTTCAGTGAATTCCTCGCTAATAAGCTAAAAAACAGTGAAATCGGATAAAACCAGACAAAAGCGAATAACCCGTACAATTATCATCGCAATGTACGCGCGCCATATATTAATCTAAGTGTACTCTGGGTGTCACAGCACGCTATAAAAGCAATTAGTGACCCACCGTTAGTACCTAGGCTATGTGGGCCAATGGGCGATTTGGCACTACTCCAAAAACGAGCAGCGTCCACTCTCTCGCTCGCACGTGGTCGGAGAAATATTGCGGGAATTTCTCATTTTGTTTCGCGTTCTGGCGTCACAATTTTCGTATTTTATTAAATTAAAAGCTTTTATTTAACTTGCAATGTAAGTATGTATGTATGTATGTATCTAAGTATGTTTGTTCGGGTGAAATCTTGCAACTCAATTTTGAAGCAGATATCGTCAACCGATTGTGCTGAAATTTTGCATACTTACTTGACTTTGATGACAATACAATAATATGTTACCATGGGCCTGATCTGATGATGGAGCCGGAAGGTGGCCATAGGAACTCTATAATAGAAAAAGCAATCCTGCCGAGCTTGGGCTATTTAGAATCGTCTCAGTGAGCATTTGATGGATATCCAAAGAAAAGTACAGTCGGCTATAAAAGCTTGCCACTAAAATGTCATTTTTGACAGAAACTTATTATATTGAATGTCGCGAATAGATTGATTATGCATAGGGTAGGGACTGTCAATTGAAATTGAAATGTGAGTGTGAAATTCGGTTTAAAATTATTTTTGACACTAGAAGTGCAGATAGAACAATTTTCTTCGACAAAATGCACGTCAGCATAGTTTCTTTTGAGTCTGGTTTAAAGCGTCAGCGTGAATATTTTTAGCGTCTTCCTTATAAATATTTTTATATAACTAAACTTTATAAAATTAGTGTTCTTATTTGTACTGCCGGCAAAACACTAAACACATACTAATTTTAGGGTAACCTTAGTCATTTATTTACTTGCATAGTTGTATGCACTTTACAAACACTCGAAAGTGCTGTGCGTTATTAAAATGGAGTAAGAAAAATATACCTATGTCTCAATATTGAATACTGTAATTAAGTTCTTAAGTTAAAGACTTGCAACTAAATATATCTTTTAATAAATAAAAAAATTGAATAAATATTACTTAAAAAAATCCTTGCTTCGAACACAATTGTATAAGCTTCAAATCTATGGTAGGTATAAATATAAAATATTAACTTAACTTACAATCCAAAATATGTTCCGATTCTACGTCTGTTCTCTTTTGCCTTGAAAATTAGGTAGCAGGCCTAATTATTGAGGCAAAGGAGAACAGATGGACGTGGAAAAATATCTACCAATCAACAATATTTTTTGTGTTATCGTTATCAGGATTACAATCAACCAGCCTCAGACAGTCTATAACGTAAATCTTACGACATTTTCCTTAATTGAACACATTAAACCTGGATCAGACTTCAGACTCCACTTTAAAATTGTAGTTAAAGCCGGTTTGCCAAGACAATGAAATTCATAGACATAGACGGAATAAACACCGCATGTGTATCTTGTACGACTTATTTGATTGATTAGATTGTTTTTTCTTTTTTAATACCTACATATCTCACATTCTAAAAATCCCTACAACATGTAGAGTTAGTAGGTTTAGTTATTACCAATACCGCATCACCTAAACATAGAATTTATAACTTTTTTTTATTATGAGAGCCTGTTGTAGCCCGATTGTATGATTTGTACGTATGAATATCGTGTCAATATTTTTTCTCTGCTATTGAAGGACAAACGACGTCATATTTAGCGAGAACAATACAATTCAAAATGTTATATTTGGCATACTTGAATGCCGATAACAAATCATATTAAAATGCCTTCACAATGATATTTTAAGTACGCGTGCAGAGTGGAATCACTGCCCTGTGCTGTCTATTCGTCCTATATCCGTGGCTGCAGGCAGCACTCGTAAACTCCTTATCGGGTGTCAGGCGATCGCCACTTCGCCGCCAGCGGGGACTTACGACAGCTCCAGATATCTTCAAAACTTATAATATTTAAAGGAAAATGTTAAATTTGAAGTGAAGACTTTGGTACTTCAGAAATATTGAGAAAACGCGCAAGCTGTTGACTCACGATTTTTTTTTAGTTGAATAAATCACATTGTTAGTTATATTTGTAGTCTCGATGTATTTAAAAAAATATGCATGTTTTTTTTTCTCTTTTTTGCATTTTGAAATAGAATATAGCGTTAGTTTTTCATGTATATTATCATCATAATTAGTTTAGAGACATCCATTCCTGGACAAAGTCCGTGGATATCCTCATTCTTCAGTGTCTGGTCATGATCCGCCCTCATCTAACAATTTTCCGCTCACCGAATTTGTGGGCTAACACAGCTTGACGCGACTTCGTTTGTCGTGTGGCTCAGCATCACCCTTCTTGCCCGCAGAGCCAAAAGAGAAAAAAACCGGCCAAGTGCGAGTCGGACTCGCGCACCGAGGGTTCCGTACAAACACTTTCCATCCCTAAGTGGTTAAGTTAAGTTTGCACCTGGTATGTATAGCGCCCTATATAAATTAGGTGCAAAGTTAGGTATTTAAAATATAAAAAAAAAACTACTTACTAGATCTCGTTTAAAATAATTTTCGTTGGTAGTTTTTATAGTAATGTACATGATATGTTTTTTTTTAGATTTTTTATTTTCTTATTTTAGAAGTTAGAGGGGGGGGGGACCAACTTTTTTCCACTTTGGAAGCGTTTGTCACGCAAACTATTCGGTTTAGAAAAAAAATATTTTAAAAACCTCGATATCATTTTTGAAGACCTATCCATAGATACCCCACACGAATGTGTTTGATGAAAAAAATTTTTTTGAGTTTCAGTTCTAAGTATGGGGAGCCCCCAATATTTATTATTATTTTTTTATTTTTTAATCAAAATCTTAATGCGGTTCACAGAATACATCTACCTACCAAGTTTCAACAGTATAGCTCTTATAGTTTCGGATAAAAATGGCTGTGACATACGGACGGACAGACGGACAGACAGACAGACATGACGAATCTATAAGGGTTCCGTTTTTTACCATTTTGCTACGGAACCCTAAAAAAGAAAAGAAGAAGAAAAAGAAGAGAAAGAGAAATGAGTCAGGCAAAATTTGACAACAAAGAGTAATGTGTCACAGTTGTCCTGGAGGTCAATACAAAGGTGTCCGTTTAAATTAATACTCAGCGAGGAATTGCCAACTTTCCTCGCTTCGACAATAATGTACTATTATTCGTAGTTAAGTATAATATCTCTATCGTTTTTAAACTGGTATGCTCTGTTTTCAATATAGATTGTTGTCGGTCCGATACGGTTTCATCGCACTGTTTGCGGAACTCGGTACACAGCAGGTTTCAAAAATGTTATTTGTCGTACAAACATTTCTCACGTGTGCAATGGAAGCTATTCATTTGCGCGTTTCATACCGGACTGACAGTTATGAGTCCATTTTTAAAGTTTACTTTTTGCATAGCAATGTTGGCTTTTAACATAGCAATGGCCCAGATTTTGGTAAATACGTTTTGATAATAAAACAGGGTGTGGCCTGTAACTCTCTCTTTAAACGGTCCTTCATTATTGAGGATCATTATAACAGGCTAGTTTTGCCTTAATGATCTGTCTCATCGGTCCCGGTCCATCGTTGCCCTCACCGTCTGGTGGAATTTGCTTGTGGACGTTGCTTCTCTTTGACTTGGCCCATCGTTGCTCTTACCGCCTGGTGCAATTTGTTTGAGGTTGCTTATTTGACTTGGTCAGACCATCTGTTTGGTACCATAGAATTTACTTTACAAACTAAACAACATTTTGTTCAGCAACTTAAAAATAAAGATAGTGATCTTAAAAGTTAAACCATATTTTCAATGTACGCCATCTTGTTGCCTTTTTGTTGCCCTGTTGTCATGCTACTAAATATCAAATATTTCACGAAGATGGAGCCTGAAAGTGGCGAAACTCTACAGTATAAGAAAAACCTATCGTGTTTGAGTTCATTTGTTTTGTTGTGTTTTCTTTACGAGCAATCAACATGTTTGTAAGGAAGTACAGTTGGCAATAAAAGCGTACTTATCTAGACATTCCTTTGATAAATTATTGAATCTATGTATTTTTGCAACATGTAACTTACCTCAAAGAGTCTCAAAATAGGTACGGATGCAAAAAATATGAGGATATTTCTTATTAATTCTTCTCATAGACACATTTGTCACACAATCAGCTGCCTTTAGGTACATTATAAAAAAAAGTTTAGCCACCTTCAATTCAAGATGGTGGCTAAAGCCTGCATCTCCCAAGGCCGAAAACTTGGTTTTACCGTACCGGGGCGTTAATTCACGTACTTATTGTTATTAAAACGCAATACTTTCGTTTCGATTTGAGCTGCATAAAGTGACATGACATAAGTAAAGTTTTCAACTTACTGATCAAATTAGGAATGGTCAAATTATGCGGCGTCTATAATTATGAGGCGAAGTACTAGATATGTATATTATCGCAACTTCGGAGATCTCTTCGGTATATCAGAGATATATGTAAAGAATTAGGACCCAGCTCTGTTTAATTCTCAAATAAAAGTTAAGTTTCTTCTCAAGTGTTTTAGACATTCCCCAGGCACAATGCTCGGGGAACAGACTCAAAATTAATAGTGAAGATACCACGCGCAGGAATGTCGCAAGACACGGTACGGAGATGCGTGAACAGTATTTCAGACCGTGCATATTAAGTTTATGACATTGATCATAACTTTCATATAAGGTATATTATACTAAACCAACCAAACGACGATATATGTATCAAAATCAAAATCAAAATCAAAATCAAAATCAAAATCAAAATCAAAATCAAAATCAAAATCAAAATCAAAATCAAAATCAAAATCAAAATCAAAATCAAAATCAAAATCAAAATCAAAATCAAAATCAAAATCAAAATCAAAATCAAAATCAAAATCAAAATCAAAATCAAAATCAAAATCAAAATCAAAATCAAAATCAAAATCAAAATCAAAATCAAAATCAAAATCAAAATCAAAATCAAAATCAAAATCAAAATCAAAATCAAAATCAAAATCAAAATCAAAATCAAAATCAAAATCAAAATCAAAATCAAAATCAAAATCAAAATCAAAATCAAAATCAAAATCAAAATCAAAATCAAAATCAAAATCAAAATCAAAATCAAAATCAAAATCAAAATCAAAATCAAAATCAAAATCATTTATTATTAACTATTTGTTTACATCAGCTTGTTCCTTTTAAGTTTTGCACTTGTGGTAGGAGGTATTCGCTCTTTCATTCTTATTGATAACAAAGTTAACAACTAAATGTACTTAGGTATTTTTTTTGCTGTTATAATAGTAACAGCAAAAAAAATACCTATTTTATTTCTTGCAAAACTTAACTACTAATTTATACATTAATGTTATTTCTATTTTTCCTACTGCTGTCTACACTTCTAATTATATATAAAAAAAAAAAAAAACACTTGAGGAAATATTATTCTGCAAGAACCCCTCCGCAGGTGAAGGCCTCCTCCAAAGATGCCCAATTTGCTCTATCTTGAGCTATTTTCATCCAGGTTGGACCAGCTGTTTTGTTTATGTCGTCCGCCCATCTCGTGCGCGGTCTTCCTCTGCGACGTTTCCCACTTGGGCCTTTCCACGAGGTCACTCTTATGGTCCATCGGTCGTCTGTCAGTCGTGCTACATGCCCCGCCCATTTCCATTTTAGCTTTTGGGCATATTTTAAAGCATCAATAGCTTTTGATAAGCTTCTTATTTCAGAGTGCCGTATTTTTTGGATTTTTTTTATTTTTAGCATGCTTCTCTCTATGGCTCGTTGACATGTGACAATTTTGGTTTTTATTTTTGTTGTATACTTCCAGGTCTGGCAAGCATATGTCAAGCATGGTAAAAGGCAGGACGACATTACTTGTGTTTTGATTTTAACTGGCATATTACTTTTAAAAATCTCCTTCAGACTCCAATATTTATTCCAAGTATGTTGGATACGTCTCTCTACTTCCGCAATGTTGCTCTCTTTATCGAAGCTCATTTGTTTGCCTAAGTATGTGTATTTATCCGTAAAGCTCAGTATTTCGCTGTCGACAGATATCGTCTTAACCGTACTGTTTGTCATTAGCTTCGTTTTAGTAAGGTTCATCTCTAGGCCTACTTCCTTACTAGCCACGTTTAGCGATTGGATCATGAATTGTATCTGCGAGCTTGATTCCGCCAGGAGCACCAAGTCATCGGCAAATCGGAGGTGACTCAGGTAAGTTCCGTTTATGTTTAGGCCGCAGTTTTTCCAATCAAGCTTTCTTATGATCGACTCTAGAATGGCAATGAAAAGCTTCGGGGAGGACGGGTCGCCTTGTCACACTCCTCTTCTAATAGGGAAAGTTGGGCCGATTCGTTCCAGTTTAACTCTACCCGTGTTGTTACTGTAAATACTTTTTATTACCTGTATATACCCGTCCTCCACCCCCTGCTCTATCAGCGTATTCCAGATGCTTGCATGTGACACGCTATCGAAAGGTTTTTTGTAATCTATGTAGGCGATGTATAGAGCTCTCTGTTTCTCTTGATATTTTTCAATCAGTAGTTCCAGAGTGTGGATATGGTCTATAGTCGAGTAATTCTTCCTAAATTCTGCCTGTTCCACAGGTTGCTGCGCTTCCAATGTGATACCTATTCTTTGGTTTATAAGAGAGGAGAATAGCTTATATATGCATAGCAACAAGCTTATTGGCCTATAATTTGCAACATCACATGGGTCGCCTTTTTTATAAATCAGTATTATATCTGACTCTGACCATTGTGACGGTGTTTCGGATGTTTCCAGAATACGGTTGAAAAGGTGAGTTAACGGTAGAGCCAGTAATGTATGGGCCAATTTTATCGCTTCGTTGGTGATGTTGTCTGAGCCAGGGCTTTTATTTGCTTTTAACTTCTCAATTGCGTCGGTAACCTCGGTGACGACGAATGGTGCACATCTCGTTGTGTTTGCGGCCATACGATGGGTGTTGTTATGATCGGTGTTATCAGGCTCTTGGGCGCTATAAAGAGTTTTGTAGAATTCAGTAGCGATTCCTATTACATCGTTACGGCTATTTGAGGTCTTTCCGTCGCGGTTTAATCCATCAATCCACGTTTTGTTTGTTCGTAGCTCTTTAAAAGCTTTTTTCGAGCTGCCTGCATGTACCCGATGTTTTTCGATAGTATCCGATCTATATCTTGTATAATCGTATTTAATCCGTTTGCTTATTAGTTTGTATAACGCTGAGAGTTCATTTTTCATAGACCTGTTTTTGTTTTTTGTATTTTGTAGTACATGTCTCCTCTTCAACAGTGCTAATGTGCTCTCTGACAAAATTTTGTGCTTTATATTTGTATTTTTGTTCGTTGTTCGGACGTCCTGGAGGCTTTGAGTGATAGTTTTAATTATTTTATCATGATAGGTCTGTACTGAAACATTTTCTTCAGGATTAAGGATGTTTGGTAGATGGGTTGTGATGCACTCTTTGTATCTGTTTATCTCGTCTTCGTTCTCCAAAATAGATATTTGATTGTTTTTAAATGCTGTTCGATTCTTTCGCATCTTTGATAGTTTGATTGTTGCACTAACTGGTCTATGATCTGAAGAAAAGTTGAGATTTAATACTTCAACGTTTTGTGCCATACCAGGTCTGTTTGACAAAATGTAGTCGATTTCATTCTTATACTCTCCGTTCGGTGAACGCCACGTCCATCTACGGTTTGGTTTCTTTTTGAAATATGTATTTAATATTGCTGTTTTGTTTTCGATAGCGAAGTCGATAAGCCGTTGTCCTCTTTGATTCCTTTCGCCATATCCGTTTAATTTCATTATCAAAAATTCCTCGGGTCTAGGTTGACCAATTTTAGCATTGAAATCGCCCATGATTATATACGAGTTATGGGCAAGGTCCATGGCTTTATACAAGTTTGCGTAAAAAAGCTCAATATCTTCTTCGCTTGCTGCTTCTGTGGGAGCGTAGACTTGTATAAGCGATATTTTGTTGCCATGTATAATTAGGTTTAGAAGAGCGACTATCAGAAATGCCAATGAAGCTTTCAATGTTATTTTTGTGGTATAAGTTTATTAAAAAGCCAACTCCATATAGTCCCTGTTTGAGTCCTGTGTAACAGAGTATACAGTTTTCATATTCTTCTATGTTTGTGCCCAAGCGTCGTGTTTCCGATAGTCCAATTATATCAAAGTTAACATTTTTTAATGCTTCTGTAAGTTCTAGTAGGCGTTCATAAGATGACAAGGTTCTGACGTTGTATGTTAATATGTAGAGCTTATCTATTGTTCCAGATGTAGAGTTAGGTACTTTTATTGGTGTTGTTTTCTTTGGAGGGTTTCGGTCATTATCTTCCACGGCGACCAACCGGGTTGGAAGATGTTTTTTGGTGTTTGTGTATGTCTCATCGTTTTTAAGATTCGTGCGGGAGGGGGGCCTTGATTGCTATACGTTTTTTTCTCTATTTTCATTATCCGGTGTAGGTGTTGCATTGCTAGTATTTTTCGTGACTAAGAAGTTCAGCATGCTGGGTTTCAGGACTCCTTCTGAAATACTATTTGAGCACTGCTTGGTAGAATGTGCTTCTAACGTCTTATTTTTTTTGTTGGGTTGGGTGTTCGTTTCGCCAAGCTGTTGGGATTTGTTTTCCAGTGAAGTGGGAAGTGATCTTTTGTTGTTATTGGGTTTTACAACGACTAGTTTATCATATTTTATTTTTACACTATTACCCTTCTCTTTCTCCACTTTCACTTGTTCGCGCAATTCTCTCCTCTTCTCTAATATTTGTTGCGGGTAGTCTTCCATCAAATAGTATCCGGTGTCCTTTAAAACTCCTTTTTTCTTAAAAATGTTGATCTTCATGCCGAGTGTCGTAAAAGTTACAATTATTGGGCGAGGTCTATCTCCTTTTTTCCCTATTCTTTTTACCTCTTGTATGTCTCTATGTTCTAATTCCATTGTGAATCTTTCTTTTATAAAACGAATAATGTTATTTTGTAAGTTAGTATAAGATGATTCGTACTCTTCAATTCCAAAGAAAACAATATTTCTCTGTCTTGCTTGCTTTTCCAAGAAATAAATTCTTTTCTCTTGGTTTTCCACTTTTTCTCACTTTATAGAATTAGTCTCTGTTGGTGAAATGTCTTCGAAAGTACAATAACACTAGTGAAAACACCACTCTCAGTTTTGTTGTTTTATTAGTAGTTTTTTATCACTTTTGTTCTTTTCTCCAATGTATGTTCTTTTACACAATGTCCTTTTGTCACTTTGCACTTTAACACTCTTTAGAAACTTCTTGTTAATTTTTTAAACTTGTTTAATTACGCAGCCAATGTTTACAGTGGCACAGTGGCGCCCTCTCCTCCTGTTATAATAGTAACTTAACCTAAAGAAATTGGTGAACAAAGGATAAAATTATTGTACATTTCAAGTGCCGATTGTGTATGAATAAAAATTAGAAATTGTGGGTAATAGTTACAAATGCATGCTAATGTTAACCATTCTTAAAGTGGTTGCAATGTTTACTTAAAAAACATTTATCTTTGTGTGTTATGAGTGAATTGTAAATACATACGTATTACATATATTTTTCCGTTGAAGTCTGTCACCAGGTAGTCCATATGAATGAGCTGTTGATCTTGCGATTTCTTTGAAAATGTCTGCAATATCTAAAAAAAAAAAACATTAAACTGATCGATAAAAATACTCACTCGGTTAAAATATGGTATCTAAAAATGTGGGAAAACCGCAGCCATCAAAACAGCACTTACTTGAGTTCAAAGGGTCTCGGGCTTAGGATGAGAGTACTTTTTCGTAAGTGTGAAATTCAAATGTTCGAGTTCTTAAAACAATACTCAACTTAACAGGACATTATTTTTTTGGGTTTATTTATTACAACTTAAAACGACATTAGTAAAAAGTAACAGCCGAGATGGTTCCTTATCCGTAGCATGTTGCTCAAGTACACGTACAGTTGTAAACAGTGGCGACATCTATACTATTAAAACATCGAGATTTGTATTGAAAATCAGTTTTCTATGGAGAGGGGTCACGATTTCAGGAATTTTTTTAATAGCGAGATGCAGGATCACGTTTTGTTTTGTATGGGCGTGCATCCTGTTGGTTTGTCATTAGACACGTGGAAGCCCAGAGTGTAATTTTATGTATTGTCTGTGGTACTGCTTCCACCATGTTTACTGTGACGCACGGAAAGAGCGGGCAAGTAGGGTCCAATAATTGTCCTGCCGCCGGAGAAATAAGAATTTAGAAGGTTGCCCTAACAAAAATTGTTTCCGAGAATCGGAATCTTTTAATGAGACCTTAGTCCAAGTCGATTAAGAAATGATAATACCTAATTGAAGATCTTTCGAAGGGCCAAAACCCCTGAGAATGCTGATTCTGGAAATTGCAGATTGGTTCAATATAAAGTTCTCTATTTAGATTCTCTGTTAAATGCAGGACATTTTTCCGTAATCTAGAAAACAGAAACTTATTGCGTGTAAATATTATTATAATTTAAATACTTTACGTGCGTCTCATTACTTCGGGATGGTCACAGGGTCTCGGAACGACCGATAAATCCCAATTTTCTTGTGGAAATTTTCGAAAAATGTGAAAATTTTGAACAACATAATAACCGGCATTGTGTGAAATGGCCTCTTTTGATACGGACTGTACTCACAACCAAATCCCATTAAAAATTACTAAGAAAGTTTTGAAGACAAATGTAAATACCTTTCGGTCTATAATAATAATAATAATAATAATAATAATTAGATCCATATCCCCACGCAAGCCTTCCAAAAGACCGGGACATATGAGCCCGTGACTCAAAAAATGAGAAACAAATAATAATAATAATAATAATTTATATTTGTAATGTATTTTTTATATTTTACTTTTTATATAAATTTATTGTAAAAAAAACCTAGCCTAAGTACAAAAATGAATAAAGGGAATAGTAATAATTTATTTATTTCAAAAGCAGTGGTTACTAACAAAAACAAGCCAACAACTAAAAAATAATTTAGTAAAACTAAAACATACTTTGAAAAACTTAATTTAATTAATAGAATTTAAAATAACCTTTAAAACTTAACTTCCTTTAGAATAAACTTCAAATGTTTAGAACTTTATTTGAACCTAATTTTGAGTTTGATGGGACTGAGGCTGTCTAACTCTAAGGATCTGTCAGCCTGTAGCTGAACTGATGAGTGTGTACCTGGGCATAGCCACATTCCCTATGTCCCCGGATTGTGAGCACACTGCGAGGCAAGGAGACAACTTTAGTTCAGGTACAGCAACCTGCGTGACTCGAGGTGGGTGCTTAGTCTCCATATTTTGTAGTGAATTATGATTTGAATTGATGTAGTAATTTATGATGGCAGTACAAATGTTTCAGTGTATGTAATTTTTGAACCCAAGTGTTTACGCCTAGCTTTATCGACTGAGCATTTAATTTAAACATACAGGTGTAGTAATTTTAAGAAACTGAGAGTTTGCTATAGATAAGTTGCATGTGACAACAGACATCAGTCTGAGTAAGTTTTGATAATTAATAAATTATTTGTCATACCAAATTAACATATTTTTCTTGACATCCTTTATAGATCCCCTGAATCTTTCTGAAAGGCACTGATTTTTCTATACACCTGTAGTTTCTCTACATTTATTGTTTGTAGTTTGTTTGTGAGACAGGTTAAATGTTGTTTTTATCTCACAATATTTTGGAGGAATTCGTTATTCCTCTTTTTGAAGCGTGGGACCTTAGCCGAGCAGGTTTACCACGTTTCAAATGGCCTATGTCTGTTTATATTGTCTTTAACTTAGATACTTAGTAATAAAAGTAACAGAAATATGTAAGTAGTTGGTTCAGGATTACAGAGAATAGATAAAAGAGAAATACAGATACAAATATAGACTAATATTTATGAATATTAATATTCCATAAACTTACACGAATACTTTATATAATTATACCTTACTTACATCCTATGTACCCCAACTAAAGTAAAAAAAATCGAAGAAACTTAATTAGAGATATTGTCTGAACTGCTTGCTTGACTTAATGTCAGGAAGACAAGCTCCAAATCAATAAATTTCACAAATTCTTTGAGCATTACAAGCCGCAAGCCAGACCGCCCGCGCCCGTGACAGGCCTGAGGCAGTAAATTGAGTGAACGCCGCCGAAACAGGACCTTTGTAAGAAGATTAGAGGACGTTCACAGTAATGCGAGGCGACGGTGTGAGTGGGGGAACGCTGCGCTTTATGTCATTTGGGGACAAAGGATTAACAATGTCAGAGAAGTCTATCTTAGTAGGTACGTAATGCACCTAATATGCTTGTGCTCGTTATTTTAGTGTTTAATTGCAAAATTTTCGTACAGCATTTGAAAATGAAAATGGAAATGAACATTTCTATAAAATTCTAGGTTCCAGTTGAGAAAAGTGACAAAGGTCCCATTATTAAGCAAACTGGACATTGCTTGTGAACCAAAATGAAACAAACGACAAGACTTAAAATGGTATTGACATACCATAACCATAATTAAATTCAGTGTCCTGGGGGCCTATGATGGTTGTTTTTATCACGCGATAAATAAGTGACAAAGCAGCCGGCACGTTTTGACAAAATGCGAGTGTGAGTGATAGATACTTTGTCACTTATTTATCAGTGATAAGCGTAACCATCATAGGCCCTGGGCAACATCAAATAATAGCAAATTTAATGATGCAATAGTGGATGAATGTCTTAGCTTGTATGCCCTGGGTGGGTGTGATTAAAACAATGTATGACCAATACGTACAAATAAATATCATAATCCTATCTTAAGTAAAATTTACCACATTTTTGCTCAGATATTTTATAATGTTGTTCGATTAAATATCTGTATGAAACCAAAGATTACTAAGACTTTTGTAATAGTAGTAGATAACGTAGATTGTTATGTAGTTATATAACGAATGTAGGTACTTAGTTTCAATTGTGTACTTTTATTTTTATCTTTAGTTGACAGTATTATAAAATAAACAAAACATTACATTTATGCACTCTGTAGGTACTAATTATGAAAAACGGTTTAAACTCACGTAAAAATTGTCAGGAACGGCTCGACATCTTTCGAACTCATTTGGAGCTCTTCATCACGGGTAGCTATCCGTGTTGCTACGCGACTCGCGACCCACTGCACTTTTAATCGCTCTTCTTTAATAATTTAATAACATTATGCACTCTGGGCAGCACAAATGCCAATTCTGCAGCTCATTGTACGACATTTATAATATTTTGAATCGTTATTAAGAAAATACAAGAAGAAATAAAAATGCATTCTCATGAAAATAATTTCCATAACAGTCGCGTCTTCATTCTAGGAAAACATCAGTCTCCGCGCTATATCAATCTTATACAATTTCCCTCGCATCCGGACTGTTTCCACATTCCATTTGCAAACAAAGAAATGTAATTTCGTAGCACTCACAATCGCTTAAAATTCGCCGCGAAAAGACTAAAGGCCCAACAATGCGGCTGCATTTTAGATACAAACCGCATCGTGCATGCTCCGCACGCAGCACTGTCGCGAGACGCGTCACTCGCGGAACGTGGGTGGGGCCAAGTGAGAGCGGTACGGTGCGGTGTGAGTGACACCCTTCAGGCGTATAACAAGAGCGGCATTTTTGATACAACCCGCATCGTGTATGCTCCAAACGCAGCTCTGTCGCGGGACGCGTCACTCGTGGAACCTCAGTGGGGCCGAGTGCGAGCGGTACGCTCCGGTGTAAGTGAGAAACGCTTGTCGTTTATAAGGGTAAATATTGCAATAAATATATATTTTAGTGATTACAAACTGACTTGCAGTGGATAAACTAACCGTGTAAAGTTTTTTCTATACTAACCTATGGCGTTGGCAAGTTTTTTCTTAGTTCAGTTTACCTTTTTGTTCGAACAATAATCAGAGCTTTTATCGTTTGTGTGGAACTCGCGATACGTGTGTCCGACCTGCACTTGGTCGATTTTTTTTTTCAAGAATTCTAATTCCGCGATGTGCGATACATACCGAACGTTTGTTTTTGCTAAGAGTGAATGCTTATTTGTCTGGTAAACTTTTGGTGTTTGTTAAATTATTTTTTTCTAATAAATTTTGATTCCGCTTAATCTTCTGTTTTGAAGACTCGAAGATTTACAATTGCTAACATACAATTGCCATAATAATCCTTCCAATTCAGTGGCAAGCATGCAACTAATAAAATATTACTAGCTACAACTTTCTTGCGCTGCCACTGGGTCTGCGCATCTCATATTTGAACACGCATAGCTTAAACTTTAGAATTGTTCCGCTGCGCGGCCTCAGGGCGGAATTCAGGGCGGGATGGGCGCGGAATGGCGGAATGTCGGCAGTTTCGGACGCGTGTACTACGCGGGCAATATTATGCTCGAGAATCTTGGAAGTATGCATAGTTAGCCAGTATGTAGTATTGTCGGACTGATGTCTGCCATTCTAGACATATTTAGTATTAAATATTTGGATTGCAAAACGCTAAAGGAGTTCTATGTTTGGCCTTTTAAATAGTTATTTTAAATATTGAGCTATGTTATTTTAAATAATGACTATATAGTAAAAAAAAAAAACCTGTGTCGTCGCGTCGTCTTGTACTCGAACAGAGTGTATATCGGAGTATACCTGTAAAAATAAACTCTGAATGTATAAGAATACGAAATTTAAAGTAAATCATCTTATTTAAGTAATATCTTGAACAATTCAGCGTTATAATAGGAAATACTAAATAATAAAATATTCACAATCACTTTAATCTTATCAACTCCAAACTCGTAATTCCAATTTCAGATCCGAGTCGTCCCTATAACGTTCCCAGCGCCATTTCCCTTTTGTCCGATAAGACCCATTGTTACATTTTTAATCGCGCCAGATTACGCGCTGAGTCGGTCGGCACACACCGGGTTATGAGCTTCGATTCCGATGAAACCTTCATGGACTGGAATTCTATACACCGTTCAGACAAAGGGGTAACTTCTGAGGATGTCAGAACTGAACTTCATTTATTGATTTCAATCGGTGAAACCTTTTTGGACGCCACGCACTGGCTATATACAGCCAATTAAAAAAAAACTGTCGAACAGTTCTTCGGATTACAGAGCCGGCTCATTCATCGGGCAAAGAATAAAATAACCTGGCTATTTAGCGGGGGAATGTAGCCAGCATCACGGGTACCCTGCGGCAGGGCCGTATTTTTGGGGACATCGGATTTAGTAGTCGGATAATTACATAACGTTTATTTTACATGTAAGTAACCAACTACTATAAGCATTACGATACAATTCTCATCTGATTCAATTAAGTTCATAGGTTAAAAAAAATACATGATTTCATTATACACTTGGTAGGTATGTGAATATACGTTTTTTGCGACTTAAGATACATAGTGACATGACCCCGAACTTCAATACTATTACATACATAAATAATGTTGTTTCGTATTCAGAAGCAGCAACGGAATTCCAATTATACGTTGACCGTTGTCAGGCTGTCGGGACTTCTTTCAGCATTGTTTAAGTTCAGACTAGTTCTGGCAGTTTGGCGATCGCACTGAATTGTTAACAAGCTGAACTACTATGAAATGCTTTGAGTAAATCGGATCAATGTATAGTCAGTATAGTTGCCGAACTAACAAAATATTAGTACTAACTAATAACCGATAGTTGCGAACTAAAAAAAACAATTTGAATTACCGACGTCAACGAAACGAATTCATATCGTCGGTGCGAAAAAAGAAATCGCTATGTATTTTTTTTGGATTTTTGGATTTTTACATAATTAGATTCCTTTTGGCATTTTCCATTTTCCCACAAAACCTTATTTCGATATCTTTATTGGTTTCGAAGTTATTTTTTCCGCTATGTGCACGTCTAATATCATTTGGAAGAAACAAATCGCCAAGTGATTAATACCACATAGCGGTTTTTCATATGCCATTTAAACGTCAATAGGTAACGATAATTTTTTTGCACATATCGAGTGTTTCTCCACTTGATATTTTTTTTTTATTTTTTTTTTTTCATTTATTTATTACACAGAAAAAACAATACATTTAATAATAGTGAACTCGTAGTGAAATTAAAGTGAAATAAATGATATAAAAAGTGATAGATCCATATATAGTTAAGGTAAACAATTCATTTGTTTTATTTGTGTGACATAACAAGATAACGGTTATTATCGAATGGTTATTATGTTCATCGGTTGGAGGTTACAAGGTTATAGTTAACAGTTCAATTGCACCCATTAAAAAGTGGGTAGATTTGTGATTATTGCAATAACTACGGTTAAGAAACCAGAGAAATACGTTGTTTATTTTATACTTAAATGCCACTATTACGTATTATGAACCAAGATTCAAAATCAAAATCAAAATCAAAATCAAAATCAAAATCAAAATCAAAATCAAAATCAAAATCAAAATCAAAATCAAAATCAAAATCAAAATCAAAATCAAAATCAAAATCAAAATCAAAATCAAAATCAAAATCAAAATCAAAATCAAAATCAAAATCAAAATCAAAATCAAAATCAAAATCAAAATCAAAATCAAAATCAAAATCAAAATCAAAATCAAAATCAAAATCAAAATCAAAATCAAAATCAAAATCAAAATCAAAATCAAAATCAAAATCAAAATCCAAATCAAAATCAAAATCAAAATCAAAATCAAAATCAAAATCAAAATCAAAATCAAAATCAAAATCAAAATCAAAATCAAAATCAAAATCAAAATCAAAATCAAAATCAAAATCAAAATCAAAATCATTTATTATTAACTATTTGTTTACATCAGCTTGTTCCTTTTAAGTTTTGCACTTGTGGTAGGAGGTATTCGCTCTTTCATTCTTATTGATAACAAAGTTAACAACTAAATGTACTTAGGTATTTTTTTTGCTGTTATAATAGTAACAGCAAAAAAAATACCTATTTTATTTCTTGCAAAACTTAACTACTAATTTATACATTAATGTTATTTCTATTTTTCCTACTGCTGTCTACACTTCTAATTATATATAAAAAAAAAAAAACACTTGAGGAAATATTATTCTGCAAGAACCCCTCCGCAGGTGAAGGCCTCCTCCAAAGATGCCCAATTTGCTCTATCTTGAGCTATTTTCATCCAGGTTGGACCAGCTGTTTTGTTTATGTCGTCCGCCCATCTCGTGCGCGGTCTTCCTCTGCGACGTTTCCCACTTGGGCCTTTCCACGAGGTCACTCTTATGGTCCATCGGTCGTCTGTCAGTCGTGCTACATGCCCCGCCCATTTCCATTTTAGCTTTTGGGCATATTTTAAAGCATCAATAGCTTTTGATAAGCTTCTTATTTCAGAGTGCCGTATTTTTTGGATTTTTTTTATTTTTAGCATGCTTCTCTCTATGGCTCGTTGACATGTGACAATTTTGGTTTTTATTTTTGTTGTATACTTCCAGGTCTGGCAAGCATATGTCAAGCATGGTAAAAGGCAGGACGACATTACTTGTGTTTTGATTTTAACTGGCATATTACTTTTAAAAATCTCCTTCAGACTCCAATATTTATTCCAAGTATGTTGGATACGTCTCTCTACTTCCGCAATGTTGCTCTCTTTATCGAAGCTCATTTGTTTGCCTAAGTATGTGTATTTATCCGTAAAGCTCAGTATTTCGCTGTCGACAGATATCGTCTTAACCGTACTGTTTGTCATTAGCTTCGTTTTAGTAAGGTTCATCTCTAGGCCTACTTCCTTACTAGCCACGTTTAGCGATTGGATCATGAATTGTATCTGCGAGCTTGATTCCGCCAGGAGCACCAAGTCATCGGCAAATCGGAGGTGACTCAGGTAAGTTCCGTTTATGTTTAGGCCGCAGTTTTTCCAATCAAGCTTTCTTATGATCGACTCTAGAATGGCAATGAAAAGCTTCGGGGAGGACGGGTCGCCTTGTCACACTCCTCTTCTAATAGGGAAAGTTGGGCCGATTCGTTCCAGTTTAACTCTACCCGTGTTGTTACTGTAAATACTTTTTATTACCTGTATATACCCGTCCTCCACCCCCTGCTCTATCAGCGTATTCCAGATGCTTGCATGTGACACGCTATCGAAAGCTTTTTTGTAATCTATGTAGGCGATGTATAGAGCTCTCTGTTTCTCTTGATATTTTTCAATCAGTAGTTCCAGAGTGTGGATATGGTCTATAGTCGAGTAATTCTTCCTAAATTCTGCCTGTTCCACAGGTTGCTGCGCTTCCAATGTGATACCTATTCTTTGGTTTATAAGAGAGGAGAATAGCTTATATATGCATAGCAACAAGCTTATTGGCCTATAATTTGCAACATCACATGGGTCGCCTTTTTTATAAATCAGTATTATATCTGACTCTGACCATTGTGACGGTGTTTCGGATGTTTCCAGAATACGGTTGAAAAGGTGAGTTAACGGTAGAGCCAGTAATGTATGGGCCAATTTTATCGCTTCGTTGGTGATGTTGTCTGAGCCAGGGCTTTTATTTGCTTTTAACTTCTCAATTGCGTCGGTAACCTCGGTGACGACGAATGGTGCACATCTCGTTGTGTTTGCGGACATACGATGGGTGTTGTTATGATCGGTGTTATCAGGCTCTTGGGCGCTATAAAGAGTTTTGTAGAATTCAGTAGCGATTCCTATTACATCGTTACGGCTATTTGAGGTCTTTCCGTCGCGGTTTAATCCATCAATCCACGTTTTGTTTGTTCGTAGCTCTTTAAAAGCTTTTTTCGAGCTGCCTGCATGTACCCGATGTTTTTCGATAGTATCCGATCTATATCTTGTATAATCGTATTTAATCCGTTTGCTTATTAGTTTGTATAACGCTGAGAGTTCATTTTTCATAGACCTGTTTTTGTTTTTTGTATTTTGTAGTACATGTCTCCTCTTCAACAGTGCTAATGTGCTCTCTGACAAAATTTTGTGCTTTATATTTGTATTTTTGTTCGTTGTTCGGACGTCCTGGAGGCTTTGAGTGATAGTTTTAATTATTTTATCATGATAGGTCTGTACTGAAACATTTTCTTCAGGATTAAGGATGTTTGGTAGATGGGTTGTGATGCACTCTTTGTATCTGTTTATCTCGTCTTCGTTCTCCAAAATAGATATTTGATTGTTTTTAAATGCTGTTCGATTCTTTCGCATCTTTGATAGTTTGATTGTTGCACTAACTGGTCTATGATCTGAAGAAAAGTTGAGATTTAATACTTCAACGTTTTGTGCCATACCAGGTCTGTTTGACAAAATGTAGTCGATTTCATTCTTATACTCTCCGTTCGGTGAACGCCACGTCCATCTACGGTTTGGTTTCTTTTTGAAATATGTATTTAATATTGCTGTTTTGTTTTCGATAGCGAAGTCGATAAGCCGTTGTCCTCTTTGATTCCTTTCGCCATATCCGTTTAATTTCATTATCAAAAATTCCTCGGGTCTAGGTTGACCAATTTTAGCATTGAAATCGCCCATGATTATATACGAGTTATGGGCAAGGTCCATGGCTTTATACAAGTTTGCGTAAAAAAGCTCAATATCTTCTTCGCTTGCTGCTTCTGTGGGAGCGTAGACTTGTATAAGCGATATTTTGTTGCCATGTATAATTAGGTTTAGAAGAGCGACTATCAGAAATGCCAATGAAGCTTTCAATGTTATTTTTGTGGTATAAGTTTATTAAAAAGCCAACTCCATATAGTCCCTGTTTGAGTCCTGTGTAACAGAGTATACAGTTTTCATATTCTTCTATGTTTGTGCCCAAGCGTCGTGTTTCCGATAGTCCAATTATATCAAAGTTAACATTTTTTAATGCTTCTGTAAGTTCTAGTAGGCGTTCATAAGATGACAAGGTTCTGACGTTGTATGTTAATATGTAGAGCTTATCTATTGTTCCAGATGTAGAGTTAGGTACTTTTATTGGTGTTGTTTTCTTTGGAGGGTTTCGGTCATTATCTTCCACGGCGACCAACCGGGTTGGAAGATGTTTTTTGGTGTTTGTGTATGTCTCATCGTTTTTAAGATTCGTGCGGGAGGGGGGCCTTGATTGCTATACGTTTTTTTCTCTATTTTCATTATCCGGTGTAGGTGTTGCATTGCTAGTATTTTTCGTGACTAAGAAGTTCAGCATGCTGGGTTTCAGGACTCCTTCTGAAATACTATTTGAGCACTGCTTGGTAGAATGTGCTTCTAACGTCTTATTTTTTTTGTTGGGTTGGGTGTTCGTTTCGCCAAGCTGTTGGGATTTGTTTTCCAGTGAAGTGGGAAGTGATCTTTTGTTGTTATTGGGTTTTACAACGACTAGTTTATCATATTTTATTTTTACACTATTACCCTTCTCTTTCTCCACTTTCACTTGTTCGCGCAATTCTCTCCTCTTCTCTAATATTTGTTGCGGGTAGTCTTCCATCAAATAGTATCCGGTGTCCTTTAAAACTCCTTTTTTCTTAAAAATGTTGATCTTCATGCCGAGTGTCGTAAAAGTTACAATTATTGGGCGAGGTCTATCTCCTTTTTTCCCTATTCTTTTTACCTCTTGTATGTCTCTATGTTCTAATTCCATTGTGAATCTTTCTTTTATAAAACGAATAATGTTATTTTGTAAGTTAGTATAAGATGATTCGTACTCTTCAATTCCAAAGAAAACAATATTTCTCTGTCTTGCTTGCTTTTCCAAGAAATAAATTCTTTTCTCTTGGTTTTCCACTTTTTCTCACTTTATAGAATTAGTCTCTGTTGGTGAAATGTCTTCGAAAGTACAATAACACTAGTGAAAACACCACTCTCAGTTTTGTTGTTTTATTAGTAGTTTTTTATCACTTTTGTTCTTTTCTCCAATGTATGTTCTTTTACACAATGTCCTTTTGTCACTTTGCACTTTAACACTCTTTAGAAACTTCTTGTTAATTTTTTAAACTTGTTTAATTACGCAGCCAATGTTTACAGTGGCACAGTGGCGCCCTCTCCTCCTGTTATAATAGTAACTTAACCTAAAGAAATTGGTGAACAAAGGATAAAATTATTGTACATTTCAAGTGCCGATTGTGTATGAATAAAAATTAGAAATTGTGGGTAATAGTTACAAATGCATGCTAATGTTAACCATTCTTAAAGTGGTTGCAATGTTTACTTAAAAAACATTTATCTTTGTGTGTTATGAGTGAATTGTAAATACATACGTATTACATATATTTTTCCGTTGAAGTCTGTCACCAGGTAGTCCATATGAATGAGCTGTTGATCTTGCGATTTCTTTGAAAATGTCTGCAATATCTAAAAAAAAAAAACATTAAACTGATCGATAAAAATACTCACTCGGTTAAAATATGGTATCTAAAAATGTGGGAAAACCGCAGCCATCAAAACAGCACTTACTTGAGTTCAAAGGGTCTCGGGCTTAGGATGAGAGTACTTTTTCGTAAGTGTGAAATTCAAATGTTCGAGTTCTTAAAACAATACTCAACTTAACAGGACATTATTTTTTTGGGTTTATTTATTACAACTTAAAACGACATTAGTAAAAAGTAACAGCCGAGATGGTTCCTTATCCGTAGCATGTTGCTCAAGTACACGTACAGTTGTAAACAGTGGCGACATCTATACTATTAAAACATCGAGATTTGTATTGAAAATCAGTTTTCTATGGAGAGGGGTCACGATTTCAGGAATTTTTTTAATAGCGAGATGCAGGATCACGTTTTGTTTTGTATGGGCGTGCATCCTGTTGGTTTGTCATTAGACACGTGGAAGCCCAGAGTGTAATTTTATGTATTGTCTGTGGTACTGCTTCCACCATGTTTACTGTGACGCACGGAAAGAGCGGGCAAGTAGGGTCCAATAATTGTCCTGCCGCCGGAGAAATAAGAATTTAGAAGGTTGCCCTAACAAAAATTGTTTCCGAGAATCGGAATCTTTTAATGAGACCTTAGTCCAAGTCGATTAAGAAATGATAATACCTAATTGAAGATCTTTCGAAGGGCCAAAACCCCTGAGAATGCTGATTCTGGAAATTGCAGATTGGTTCAATATAAAGTTCTCTATTTAGATTCTCTGTTAAATGCAGGACATTTTTCCGTAATCTAGAAAACAGAAACTTATTGCGTGTAAATATTATTATAATTTAAATACTTTACGTGCGTCTCATTACTTCGGGATGGTCACAGGGTCTCGGAACGACCGATAAATCCCAATTTTCTTGTGGAAATTTTCGAAAAATGTGAAAATTTTGAACAACATAATAACCGGCATTGTGTGAAATGGCCTCTTTTGATACGGACTGTACTCACAACCAAATCCCATTAAAAATTACTAAGAAAGTTTTGAAGACAAATGTAAATACCTTTCGGTCTATAATAATAATAATAATAATAATAATAATTAGATCCATATCCCCACGCAAGCCTTCCAAAAGACCGGGACATATGAGCCCGTGACTCAAAAAATGAGAAACAAATAATAATAATAATAATAATTTATATTTGTAATGTATTTTTTATATTTTACTTTTTATATAAATTTATTGTAAAAAAAACCTAGCCTAAGTACAAAAATGAATAAAGGGAATAGTAATAATTTATTTATTTCAAAAGCAGTGGTTACTAACAAAAACAAGCCAACAACTAAAAAATAATTTAGTAAAACTAAAACATACTTTGAAAAACTTAATTTAATTAATAGAATTTAAAATAACCTTTAAAACTTAACTTCCTTTAGAATAAACTTCAAATGTTTAGAACTTTATTTGAACCTAATTTTGAGTTTGATGGGACTGAGGCTGTCTAACTCTAAGGATCTGTCAGCCTGTAGCTGAACTGATGAGTGTGTACCTGGGCATAGCCACATTCCCTATGTCCCCGGATTGTGAGCACACTGCGAGGCAAGGAGACAACTTTAGTTCAGGTACAGCAACCTGCGTGACTCGAGGTGGGTGCTTAGTCTCCATATTTTGTAGTGAATTATGATTTGAATTGATGTAGTAATTTATGATGGCAGTACAAATGTTTCAGTGTATGTAATTTTTGAACCCAAGTGTTTACGCCTAGCTTTATCGACTGAGCATTTAATTTAAACATACAGGTGTAGTAATTTTAAGAAACTGAGAGTTTGCTATAGATAAGTTGCATGTGACAACAGACATCAGTCTGAGTAAGTTTTGATAATTAATAAATTATTTGTCATACCAAATTAACATATTTTTCTTGACATCCTTTATAGATCCCCTGAATCTTTCTGAAAGGCACTGATTTTTCTATACACCTGTAGTTTCTCTACATTTATTGTTTGTAGTTTGTTTGTGAGACAGGTTAAATGTTGTTTTTATCTCACAATATTTTGGAGGAATTCGTTATTCCTCTTTTTGAAGCGTGGGACCTTAGCCGAGCAGGTTTACCACGTTTCAAATGGCCTATGTCTGTTTATATTGTCTTTAACTTAGATACTTAGTAATAAAAGTAACAGAAATATGTAAGTAGTTGGTTCAGGATTACAGAGAATAGATAAAAGAGAAATACAGATACAAATATAGACTAATATTTATGAATATTAATATTCCATAAACTTACACGAATACTTTATATAATTATACCTTACTTACATCCTATGTACCCCAACTAAAGTAAAAAAAATCGAAGAAACTTAATTAGAGATATTGTCTGAACTGCTTGCTTGACTTAATGTCAGGAAGACAAGCTCCAAATCAATAAATTTCACAAATTCTTTGAGCATTACAAGCCGCAAGCCAGACCGCCCGCGCCCGTGACAGGCCTGAGGCAGTAAATTGAGTGAACGCCGCCGAAACAGGACCTTTGTAAGAAGATTAGAGGACGTTCACAGTAATGCGAGGCGACGGTGTGAGTGGGGGAACGCTGCGCTTTATGTCATTTGGGGACAAAGGATTAACAATGTCAGAGAAGTCTATCTTAGTAGGTACGTAATGCACCTAATATGCTTGTGCTCGTTATTTTAGTGTTTAATTGCAAAATTTTCGTACAGCATTTGAAAATGAAAATGGAAATGAACATTTCTATAAAATTCTAGGTTCCAGTTGAGAAAAGTGACAAAGGTCCCATTATTAAGCAAACTGGACATTGCTTGTGAACCAAAATGAAACAAACGACAAGACTTAAAATGGTATTGACATACCATAACCATAATTAAATTCAGTGTCCTGGGGGCCTATGATGGTTGTTTTTATCACGCGATAAATAAGTGACAAAGCAGCCGGCACGTTTTGACAAAATGCGAGTGTGAGTGATAGATACTTTGTCACTTATTTATCAGTGATAAGCGTAACCATCATAGGCCCTGGGCAACATCAAATAATAGCAAATTTAATGATGCAATAGTGGATGAATGTCTTAGCTTGTATGCCCTGGGTGGGTGTGATTAAAACAATGTATGACCAATACGTACAAATAAATATCATAATCCTATCTTAAGTAAAATTTACCACATTTTTGCTCAGATATTTTATAATGTTGTTCGATTAAATATCTGTATGAAACCAAAGATTACTAAGACTTTTGTAATAGTAGTAGATAACGTAGATTGTTATGTAGTTATATAACGAATGTAGGTACTTAGTTTCAATTGTGTACTTTTATTTTTATCTTTAGTTGACAGTATTATAAAATAAACAAAACATTACATTTATGCACTCTGTAGGTACTAATTATGAAAAACGGTTTAAACTCACGTAAAAATTGTCAGGAACGGCTCGACATCTTTCGAACTCATTTGGAGCTCTTCATCACGGGTAGCTATCCGTGTTGCTACGCGACTCGCGACCCACTGCACTTTTAATCGCTCTTCTTTAATAATTTAATAACATTATGCACTCTGGGCAGCACAAATGCCAATTCTGCAGCTCATTGTACGACATTTATAATATTTTGAATCGTTATTAAGAAAATACAAGAAGAAATAAAAATGCATTCTCATGAAAATAATTTCCATAACAGTCGCGTCTTCATTCTAGGAAAACATCAGTCTCCGCGCTATATCAATCTTATACAATTTCCCTCGCATCCGGACTGTTTCCACATTCCATTTGCAAACAAAGAAATGTAATTTCGTAGCACTCACAATCGCTTAAAATTCGCCGCGAAAAGACTAAAGGCCCAACAATGCGGCTGCATTTTAGATACAAACCGCATCGTGCATGCTCCGCACGCAGCACTGTCGCGAGACGCGTCACTCGCGGAACGTGGGTGGGGCCAAGTGAGAGCGGTACGGTGCGGTGTGAGTGACACCCTTCAGGCGTATAACAAGAGCGGCATTTTTGATACAACCCGCATCGTGTATGCTCCAAACGCAGCTCTGTCGCGGGACGCGTCACTCGTGGAACCTCAGTGGGGCCGAGTGCGAGCGGTACGCTCCGGTGTAAGTGAGAAACGCTTGTCGTTTATAAGGGTAAATATTGCAATAAATATATATTTTAGTGATTACAAACTGACTTGCAGTGGATAAACTAACCGTGTAAAGTTTTTTCTATACTAACCTATGGCGTTGGCAAGTTTTTTCTTAGTTCAGTTTACCTTTTTGTTCGAACAATAATCAGAGCTTTTATCGTTTGTGTGGAACTCGCGATACGTGTGTCCGACCTGCACTTGGTCGATTTTTTTTTTCAAGAATTCTAATTCCGCGATGTGCGATACATACCGAACGTTTGTTTTTGCTAAGAGTGAATGCTTATTTGTCTGGTAAACTTTTGGTGTTTGTTAAATTATTTTTTTCTAATAAATTTTGATTCCGCTTAATCTTCTGTTTTGAAGACTCGAAGATTTACAATTGCTAACATACAATTGCCATAATAATCCTTCCAATTCAGTGGCAAGCATGCAACTAATAAAATATTACTAGCTACAACTTTCTTGCGCTGCCACTGGGTCTGCGCATCTCATATTTGAACACGCATAGCTTAAACTTTAGAATTGTTCCGCTGCGCGGCCTCAGGGCGGAATTCAGGGCGGGATGGGCGCGGAATGGCGGAATGTCGGCAGTTTCGGACGCGTGTACTACGCGGGCAATATTATGCTCGAGAATCTTGGAAGTATGCATAGTTAGCCAGTATGTAGTATTGTCGGACTGATGTCTGCCATTCTAGACATATTTAGTATTAAATATTTGGATTGCAAAACGCTAAAGGAGTTCTATGTTTGGCCTTTTAAATAGTTATTTTAAATATTGAGCTATGTTATTTTAAATAATGACTATATAGTAAAAAAAAAAAACCTGTGTCGTCGCGTCGTCTTGTACTCGAACAGAGTGTATATCGGAGTATACCTGTAAAAATAAACTCTGAATGTATAAGAATACGAAATTTAAAGTAAATCATCTTATTTAAGTAATATCTTGAACAATTCAGCGTTATAATAGGAAATACTAAATAATAAAATATTCACAATCACTTTAATCTTATCAACTCCAAACTCGTAATTCCAATTTCAGATCCGAGTCGTCCCTATAACGTTCCCAGCGCCATTTCCCTTTTGTCCGATAAGACCCATTGTTACATTTTTAATCGCGCCAGATTACGCGCTGAGTCGGTCGGCACACACCGGGTTATGAGCTTCGATTCCGATGAAACCTTCATGGACTGGAATTCTATACACCGTTCAGACAAAGGGGTAACTTCTGAGGATGTCAGAACTGAACTTCATTTATTGATTTCAATCGGTGAAACCTTTTTGGACGCCACGCACTGGCTATATACAGCCAATTAAAAAAAAACTGTCGAACAGTTCTTCGGATTACAGAGCCGGCTCATTCATCGGGCAAAGAATAAAATAACCTGGCTATTTAGCGGGGGAATGTAGCCAGCATCACGGGTACCCTGCGGCAGGGCCGTATTTTTGGGGACATCGGATTTAGTAGTCGGATAATTACATAACGTTTATTTTACATGTAAGTAACCAACTACTATAAGCATTACGATACAATTCTCATCTGATTCAATTAAGTTCATAGGTTAAAAAAAATACATGATTTCATTATACACTTGGTAGGTATGTGAATATACGTTTTTTGCGACTTAAGATACATAGTGACATGACCCCGAACTTCAATACTATTACATACATAAATAATGTTGTTTCGTATTCAGAAGCAGCAACGGAATTCCAATTATACGTTGACCGTTGTCAGGCTGTCGGGACTTCTTTCAGCATTGTTTAAGTTCAGACTAGTTCTGGCAGTTTGGCGATCGCACTGAATTGTTAACAAGCTGAACTACTATGAAATGCTTTGAGTAAATCGGATCAATGTATAGTCAGTATAGTTGCCGAACTAACAAAATATTAGTACTAACTAATAACCGATAGTTGCGAACTAAAAAAAACAATTTGAATTACCGACGTCAACGAAACGAATTCATATCGTCGGTGCGAAAAAAGAAATCGCTATGTATTTTTTTTGGATTTTTGGATTTTTACATAATTAGATTCCTTTTGGCATTTTCCATTTTCCCACAAAACCTTATTTCGATATCTTTATTGGTTTCGAAGTTATTTTTTCCGCTATGTGCACGTCTAATATCATTTGGAAGAAACAAATCGCCAAGTGATTAATACCACATAGCGGTTTTTCATATGCCATTTAAACGTCAATAGGTAACGATAATTTTTTTGCACATATCGAGTGTTTCTCCACTTGATATTTTTTTTTTATTTTTTTTTTTCATTTATTTATTACACAGAAAAAACAATACATTTAATAATAGTGAACTCGTAGTGTGAAATTAAAGTGAAATAAATGATATAAAAAGTGATAGATCCATATATAGTTAAGGTAAACAATTCATTTGTTTTATTTGTGTGACATAACAAGATAACGGTTATTATCGAATGGTTATTATGTTCATCGGTTGGAGGTTACAAGGTTATAGTTAACAGTTCAATTGCACCCATTAAAAAGTGGGTAGATTTGTGATTATTGCAATAACTACGGTTAAGAAACCAGAGAAATACGTTGTTTATTTTATACTTAAATGCCACTATTACGTATTATGAACCAAGATTTTGATAATGATAATTATTTAATTAGGTACGAGTACAATTAATGAACTAGTTTGGTTTAGTAGTGTATATTTGAGTACGATTTTTAAATTTGAATTGTTTATATTTAACTTACTACAAACCCCTAATATACCATGATACAATTTTACCAGTTTTTTTATAATTAACTAGCTGTTAACAGCGCGGTTAACCGCGGTTTCACCAGCGTTTTAAAGGGAATTAACTTCATAAATCAGATGGATCTTCGCATGAGAATGAGATGTTTTATCGCGATAGAAAGTAGCCAATGTCATTCTCCAGTCCCTTAACTATCTCTACACATAAAAATTATACCATATTATTCGCTTAGTTGCGTCGTGAAAGAAGGAAAAACAAACACACACTTTCGCATTTATAATACTAAGTATGGGTTATTATTGTTGATGAATTAGGTAACAATGCGTTAACAAAATTGATATTTTTTTGTAGATCAGGTATCTATATATCTTTTAATCAAATTGTATGTATTTGACAAGATAGTGGTTATGTGCGACCTTGAATAATGTTTTAATTTATTGGGTGGCTGTAAAATGCGACGCAAACTGGACGTGTTAAGTTTTTATGCAGACATTTAGACCAGAAGTAGGCATTTAAAAAAAAAATGTACGGCTTTGACTGCTTCCTTCATGGTCAAAATTGAACCAAAATACGCGTGTGTAGGTCGTTTTTGTTTTGGCAACTTTGGGCTTAAAAAAAGACGTACCTACTTCAAGAATGGGTTAGAACTAATTCAATCATTGAACCACCATGTAAGGTGCGGAAAATTGTTCAGCCCCCAGTGTCAAAACCACAAATTGTTTTGAAATCTAGCTCTGTGGACCTGTGGCTCGAACAAGTACCTGTTGTGCCTAGTCACTACTGCAGAGCAGATAGTGACCGAATGTATGTCGAGGATACTTTTCAATCCAAAACTCACATGCATAAAGTTTACAAAACCTGGTGCAAGGAAAATAATCTATGTGTCGTTACAAGAAACTTCTTGTGTCTGAACAATATCACAAGCAAAAGCTGGGAATACATAACTTCACGTTTTATGTTAAAAATAATAAAAATGTTTACCTGTATGTATGGCATGAAGGGGAAGGCGGTGTAACAGCCAATGATATAATAAGCTGTATCATTCATTTCATAAAAGAAAACTGCGCTTCTTACCAAAAAGTTTGTCTTATTTCAGATGGTTGTTCATACCAAAACAGAAATAAGATCTTGACCAGCGCTTTGTCTAACACCTCCACATCTTTAGGGATCGAGATTGAACAATTAATTTTGGAAAAAGGTCACACCATGATGGAGGTTAATAGTGTGCATTTTACTTTAGAAAGGCAATTCAAGGCACCGATTTATTTCCCTACAGATTACTTAGCCTGTATGAGAAATGAAATTAAATGAAATGAACTATTTATTTGCTGAATATGTAGAAGTTGTACAGGCGTAAATCAATAGCCGGATCCGTGTGAGTAAGTCACAGCATTTAAACTATTATTATGTACTTAATTACGAACGCGTAAGAGACAAGCGAGCCCTAATCACCCGTATGAAATAAATTATATAGATCATACGTTCTTCAACAATTACGAAAAAGTGCTGTGCAATTTTTCGAGTATTAGGCCTGGTTAGCGAACCGGTGACCTGACAGTGACTGATATAAGAGGTTTTTGGTATACTCCTGATGGCATTGAGAAATATAAATTGGGGCACCCCAACCCGTTTACACTCTTGCCACAAAGAAGATCAAAAGCGCAGCAAGAACAAGTCAACGAACCCGCATCATTACATGATTGTAACCCGAAGATTGATGTTTCAAAATACATGAGCTTACAATCCTTAAAAAAATATATGCACAAAGATTATCATTACTTTTATGATAATCTTAACGTGTAGATACTTACCTACATTAGGTATACAATTTTACACATTACGATTATAAGTTAAATACGATCAACGGTGAAGATTATGCCCTAAGAACTGATTACATTGTAAATTTGTACCCTTTTGTAAAATTGACATATAATGTATTTGTGCATTATGAATAAATGAGTATGAGTATGAGTATGATTACGATTACGGGCAGTTGATTACGAAAACTTTATTAATCAGTGGTGGAGGTTTAATGTACGTTACAACTAAAATTAAGATATAAAGAATACAAATAAAGCTATTATACATTATAGGATGACTGTTATAAATAAAAAAAATGATTTGTGTTGATTACTGTTTCATTTCAAGACAGCTATGTGTCACCACGCATAATAACAAAAACGTTAAAAAAACCGCCATGTATCGGTTTGGTACAAAGCGAATTAAAACTATCCAAAGTCAAACCCCCATGTGCCAAGAATTTTGTTTTTGGCCGATAATATGAAAAATTACAAGGCAAGTAATTTTTTTTTCATTTAATAATTAGGTATGTAAAAAACTATTTTGAATTCATAAAAAAATATAGTGATATTAAAAATGTATTGTCTAGAGATATAATCAGTTTTTTGTGTCTCCTGAAAAGTAGCCAAAAATACATGGTGATTTTTTTTTTCGCACCGACGATTTTATAAGAAAATAAGTCCAACTGGTGAGCATGCTCTTTGAAACAAAAAGAGAATTTTCCAATTCGGTTCAGCAGTTTTTAAGTAATCGGGAAACATTAATAAAAAAAAAAAAAAAAAAACAAACTTCACGATGAACTGAGTCCCTGCTCCGTTTTGTTGAAGTTGGTTGACCATTTGAAAGATTTACGATATATTTAGATAGAAAATTCCTGCAACATCCGTCCGCTAAAGATTGATAACGCATAAGATATGAAACAGTAACCGCATTGCATGGTGCTGATACAAAATTGGTTTTCAATATAATTAATGCAAAACTTCATTACATCATTCATAATACGATTCCGAAAAAATACCTTTCATACCAAGGTGTAGCGTCAGGTTACCTATCTGAAATACTAATTTTTGATTTCCATCTGTTACATTTCGCCAAGGTTTACTTGTCCGAAAGCCATTTTTCCAAAACAAAATTTTTCAGAACAAATAAATAACAAACCTAACCTTCCCTAATGGGTTCTTTAAAACGATGTTTCAAAAATCCTGAAAATAGGGTTCTAGGAAAAAAATACTTTTAGAAAAATGAAAATTTGGTGAAACATTACATGGGAAACAATGCTTCGGAGTTGAAATATGATACCATAGCGTCAGTGAGGGAATATTCCTATAACCGTAACGTAATAAAAAGCCGTTGTTTTGCTTTCGATCGTTTATGGTATGTTGCTTATTTGCATTCCCGGATTACCTAGCCGATACATGCCGGGGTATAAAAACATGGGTATTAACTGCTTACGATCGGAACTATGTAGTTAGGTGCTTGCTATAATATCGTGTATATATTCGATATAACCGCAAATTGTAGCCAGACGGAGATTTTAGTGCTATAATCTGATATTTATAACAATTATCAATTTAGCGTTAACTGCCATAGCGTGAAAAAATACAATTTCAATAAAAAAGGTGTTGAGGCGGAACCCATATAAATTAGAATGTACTTAATTGAGAACATTGGACAGAAACGGGATGAATATCGAAAAATGCTTGGGCAGGACGAGGATATAAAATAATTTAGCACGCAATGTATTTGTTTGTTGACACTTAACATCGTGATGTCACAACTGTCACTAGTAATAACTAGTTACGACAGACATTGCTGCTCCGTTTTTTTTTTAATTAATTACGCTTTCATTGATGACGTATCGCTACTGACATTTTATAATGCATGTATGACGTATGCACATTATTGCCATATGAAAGCTGTTTATAGCGCCAGGCAGCGCGCAGGCTAAACCGCACTTAACCACACAATTAAACACACAGGGCTATAGTACCGACGACGCGGTGGGCTCGTTTTATACTGCAGCCAGTTGCCTACTGAGCCGGCGGTCCTGGGTTCGAATCCCGGCCAGGGCAAATATTTGTGTGATGAACTCGAATATTTGTTCCTGGGTCATGAATGTTATCTATATAATATGTATTTTTATAATATGTATATCGTCGTCTAGTACCCATAGTACAAGCTTTGCTTAGTTTGGGACTAGGTCGATTTGTGTAAGATTGTCCCTTAATATTTATTTATTATTATTTTATAGTATGATCTTGCTTAAGAGGGGAGTAAATAGGTTCTTAAAGGGCCGGCAACGCTCGTGTGATGCTCCTGGATGGCGTCGCAAGCATCCATAGGCGGCGGTACCTGCTTATCATCAGGCGGGTCGGATACCTGTTTGTCACCGTCGTAAAATAAAATAAAAATGCTTCTAATCATTAAGATGTTAAGGAAGAGATATCTTTAAAAATACATATTATGCCGATAAATTAAATTGAAGACATTGCAATGCCGTGTTGAATCCGAGCCCTGTTTAATTTTCTAATTTAACTTGAGTAAACAATGCAAACGTCATCCTTGCGGACGCAAATTGGATTATAACCCGCGCTGTGAATGAAAGACTAAGCCACCACAAATTGCACATGTCTCACTGTATATACATATACCTATATATTATCTTGTTCTACTCTGTCGCAGAAGAAAATACTTCAGAAAGTCTTTTGAAGTTAGTAATGGAGAATATAACGTTTTATATATTTTCACTGCTATAATAATGTCATTGGATGTAACTTCTATTGGTATAAAGTACTTTTGATTAATATCAAACGTTTCTAATTGCTAAGATATCCTTACACTCCTGGCTTCGCTCGTCGTCGAACCTAACTGTGACACTACGGCAGTTTTTCTTTTTTGGTTGAGCAATGCGGGTGTGTTGTGAAATTATGAACCTATTATTATCAAATTAAAATTATACTGGATAATAATTATAGCATACGCCATTATACTTAATGTTACTATAATTACCATAAGTTAAGCCTGCTTTACGGCGATATGACCATACCTATATTAAATTTTATTCATAGACTGTAAAATGCGGCACAATAATTGGTTGTGAGATCCATTAGTAACTGTGGTGTATAGACACCTTTATGAATAAAGTGTCTCCGCGGCTGCCCGCCTGCCGGCATTGCGATGACAGACGTCAACGGGGGCGGGCAGGTGATGGCCGACAGAAAACCCGGACTTCCGGTTCGTGTCTTAAGATGGCCGCATGCGTTCAAGTTTTGCTGTTCATTATTTATTCATTTTTGTTGTTCAATGTGTAGTATTGATAGCGTATTGTGCAGTGAACTAACGTATGAGTGAATGGTTAATGAAGAATTCAACTTGAAGCGTACATAGCCCTTCTTGGGTCAAGGCCCGGTAGACCGCGTGGTTTTTTGTAAATCGCTATCAATTTACAAAAAGCAAAACCTCACCGAACAACGGCATGCTCTACGAGCAAACTTGAAATTGGCGAAATCATCATTAACCTGATGGAAGCCATATTTTAAAATTAGAATAGAATAGACAGAAAACCCATTTACTTAAGTGTTTTATTGAATCTACTGCCGCATGGAACCACAGGACATCACACTGGCGACGAGGATTAAAAAAACCCAAACAAGAAATGATATCCTTTTAAATATTTCCGAAAAACGAAAAGAAAAAGAAAAAGTGGGTATAGTGGCTTAGAATATTGAAGTACCTACAACAAAAGTCACATAACATTGTGATCAGTATCAGTACTTTGTGCAGTTATGTCAAAAAAATAGAACAGAGAAATCGAAAACAAACCGATAACGGTCGGCGTAATTAGTGAACAGAATGTGCCCGCTAATATTTACCTAAATGCATTCCCGTTGTTGTGTTATGGTAACAAATTGTTAAATTCGACATAGATATACGTACAATTAAAATATTTGGTTAAGTATTAAATAAAATGCTTGATGGTTGTTAGACAGCCAGTTACAAATTCGTTATCTACCTACAAATGTTTCGTTACATATTAATATTTCTTAATAAAGTTACACATTAAAACTGAATTGTTCAAATAAAGACTACCATGAAACTAACAAAAGGAAGGCAGTACTGTTGTGTAACGAAAATATTCAACATTCTTGTACATATCTAGCTGTCGCGCAATAAGTTGTTATGATATTATTTGGATCTGTGTTCAATTTATGATAATAACTTGAACAATATTACTATTCCATACGATTCTTAGTAGGTAAGTGAGTAATTAATATTGAAAACCCACACCTACCTGTACCTATTTACATCGTAACGTGATCAGGTTAGCTAGCATCAGCTGGAATAAAATATACCTACATACTTTCGATGTAAATAGGTTAGTGTGTTATTGTTAAAATATATCATGTTTTATGGATTACCTACACAACAACAATAACAAAGAGTGCCTGTAAATATTAGTGAATTAAAATAAGTTATGGGGAAGTGAAGCCCCCGAGTTCCTCATAAACTGGAAACTAAATAACATCAGTTTATGCAATTCACACCTACTTACATACTGCCCGTCTATGCAAACATATATGAAGGAGTAAAAGCTGCATGAGTTCTACATAGACTGAATGTACCTAATCGCATTTACAATTCTCGAGGCAATCCTTAGTATTATTATGTTTCTAAGTGCGAGCTAAGTGCGAGTAAATATAGTAAATATAACATAACAAACACAAAAAAGCGTAAGGTCACGAGTTTCTCATGTCTTAAGACTGAAAACAATGTGTCAATTATTTGTACTATATGTAATGTAGCAATCAAGATTCAAGGAGTGAAAGTCCTCGAGGTTCTTTGTAAAAGAGCCAAGAGTAATGAATACCCCTGGTATCAAACAAAAGGTGGAAAGGCCTAATCCAGATACTGTTCATTTTGTCCCCCATACAAGTACCTATGTTTCCTTTTATCAACCAAACTGAAGTATCGACTGATGTTCGGCAGAAACAAATTTGACGTTACTAATCGCCAATATATGCGTGAATTAGTTGTGACATCGGGAGTAGACTATGTGCAAGTGTACCTAAATAAAACAAGAATAACAATATAAGAGTCACTTGATGACTAAGTAATATAACCTACTTATCAAAGTACATATTAATATGAACAACTAACTCTTCCTAGTATATACACCTTTGAGACCTATAAGTTTGTACGGAAACATAAAGAGATCTATATAAAACGCGGTAGCATTCCCTCATCACGATCTATCCGCCATAAGAATAGGCTCGTTCCACCGCCCGATAAACTGAAACTGCTATCCTCAGGCCTATTAATAATGTCAATTAAGACTTATAATAATTTACCTGATGCTTTAAAAGAAGAAGAAGACGATAAAAAGTATATAATTAAACTAAAGCAACTACTACTAACTAAAGCCTATTACACGCTAAATGAATACTTAGAAGATAAATTATAAACACTTAGTAAGTCCTCCTCTCCCTAACATTGCAGTGCCCAACAGGGTTCACAATGATCTGTAGCTTTAAGTTAACATCTGTACCTACTTTTGTGATATTGCAATAAATGATTGAGTATTGAGTACATTATTCGTTTGAAAGACGTTGTATAGAAACAAGTAAGCAAACACATTAATATACACAAAAGCAGTTAAAAAAATACAACTACTTATTACAAAAAGCACCGGTACAGTTGGAAATTCGCATCTAAATAAAACAATATTTAACTAGCCCGTCAGGGTGTCTATCATAATGGTGACACACAACTCTTTACTGCGCGACATAAACTACCTGTTACTTTCATTCCAATATCGTGCGAACTAGACAGGCGATGCAGAGTCGCGCGACAAGATAATGAGCTAGTTACGCAGATGAGGCAAAGCATCGGAAATTCAAATATTCGTAATACAATTTGCTTAAATAAACTACCTAAATATTTGGGTATCTCTTTGCCTAGTAGCCAATAAATAAAGGAACTAGAAACACTTTTAAATAAAATTATAGGATTGGACCATAGTTAAAACAAGACTATGAGATTAAAACAAAACCAACAGGATTGGCGAAAAACAACCATATTTAGGGTATCAAAATAAAATCAGTTGAGCTGTTTCAGCACGAAACAACTTCAACACAAGCTGTCATTGATTGGAAATGACAGGTGGAAAATAAAATGATCTACGGATCAGCCTTAAAAAGATATATTATATATTAATATAGGAATGGCAGCTCGTGGCTTTGTCCAATGTCAGTTTAGTAATATTAACTTTATAAAGAATAATAAACCATGCCTGTATGTGTTCGAAAAATATATATTTACATCATACACCGTAGCAAAATACCATTTCTCATGATCACTTGAAATGTCCCTAAAAAAGTAGATGAACTACAAAAGAAGCTGTCACTAAACCGTGTTCTAGAAGTTGAAACGATTTCACTTGAATTTGAGTTCACTATAGAATAAGGTAAGTATATAACAAAAGAATATATACTAGTAGTAACGACATTTAAAGTATCCGTGCATTATAAATAAACGATTACGAGAACAAGCAAATCCTAACACAGGTATTATAGTAAAGACATCTTAAAGTAAATTGTCGTTTGTAGCTTTTAAAGTACACCTTCAGTTAGAAATTATCAATCACTAGAACAGCGCAGTTACTTACCTACGTATTTGTTTATTTCTTGGGGTACGTATGTACATAAAAATCGTAATCAATTAATCATATTGTAGTATTCTTACAATTAACAAATGAAAACTTCCTCTCAATATTATGTAATTAGATTGGGTATAATTAAAAGGTATTTTGATTGAGGAATTGACTTTATTCCGTTATATCCTTTCTAGCAGTGTACTCGGTTGTTCGCGCTACGACTAGGTAGACTGAATAATCATTACATCGGGTTTACAATAATAAAGGTACAATGGTGTATAAAAAGTGCCGAAGGAGCACAAAGTCCAAACAAAAAAATGCCGAAGGGGCACAAACTACAAAAATGCCGAAGGGGCACAAAGTACAAAAAATGCCGAAGGGGCACAAAGAACAAAAAATAATAATAATAATAATAAATAATAATGCACTACTAATTTGGAAACAAAAAAATGTCGAAGGGGCCAAAATGTACCATAGTGTACAAAATGTACTATGGTGTACAAAATGTACCATGGTGTACAAAATGTACCATGGTGTACAAAATGTACCATGGTGTACAAAATGTACCACGGTATACATAATATACAAAATGCTAACGTGCATACAAAAAACGCCAATGGGCACAAAATAACAAGGTGCCAGAGGGACAGGTGAAAAACTTGCCAATGAACATATAAATAATAAAATGTATAATTAATAAATAATAAATAAATATTAAGGGACAATCATACACAAATCGACCTAGTCCCAAACTAAGCAAAGCTTGTACTATGGGTACTAGACGATGATATTAAAAATAATATTTATAAATATATATATATATATTAAGGCTGTGAAACCTGCGACCTGCTTTAGAATGAAGTGTAAACGATTGTGGTTCCTATTTTCTAAAAACTAATTTAAGACTTTCAGTACTTATGATAAATGAGTCTTCGTGATTATACATGCATTAAAACAGTGCTGTCCCTGAATTAAATGGTAAAATGAATAAAATTTGGGTTGGACGAGGGTTTTCCAAATTGAAGACTGTTTTAATTGAGAGACGCAGCATTTATAATATTTTGCATCTAGTCTAGTTTATAATGATCCACGAGCCCTCATAAGAGACGTGGGTTATACTCACCTGTAACTTTAAATATAAATTTCAATAATGCAGTAATAATTTGTGATTCCTTATGAAGTTACTACGGTATTTGAGATTATGGTCGGTGTACCAATCAGTTGTGTAAATTTCACTATATAGAAATTCTAAAGTAAACAGATTTTCTTTTCAAGTGATGACTAGTCAACGCCGGTTTAGTATTCTGAAATACTTACATTTCGTGAGAAGATTTTAACTTCATACCAAAAATTGGAAAATGTATATTTCATTGAAAAAGGCAAACTGTGAGTTTTCTTGCGGCGCTTCTTTCTCACAAAGGCCTTAGTTGGAAGCGCTGGTAGATTCCTAAATTTTCGAAAATAATAGCTTCATAGTACTTCACGGGTAAATGAATATATATATGTTATCCAATGTTATGATTGGCGAAAGCAATAAAATAAAAATAACTGTTACAATACCAAATACAAAATATTCCATTACTTAATTCATTCCATTTACCAATAAAGAACAAGTACCTAAAAAAAAAAAATAAAAAAAAATAATGAAACACAAATGGAAAGAGGAGGGAACGGAAACGAGAACAAAGAATTATTTAATGATGTAAAAATGAAGACAAAGTTATTGAACTTGAAACTACTAAATAATAAGTATCACTCACTAAATTAACTTCATGTCATGCATAAACTTATGGTTAAAAGCCTTGTCTCAAAAGGAGAATAAATACCGAATACGCGAATAGTAACAAAGCAAAACATTTCTTTATGACACATTTATTACAAATTTACAATACAGTTGTTGATAGGATTAAACTCGTGTTACATTTCAATGTACATTCAAATTCATGATTAAGGATTGAATTAGAAATATTACATTTCCAACTACAGTCACAGAATAAAGACACTACTACAGTCTAGTGACCGAGATATTACTAATAGGTATGTTGTGCATACCAGTTACTTTGAACTATGTTGTCTGTTTTGCTCACTGCGCCGACGCACAAGCAACCCATATTAATGGCGAAACTCTCATCCTCGCTGTCACAGCGAACGTGCTGGATGCACTACACCGCCACGATAACCGTGCTCAGCCGAACCCTGAGTCGGAGCAAATGCTTCGCACCTTGGTGTTTGGCGTAGCTGGCTGGTGTGGGGCATCTAGAGGTGAGCCTCGAATTCAGTTCAATTCATTCAGACGGAGCAGTGAGCAAATCCACAGAATATCTGTAATAATTAATAATATGAATCAATCTAGATTCCAGAAACATATTAAATGTACATGTTATGCAATGGTGATATGAAATGTTAATATCTAGTAATAATTAAATAAATAGGTGTCAATAAATAACTATTTCGAATTTATGAAAAGAGGATGGTGTGGTGTATAGACACCTTTATGAATAAAGTGTCTCCGCGGCTGCCCGCCTGCCGGCATTGCGATGACAGACGTCAACGGGGGCGGGCAGGTGATGGCCGACAGAAAACCCATTTACTTAAGTGTTTTATTGAATCTACTCCCGCATGGAACCACAGGACATCACAGTAACAATCCCTGGATAGTCGTAAAACTACATATGTAATAATATTATGATACTGTATTAGGTCATATATCATAATATTGCAATAATAACATCTTACTAGGTACAACATTCAATATTCGCTACCATTTTTACGTTCATAATTGTAGTTGAATATTTATGACACTAAAATACACCATTTTAAGTCAGTCAAAACCTATGTGTTTGAACACTTTTCAATTTGCATTAAATAAGTATTTACTGCCCCGTATTCTAAAACGCTGACTTTTTACGAGTATCGGTCCAATTGGTAAGCATATCTTTTAGGTATATAGGTACTATGCCGGTAGACTCACAATCTGACTTGTAAAAGTGCCCTTGTGGCCTACTTACTGAATAAATTATTTCATTTCATTTCATTTCACTAAATACAACACTTTTGTTGCATACATTGTGTGTGAACTATCATTGTTAGAAAAATAAGGGCCGATTGCAAAAAAAATGTTAGTTAAGGCCTTTTTAATTAAAACAAAACTTAATTGACTCCTTTGTGTGACAAAAGTTACCCACACATTTTGTATAATTAACTTTCGTCACACAAAGGAAGCGATCGGGATTTTTTGTTAACTAAGCTTTTAACTATGTACAATTTTTTGCAATCGACCCATAAATGGCCGACATATTGTGTGACGCAATAAAATGTGTCCTATTGGAGCCCTATCCCAAGTAGCACACAGGCTGCATAAGCACTTATACAGCCTTTCTACAGGTTAAATTAGAGTTATAGTGGCTGTATAAGCTCTTATACCTATGGCCTGTTTGCTACCTGGGATGTGTTAGGCGGCTAAATGATTTTATGATTTCGATTAAGCCTAGTAAAATTACAATGATACATATTTGACGACATAATTATGTTCCTTTCCATTTAGCTGTGAGATTTTAACTGAAAAGCAAACTGATTTGTAATCGAATGATTTGTTATCAAAGATCTCGTACTAGTTATGCTTAGTTTTATTAAGTCGCAGTGCCCGCGACTTCACTCGCTTATTTTTAGGGTCCCGTACCTTAAAGGAAAAGCATAACCCTTATCAGATCATTTTTTTAATCGTAATAGTCTGTATTCTACATTGACCTGCGATCAAGCACGCGCACTGAATGAACTAAGTGCAATATTCAGAATAACACTCTTATAGTATGCGATACTACTCGTGGTCAAAAAGCATTGCGATTGCTTCATGGTTTATGATTATGAAGGACCTCATATTAATAACAGCAGATTATAATACTTTATTCGTTAAATATTAATATGAAATTACCCGATACCGGGAATTTTTATGATTGGGTGCGCCGGGTGTGCAGCGAGAAAGCTTGCCTACCAACGTTATTGACTCGCAGCAGTGCAGTTTAATTCTCCTTGATAGGTAGAGTTAAATTCATGGTTTTTAAAGTTAAAACTTTAGAGTGCTTCATTTGTAATGTGTTGTCAATTGGTGTTGTATATTTTTGCATGTTTTTTGGATTCGCGTAAGTAATGGATAGGAATCCATTCATCTTTAATTTGCTTACTATCAAATATCCCTATGAATTTCTGATAGTTTACTTACGTGATCCGTATAAATTGGATCAAAAACGCTTTCGAGACTTTTTTTGTGTTAACAGAAAACCTACACTATGTATAGCCTCTGACCACCTAATAATTACATAAGGTCACTCGGGCCAAGTTCGGCAGCAGGGTAAGCACACCTACCATATCGAAATATAGAAAAAATACAGATGTTATACTAAAGATATAATTATGTTCTATGGTCACGTCACGAATAAATGTATTTTTTTCTTTCTTTTTCACTTATCCCGACTGACCTTGATATTGAAAAAGATATAAACTAAAAAACACAACACCATGATTTATGCCTTTAGGTTCTGAACTAGGATTCCCTGTGTTACAGGACCCGTTTTCTTTATGCCTACAATTTACTTTAAGAATTAGAATGTAGGTTTTGTAAATTTATATAAATCTCTCAGTCACGTCTCTCGATCTATCTTACTCTGCAAGAATTGACGTAATCAAATAACCGACCTCAGATTAGCGGGTGTTTATAATTTTAATTAGTTCCGGCCGCCCGAGCGGCTGTTTGGCTTGCGAACTTGGACCCGTTTTCTAATTATGTAATTTTGTTCTTGTAATTGTGCGCTTGAATTATTGAGGGGTACTCACTTTAATTGTGTCGGGTAAGCGGTTTTTGACAGTTGGATTGAAATTGATATAATCGTATATTTCGGGTGCTGCGGATTTTCATAAAATTATTGTGAAATCTCTTAAAGGTTATTAATTTTAGCTAGTAATTAAGTTTTAAATATTCATTACGTATATCGACAGTATTTTTAGATCTTATTTTTGTATAATTGCTCCATTTTAAGATTGGCTCAGCAACATTTCCCCAAAGCAATTACCCAGACGCTCTATTAATGAAAAAATAACCATAATACTCTGCAGTATTTACATAAGCAGTAAGAGCTCCAAGATACAACGCATTAACAACGTTACTGCGGTCGCCGTGTGTGCTGGCGGTAATTACAGGGAGCTGGTCCAGCGAGTCGATTACGGCTATTGCCGAGGCACTTAAATCTTATCACCATCCCCAATTATGGTCTAAGGGACGAAAGATCTGGGAAATCAATACAATATGAAAATGCTATATTGTACACCGAAAAACTAGTTCATGAGTGTAGATCAAGTAAATAAAATTTTGCCATTGTATTTTGTCGCACAAGTTCGTATTTATATTTCTATCTGTACTTTTAGACTGTAGTTGTAATTGATTAACTATTTTAGATAAAATTTTACGGCAGAACATAATTCACCACAGCGGTCCTTATGTTGTTGGAAGGAAATACAGCTACAATATTGCTGATACGTTTGTCATCAAAATGTGATCGTTTAAGGATAAGCAATATAAGCATATCGCTTATGTAAACACGAAGTGGAGATATTTCGTATAGATGTCATAAGAAATATTGGATTGAATTCCATAGAATTGATGCAATGTTCCGTTTCTATTTCGTATACTGTGACTTAAGCGCTTCATTAGATGATATCATATCAGAAAGGTGAGATTTAAGGATCATTATTTATCTAAACTCATATCGTCATATCATTTCTTAATGCCCATTGTTATGTAACAGTTGTAAGTAAGTAAGTAAGTAAGTAAGTAAGTTTATTGCATTTAAACAAATTTATACAGACACATCTCTATACTAACCTATATAATATACACATTTACAATAATTAACGGTCCACTGTTGTGTACACAAATATGGCTTATATAAACTTAATTTCATGCACTGAAATCGCTTATCTTAGCTGTTACGAGTACACTGGCTCCTACACTAGGCACAGCCTGTCCCGTAGGTAACCAAGACATAAGTGAATTTGACCAAAAAAATAGACGCGAAAAACAAATATACAACTTACAAAGTTTATACAATCAAATTTAAACCAAGTGACATTTTATTTAAAAATCCAAACAAATACAGACTGTTGGTATAGTTCGGCATACGCAAACGCGTGTGGAAAAGGTTTTCGTGGATTAACTAGCCTAATTATTTGAAGGTGTATGTGTGTGTGTGGGTGTGGGTGTGGGTGAGACGTGTGAGTGCGTGCGTGACTATTTATCTACTCTCAAAATTTCTTCCAAATCCTCATAACAAAGCGATTTAAGCCATGATTGTAGTTTGAGTTTAAGTTCTCTGATTGAGTATTTCTGTAAAGGTATTTTAGCACAAATTTTGTTATATATGAAAGGAGAAAGAAAGGAGCTGAACCTCTTTGCGAAGGCGGACTTCGAGGAAGGCACCGGTATTTTAAAATTGCGTTTCCGCAACTGTGTCTCATAAAATGGTGACTTTATTACCTCAGGGTGCAATTTTAATATGAGTCGTAGAAAATAAATCCCACGAACACTGAGCACATCCATATTTTCGTACACAAGAGCTGTTGGGTACCTGATGCCTTCCTTGAGAATGACCTTCAGAACGGCACGCTGAGCTCTTTCCAAAGGAAGCATATATGTTTTTGAAGCCCCACCCCAGGCGGTTATACAGTAAGATAAAACAGATTCGCAGATCGAAGTGTATATTATTTTTAACAGATGTTTGTCGGCCGAATTTCGTAGATTTTTGAAAACGTATATTAATTTTCGAACACGATTTGCTGTAGCTAGTATATGCTGCCTAAAATTTAGGTTTTCGTCAAAAATTACACCCAGATATTTCACAGCAATAGCCCTCTCAATGTGAGAACACGTGCACGGAGCGGATGATTGTATAATATTAATAACGCTCATGCCTATAACTTGGCCTTCGCCCATTCCTAGCAGTTATTAGATATTCCAGCAAACTGTTATGGGGCAATAGTGCGTTAAAACAACGCGCACGTTCTCAGAGCAGACCCTTACCATGAGTTTACAGTGACCGTACTCGCTAGCGACTACGTGAGCGGATTGTACTTCTATAAAGCAAGCGCTAGGAGCGCGATACTATCCTCCATACAAGAACTCATGGTAAGGGTACTGGGCGCCGCCTCGTCGTAACTGGACATTAGCTTTACGGTGGTGGTCATATCGCTAACTGAGATCAGTGCCATGTTTTTAGAGTTCCTGTATTAAAGTAATAACCCAAATTAGCAATGTAGTAGCTATACGCTCTGGGTCCTAATTCCATTATATATCTCTCTGATATCTCGGAATCATTGCATTAAGCTTGCACCTCATTTATTTACGTCATTGTAATAGATCATGTGCAAACATAACATGATTGGATTGTAACATGAAATGTCACTTTATACGGCTCGAATTGGACAGATCGCTTCTTTTGCGATATGTCAAAGTACAGTCGAATTAGCGATCTGGTGTTTAAAGGTAAACCTTTGAAGGTAACCTATCAATGTCACTTATTCCAGCTCGATAGCAGTAAAAGAAAATTAAATGATAAATTAAGTGTGTTTCTGCAAATTTTATTTAAGTGTCAGTGTGTCAAATATAATTTTGCTAAGTGTTTTACTTGAAATTGTACATATACTTATGATTATGTTTTCTTGTTTCAGGTAAGTTTCATAACAAAAAGGCATATCTGGTTACACTAATTGCGTACAAGCACAAGTGACAAGGAAATAGACGGTAAGTTCAATTTATACATTCTTCTAAAACAACAGCATAATAGTCCCGATTGGCAAAATTATAGCATTAGGTAAGTCATCTTCTCAATACGCTTTCCAAAGAACCGCTAGCAAATATTGAAAATATTTGACAGTTTAATTCCAAATTGAATTGTACTTCTAAATGGCTTTCCTTAAGTTCCAAACGCACAAACTCAACCGCTGCATAATTTAAAAAGTTGTGTTATTAAAAAAACCCGCGGGCTTTTGATTAAGAGCAACCATAATTATTTCAAGTGGAGACGTTCAAAGTGATTTATAATGAAAGTCGCCGCTAATCTGCATACCGGGAGCAGCAACGGACGCTGCGCTGCAAAGTTCAGTTCTGACGGGAACTTGGAAGCTGGCAAGCAAGTACTTGCGATAAAAATAAAAGTGCTGAAAAGTTTGTCATAAATCGAGATAAAAAGTTTTCGCATGATGATATTTTCACACGTTTAGGAAATGAGTATTTTTTATTGGTATAGCTCTACACATTAACTAAAGTTTTAGTAACGAATGATTAAACAGTTTAACAATGGACTGGTGGGTCGATGGTATGTTGCAGGGGATACCAGTCCATTTTCGGCTATCCCACAAGATAAACATTAGTAGTGATAGTAAAAGTTGTCTATTTATCAACTTTCAAGTTGGATATACAGTACGAATACCAATCTAAATTCTCACGTCAGGCCTCAATATTTTCGTCGAGTATTTATTAAAAGTAGTTTGTAAAACAAGTATACAAATACCGAGAAGTAGTTTTCCCCTCTTGTTGGTGTAGGCGACCCTAAGGAGTAATGACACGCCCCACAGAACGCACGTCATTCAAACTTACCAATCAGACATACACATACTAGTAGGCTAATTCCTGTGCAAAATCCGAAAATAACAAAAGAGTGCGGCTTCTGTAGTGTCTTTATTCTGTGGTATTAGTATAACTCAAAGTATTTTACCCAGAATAAAATTTCGACACAATTAATATTGAACAAAATTTGTGAATTTAAAAAAGGCCGTCTGATACTTTCCTTTATACATATACATTCCAATAGTTATCGACAAATGTAGATCAACCCAACAGAATATATTTCAATCACACTTGTATTTCCCAGAACTATTTAAGTCCCCTGTTGGACCAGTCACCCAAGCCTTTGTGCAATTTTCCCCTGCCTCTCAGTCTTCGCTCCGTCCCCTGTTCAGTCCCCTGTATCCCTTGCACATGTATAAGATAAACAAGCCGGCTCAGTAATGCAGTTTCGAGGCAATATCGTTTTATCGGAGACCCATCACTATGCCTGTTCCCTTTTAGAATGTAGGCAAGGCATAATCGTTTTTTTATAGGCGCTTCGTACAGAGTTTCAAAATATTTTTTTATTAGAATCCATTGTTGGCATTTTTTTATAATAATTTTGTAAGGCCCATCTACACAGACTAATTAAATTAATTTTAGTTAATAATAAATATTAAGGTATTGTGGACTGAAACATGTAGATCAGTTAGCTAATTTATTTTAACATCGTAAGTATCCATTCTACTACATGATTTTACTTTTTACCTTTATCAAGCGGCTTCAAAAAGGAGAACGATGATGATCTGCAATCAGGTTTTTTATTCATCACAGTCATTCTGACTATCCTACCCATAGACTCATGAATAAACCAGATCTCTAAAAAAACTTGTACTGTCATCTGTAAAATTATGTGGTAGGTAACCTACAGTATTACTGGTGCTACAGTAAATATTCCTGCAGCGTTATTTCAATGCGATATTACAAAAGGCCGCATAAATGTACAAGACACCAAGTCGAATAAAGACGTCCGTGTGATGCATTTGCGGACGATATCGCTTTCCGGCCTAGGCCACTACCATCAACGCCGACGCCGGCATGTGGCCCGGAAAATGCATATTGAAAACTGTTTGTGATATTATATTATGACAGGAACATTCCGAAATGGTAGTGTCATATTTTTGTTATGCAAATGTTAGAACATTTCGTGTTGTTTCTACAAAGGGAATACTGGTATTACTGGTGCTACATCTAATATTAATCCTAGCATTCCTAACATGGAAAAGTTTGGTTGTGCGATCCACTATTAACGTGAATAATAAAAACTCGTTTAAGCCCACAATTTCCTTTTGAAACAGTCGATATAGATATACATAATCAGCCGTTAACAACTGACGGAATACTGAGAAGATGAGACTAACAGTAAAATAACTAGTTTTAATTAAAATCGTGGCTTATTTTGTTGACATCCAAGTACAAAAAACTAGCTTTGTCAGACACAATTTTATCAAGTGCAGGTCCTGACAAGTTGTTTTAGTTTCATAAACCTGGAATTGTATTAAAAAAGCCATCTCGCCCGCTTCAGAGCAATAACTTTTGAACAATCCAATTTAGCCGCTAACTTTATTAGGTAAACGGGAAAAAGCCGTTGCGGTGTCGAAAGTATTTTAAGTATCCATTGTTGTTAATGTTAATTATTTTAACATGAGTACGTTAAAATAATTATTGAAAATATTATGAATGCTCAGTATTGTTAATGGTTCTGTGAAATTTTGACGTGATTAACGTCTTATAAATCAATGATCGCGCACGAAAAAGCACGACTCATTGTCACATTCCGCCTGAGCCGAGCGTGCAAGCGAGAGCGCGGAACAAGCGATAGAGAGCCACGATCGGCCTAAGCGTTCGGCTTGTGACACATCTATCAGATCTCTTTTCCACTCCATCGGCCAGCACTCAATTCATAAAAGTATGCAATTTTTTATCAATGTTTTCTTATGACGTTATCCCGTAAAATTATCGTCCGTAAACCGACTTTACAGACAATCAATTTTTTATGTAATTAACGAGGTCATTCGGGCGTTAACTTATTTATAGTGGGCAAGCGATTGCGCGGGTGCATGCCCACTTCGTCTCTTCCTCTGTGGGCCAATGGACCGTTAAACCGGTACGATCGGAAAACGTTGAGATGCAGCGAGGCCGTAAGTCACTAAGTGGATTCTGACTAGGGCCCTTGAGGTTTGTCGCATTACCGTGCTGCATCTATAGTAAAACAAGAATAGTCCCATATCGACGCAGACTTTTATTTTATGAGAATCATATTAAACTAATGTATTGTAGTAGACCCGTTCTCTTTTAGCCCGCTGATGTGATTTACCGGGCTGTGGCTGCTGTGACTGGTTACAGCTTCTTGGAGCCACTAGAGAAGAAATTGTGGAGGGTGATGTAAATTTGGAAAACTCCACTACACAAATTAACGATGAAACAGACGACGAAGCATGCTGATTTAAGTGTGTGTTGACTCTTGGCTTACAAGCTCCAGTTATATATTTACCGTCAAATGTTTTGCCGTAATAGAGTTCCACTAGACGCCATATGTTTGACGTAAATTGAAGGTAAAGCGTTATGATCCACAATACATGCTTTAAATTGAATTGAAAAGCAATTAATTATGTGTGAGCCGTTGTTACCTATAATTGGGCAAACATCCCGTTTGTTAATAATGTATTTTAATTATGCTTAAGTGTAATGTATTATCTGTTTGTAATCTTTAAATAAAAAAAGAATGAAAACCAAATCGACGCCTAGTCCTATCATGATGATATGTAGGAGCGACACTTACAATCCGTTTACCCATCACCCACATAGATATAAATATGTACATACATACTTAATATCATCTCAAAAGTGCATTGGAATTGGTTATTCAACACCAGCACAACATTGTCTCTTGGCATGACCTGTATTTCACATTTCAGTAAGTGTAATTTACCGCCAACGGCACCAACTCAACACTGAGCCGTACTGCTACTGTCGTATCCATTCATCGCGGAACACGTCACCCGTGCATTGTTTTATAAAAGCGGCCAAGTTCTAAAAGTCACCTCAAGGACTTAATGCCACTAAAAAGAGGTTTTCCAGCATCAGTACGACTTGTTACACGTTTGAGTAGCTCTAATTACTCATCACCCTTGCGACTTGAGTCAACTCTAATTTTCCCGAGCGACTCTGGTCACAAGTGGACGTTTTGTCGGGGAACACGTTGCAACGTCGTCAATTTTCAGAGACGTCATCAAATAGTTAACTTCACAAACGCTTCTGACATGTCGCTAACTGTATCACGCGAGGTGTATTACAAACGTTCTAGAAGCCACATAAATAAGTGACTTAAAAAAATAACACACCTAACCGCTTAATGCTATCTAAGAATTATTATGGACACCTAAAATAAAATGCCATCGATTGCATTTGACTGAACGGTATAGTTTGATCGGTTTCACTCACTTTAATAGTATTTTTGACTATACAAAAAATTCCGTTTTTGGATTATCAGCCTTTCAAGGGTTTTTGTCGTAACTGAGTTAAGTTTTACGCGGTCAATTTCTAAGAGCCATGTCAAAGATTGGGCACCAATATTACCTATACAAGGTGTTGCCTGTAATAAGAGCAATAAATTAATATTATATAGATTCTACTCTTCAAACTGGACAACATTTGTTCAGCAACTTTAAAAAAAAGTCAGTTTTAAGAATTTCATTATTTCAAACAAATTAAATAGGATTTTCATTGACGTCGTCCAACATTGACATTCCCTGAGCATTGACATAGCTGTCATTCTACTACTATCGGACATTTCGCAATACATTGCTTCTTTGTCTAAACATTATTCTACAAAATATGATTTAATACACGTTATTTTCAGAAGTTGCATAACAAATGTTGTCCAGTCTCAAAGGAAGAATCTATGTTTTAATTTAGTGCTTCTATTACAGGCAACACGCGGTATAAGGCCGCTGTCCGAGCTCGAGCCGTATTACACGTTTGAGTAGTTTTAATTGTCCGGCTCGCGACCCACTGACTAATCGAGTGTTTTTTTTACGATTCAAGTCACTAGAAGAATTCTTCTCAACTTGAACTGTATCGTATGAAGTGTACTGGCGCATGGGTGAAAAATAAAGTCTTTTAATAATACAACCAGGGGGGTATTACGACCAATTTAAGAGAGTTGATGGAGATTTCCCCATATCATCGCCATCCGTCACATATGACGTGTCCCTACTTAACAAGTGACGATATCGCTAGAACACGCAACTTCGTCAATCCGGTCGCGCTTAATTTGCGTTTCCTTTGTATAGGACGGTATAAATAACAGGCGTATACTTTAACTTGACCGTGTAGTGCATGAAATCAGTCAGTTACGTTTCGTTCTAAACAGAAATTCATATGCATGTATATCATTTTTGACAATCATTACCGCCTTTGTATTTCCAAAATTGAGATGTGATATGTCACTTGAAGCTCATCGCATTTTAATGATAGTTCAAAGGCGATATCACTGTTATCTAATAGAGTTTTGACGTTTCGCGATCTCTCAAACGGCATTCTCGAATTAAGTCTCTGTATCCTTCAATCATAATGAAATATTATTCGAGCTCTCCTTGTATTCGACTCGATTTTTTTATACAAATGACGCTAAAAGCCGACAATATGGCCATAGTATGTAGTCGCTGATGTTTCCGAGCACGTGGTACCTATTACACGTTTGAGTGCCTCTAATTGCCGGCCACTGCCATCAGCTTTACTGCACTTTATGGCTTTACGGTCTTGCATTTAGATATAGTATTTTGCACAGTGGAGTTAATAATACAATTTCATAATGCACACTTATTTTGTCACCTATCTCATCAATTTTCTGAGCGTGACTACATTAGCAGCAAGCGTCACCGGTATGTACACGTCTGAGTATAATGCCGATTCTGCTGTACGCGACTGAGACGTGGTGTCTCTCTACAGAGGCGATATTAAGCGTCTTGATACTTTTCACATGAGGTGCTTATGTTCGATACTTCGCCTTAAGTGGCAGGACCGAGTATCGAACACCGAAGTATTGAGACGTACCAATCTTAGTGGTATAGAGGCCCTGCTCATAAAGGGTCAGCTGCGATGGTGCGGACACCTCGTACGCATGGATGACACAAGACTACCAAAGGCTGTCTTCTATTTGCAGTTGAAAGATGGAAAGCGCAAGCCAGGGGGTCAGTTTTTGCGGTTTAGAGACGTCATCAAACGTCATTTTACCGCGTGCAACATCCCATGCGAGGGTTGGGAGGGGATAGCACAACAGAAAGGAGTATGGCGCAGCTCTGTTCATGAGGCCGTCACTGATTTTGAGGAGCGTCGCTTGCAAGACCTCGATTCAAAACGCCTAAACAGAAAGACCCGTCCAAAGCCTTCCTATACCTACACGTATAATGATAAAGGTGAGTTGTTTTGTGTGCCTTGTAACAGAACCTTCAAAACTGAATTCGGTTTTGCAAGCCACATCCGTGCACATGACCGACGCTCGTGAAGGTCAAGGAGCCAGGTTTCGCCATTGACGGATACGTCAAGGAGGACGATATATACACGTCTGAGTGCCTATGATTGCCGCCCACAGCCGCCAGTCTTGTTGCACTTTTGATACTAACGTTCATTAATGGATACATAAAATAATATAAATTGACGACATGAAAATATATATCTTTATTTGTAACCAAGCTCAGCTATATTCTGAACGAAATATCACTAGTGGTGTGCTTTGCTAACTTGTATCACGTACCTATTTATAACACATCTGAGTGCCTCTAATCGCCGCCCACAGATGTCAACTGTGTTCCATATTATGAACTAACGATATCTAGACACGCGGCAGCGTGTCCAGCCAAGTTCACCGCAGGAACTGGCGAGCAGCAGCCGTGTGTTATATTACACGAACCGTTTGGAGCCACTTTTGACCCCCCCATAACTCCAAATCTATTTAACATAAAAAAATGAAATTTGGCTTATGTATTAAGATCCTTTAGAACAAGTAGAACCCCAAATTTCATTAATATAGATTAAATAGTTATTGAGATATTAAAGTCCAAAAAACGGTATTTTTATCACTGACTGACTGACTCACTAGTAATCAAAAACCTAACCCACTTCCAGGTGACCTAGAAAGGTGAAATTTGGCATCCAGCTTAGTAATTGTGTGTGTATACATATAAAAATCGAAAACAGTGATTTTTTAATTTTTTTTATTATTATTATTATTGATGGTTGTTGCCTCAGAACTCTGTCATTTATAAACCGATTTGGAAAATTCTTTTTTTGTTTGAAAGATATACTAGAATAGCATACCTATACACTCACACGCACACACACATACATGCACATAAAAATCCAATACGTACTAACCGTTTTGGAAAATTCTTTGTTTATTCAAAACTTTCAAAAGATGTACTAGAATAGCACACAGAACTAATTAACAAATAATAATTAAGTAATTTACACATCATAATAATTTCTGTACAAAAAGTAATGATATCCCATCAAAAACATAAATGTAAAATGAGAGCCAAGTTCAATATCGCGTGCACTTCGCCGACAAAAGAATTGAGATCTGCAAGGGCGCCAAGTTCTTTGCCCTAAAATTTTAAGATACAAGGACATGCGACATACTCGATGCATTTATTTTACTTGGGGTGTAATTCAATATCAAGACTTGACTTGGCTAGTTTTAAAATATAAATTTATATTATAAATCAAAATCAATCAAATCATTAACCTATTTTCGTAAAGGTAAGTACGCAAGTTAGTGTACGTCTTGTTACTTATACCTACTGTTAGCTTGATAATGAACTATGACTATGTTTCTTTTATAAAATTTAGTTAGTTTGTGAAAACTAGCCAAGTCCAATCTTGATATTGAATTACACCCCAAGTAAAATAAATGCATCGAGTATGTCGCATGTCCTTGTATCTTAAAATTTTAGGGCAAAGAACTTGGCGCCCTTGCAGATCTCAATTCTTTTGTCGGCGAAGTGCACGCGATATTGAACTTGGCTCTCATTTTACATTTATGTTTTTGATGGGATTTCATTTACGAGTAGTAATTATGCTGTAAAAAGAAAATACTACCATTACTATGTAAACATATTTTTACTTGCCACCAAGCTTAGAACTTTCTGAACGAGATACCTCAACAGTGGCACGCGTCGTCATCATGTCCGTGCACATGTAATTTAACGTCTGAGTGCTTCTAATTGCTTCCTTTAGCACAGGCTGTCGTACCAACTGCACTGGAGCTTACGATATTTTTGGATAAGTACTAATAGTTACCAGAATAAAAAAATAATCAACACTATTCCACAGTTAGTCACCAAGTTTAGATATTATCCAAGCGAGATCTCAACAGCAGCAATCATTGCCGACGTGTCCGAGTAGTGCTATTTATTGCATGTCTGAGTGCCTCAAGTTTCGATATTAAATAGTCAAGTCCTATAGTATAAATCAGTATTTCATAGTGCATTATAACTTTATTGGCCACTAACCTCAGCTGTTTGAGTGCATCTAATTAGAAAATTTAATAGATACTGTAGGGACTGCCGGGAGATAGCCTCAGAGGAGGAATAAATAGAGCAGCGAGAGGTACTTTAAATTACTTTATTGCCCGAAGGCTAGATAAAGAATAAATCATATTTTTACAATTTCTACAATTATTGACGGACGTCATTCGTCCATTCTGAATTTCAAACAATCTTTATTTCTTATATCAGTGGCCAGGCACCGATAGTGAAGCATAACCTTCACATTTTCCGCCGTCTCGGGGTGAACGAGGGACATTCGTCTTACTAAAGAGACACTAGACACAACTACTCCTGCCTAACATATAAGAGGTCCCTACCTATGCAGGGATACCCATACATTTATACCCAGATGGTCTCTTGCTAAGAGATAACCAGGGTCAGGACATGTGCGAACACTAGCCTATGGCATTTTACGTGATCCGACATGTTGTCTGACATTGGCTTCGCCTTGACAAAAACCCCGCTAAAAAGGCAAGGCACCAACTTAACTACCCCAAGTGTCATTCGACTTAATATACTAAAGCATAGACCATTCGATACAATATTAAAAATGACAGGCTTTAACAAATTAATCGCCTGGTGTAACACCGGCCTAAATAAATTATCCGATTAAATCGTCTCGAGTAGTTTTTGGAGTAGTAGGGCCTCGTGCAGGGTCCGTCCGGATTGTTACTACCGTCTTGCCTGCTAACCCACCGCCAAACAGCAATGTTCGCATTGTTGTGTTCCGGTGTGGGGGTAAGATAGCCGGTGAAATTACTAGCATAGAGGCATTCTATCTTCGTCCTCCGGGTAGGCAAGCACTTGTGACTCTTCTGGTGTTGCAGGTGTTTATGGGCGACGGTAATCGCTTTCCATCAGGCGATACGTTTGCTCGTTTGCCCCCTGATATAAAAAAAAAAAAAAAAAAAGAATGTTCCCACCTTAACTGCCTGGAGTATGACACATGACACACGTCGCATGCCCCAAACAGTTGTACCGTGGTATATCACTGCCCTTATATTAGATGCTTGAAAACATTGTCTATGACACTCGCTTCAAACATCCATACAGGACTAACAAATAGTGATACCCATCTACCACTAGCTTTATATTAGAATCCTGGCACATATTAGATATGTCCCAAGAATCTGTACCCATCCTAAAAAATAAAACCGTTACCTTATAATTGATTTCACGACCATAGACAATGGCATTACACGTCATATTGACATGTCAAATGCCATGTCATTGTCAATTCGTGAGATCAGTCATAAATAAAACACGAAAGTTATTCTTTATTAAAATTCCTACCTATTTCCAATTAATAATTAAAATTAATTATTTATTACAGCAATAAAATAAAATCTTCAGTCTGCATCGGCCCGATGCAGGTTGCATGAAGTCCTTGGCACCACGGGCCAAGACCTCATGATCCTGCCGCCCCTGGAGGATGAATGCGCGAGGCATTCAATCACACCAGCAGCTGAAATCCCAAGGAACTGGGACAGCCATGGCCCTTGCAGTGTCGAATTACATGAAAAAGAAAAACGTATTAGCATACACAAATTAAAATGCTGGAAATAAAGTATTATAAATAATTATTGGAGGCCTGAGAAAGCAATAAGTTAAAATTATTTCAAGTAAAGGTATTGAAAGTGCAATAAATTCAAGTGCAATAAATTTATAGTGCAAGAAATTAAAAATTGAACTTCCTATAGTAATATCTTAGAAATGCAGCTAATATATAGTGGAAAGAAATTAAATTATAGTTACAACAGTGACACTTGCAAATGCAACAAACACAACTGCATCCTTGTACAGTCAGCCTGAATTAAAAATTGCTGAAAAATAATAGTTTTATTATTTACACCCTAGAAATATAGAACTGTTTATATTAATTAGAATTAACGATTAAAGAATCTCTTCAATCTGTTAACATGAATTATTACATTCTTGGCACGACCATTAGGAGTGAGTCTTTGCACCACATAATTCCATGGAGACAATCGGTGGATTATCTTATAAGGTAATAATTTATGCACAACGATTATTATTTGTAGGACCTTATTAACATCTAGAACCATCATACACCTAGCATAATTATTATGGGACAATTATTTACATCCTAATAAACACATATTCTACAAATTATATATTATGGTTCATTATTGCCTGATAGAAGCACAGCGTTTCGATCGGCGTCCACGGTGTCCAGCGGCGCTCTTCAGTTCTTGAGCGGCCCTCCTCGCTCAGGCACGCTGCTCCTGATGTTGCACTTTCTTGACAAGCACTCGGTCCGGCACAGCACATATTAATCAAATAAAGTTTTACTAGCAACATATTGTATAATTAATGATAATGGCTGAACTTGAAGGCTTCCACTCTTTAAGAACATTTGTTACATCATTTGACAACACTGAAACTGAATGTTTCTCACTGGCAAAATTCCATACTTTCACTGACAATTGCTTGTCTGATGTCAACAACGTGTGCTTCAAGCGTAAAGAAACAAATTATTGGGGATTCTTGCGATTTTCGCCGACGATGATAAAATCTTTGTACATGCCTTCGGCTCGACGGGAATTCGTTGTTTAACACTGAAAGAACATCCTCAAACGATGTCTGAAATTAATCTGTAATACGGTCCCCGAAAATTTATACCGTAATTGCCATTTGTGATTATTTTAATTCGTATTTTCACACGGGCCAATATTTAAACGTCGGAAAAGCATTTTCGTATGGAATCCAAACAAATCGAATGCACAAACAAATTATAATCGCATGGGATGAAAAATGATAATGGGTGATTCAATGATTCGTCAACTTCACCCGTCTGTCGAACTCGCTCCTTTACGGCAGTGCCGTCAATACATACAATACCACACCGATGGCAATTCGCAATTGCCAAATCTGCACTTATTCTTCGTTGTGCTTCGTGCGCGTATAGACGGTGCGCTTCGCTCCTGTCCGGCTCCTATGCAAACCGTAAGCTTTCAGTACGTAATTGTAACACATGCCCGAGAATCTGTGGACAAAAATTAATTGGGAGCGGGGGAACTTTCAAAACTCTCGCGACTCTAGATATAGGGTTTGCTGCCTCCACCAAGTGTAGGGACTGCCGGGAGATAGCCTCAGAGGAGGAATAAATAGAGCAGCGAGAGGTACTTTAAATTACTTTATTGCCCGAAGGCTAGAAAAAGAATAAATCATATTTTTACAATTTCTACAATTATTGACGGACGTCATTCGTCCATTCTGAATTTCAAACAATCTTTATTTCTTATATCAGTGGCCAGGCACCGATAGTGAAGCATAACCTTCACAATACCTAGTTATTATGTTCTATAAAAATATCATATCAATAATAGATAAGTATTATATCCTATAAAAATATATTTAAATAAATCACTGTTTTAAAGTGCATATTATAATTTTATTGGCCACTAACCTCAGCTGTTTAAGTGCATCTAATTAGAAAATTTAAAACATAAGTATTATGTCCTATAAAAATATCAAAGCAAAAATAGATAAGTACTAGCAAAGTAGTGATAAAATAAAATGTTTTAACACTAAATAATGATATAAAAGTCATATAATAGCAACTCGGAGCTGCTATTTTGTATATTGGCGACTTGTATCATCATCTAGCTGTATAATATTATACAGCTATATCGTGATAAGAATTGATGACATAAACGTTTACAGGACTTCTTACTACGGCACATATAACACAGCTGCACAACAGTATCCCTAACTGTGATTTAGAGCAATTTCGTTGCATATCAGATAAATACAGTGCCTGTATACAGCTAAGTAACTCTATTGTGGCTTATAATGCGCTGCAATATCGCTGGTGATATATCAGTGCACTAATGGAGCTAACTCGAGATATATAAGAACATAACGCAGCTGATATGCGTCTAAAGTATCATATAATGGCGTTTCCTTAACACCAGCAGCATAAAGTTGTTTAAAGATCTACATTAACACTAAACAGTTGCAAATATACTTTTTAAGACCTTTTATATCATCAGTGACATATAAACATTATTGTTACTATTATAACGCTAAATAAATGTATATCAGCTGTTGTAACCTCATTTATAGGATCTTTATGATAGACAAACCAGCATCGAGAATTCGGAAGTTGGTTCCGTAGATACAAAAAATGAAATCTTAACAGAACCTTGTTTAGGATACCAAGATGACTTGTTTGCGACTGACAATTTTGATGACAATGGAGAAGATGAAAACATATTCTTCCACAGCCATTCAAATCTGTTGAGTGTTATGAAATTACTTCTGCTTGAAAAACAGTAATTGACCAAAAATATAACCACTTTCATTTCACGCAAATGAGTTGAACAATATTGAAGATACTTTATTTATTACCTAAAGGTAGGTACAGTAAGGGGTTTTACCAGTTTTATTAAGGAACCCGAAAGTGTTTGGTAATGGCGGTGGGAAACTGTAAATTTGTGATATATCGGTAACCAGAACACATTTTAGATACATATTGGTGACTTTAAATAATTTGCTATTTTAAATATTTTTTATTTAATTAAATATTCAGTATTTAATAGGGGCATGAAAAAAACACAAATAATATGCTATTATTTCATCAATAAAATTTTGAGCGCATGAGAAATTAACCGTTATGCACGTACCTAAAAGCAACTTGACACTACTTACTAACACAAAAATAGTTTGCTATTTTATTATACTTACAAAACTGTTAATTGTAAGGTCTTATTTTTTCATACAACTTTATTTACACATAACACTCAGTATTTAGCACTAATGATATGCGATATAAAAGAATCCCTAATAACAATATAACAACAAACAGCTCTATATCAGTATTGCTGTTACTTTGTTATCATAATTTAGTGATATAGTGATTCAGGCACCATTGGTGTAACGCTAAAGAGATTCATAAAACATTGTAGTATCATGGATATACATCAAAGTAGTGACGTGCGGTGCCAAAATACACATGATATATCATCGAATAGCTGTAAAACTGGGGCCACTTCCCAGTGATAGAGATGTTTCTATCACGGATATAAAACTGCGTCTGTCACTGATTTACAGCTAAATTTGGTTCAGTTTTGCTAGTTGGGATATTATGTCCTATAAAAATATATTTAAATGAATCACTGCTTTATAGTGCTTATAACTGTACTGACCACCAATCTCCGCTATTTCCTAAAAGGAACCGAATCCAATTATTGAGCAGGCTTCGTCGATGTGTCGGAACACGACGTCGTGCTATTACATGTCTGAGTGTCTCTAATTTCTATATTAACTAAATGTACAGTCCTACAGTATAAATGAGTATTTTATAAAGCATTATAACTTTATTGGTCACTAACCCCAGCTGTTTGAAAACTAGTATGTCATATTATGTTTTATTGTGCATATAACTTTATTCGCCACCAATCTCAGCTATTTTCTAAGAGAGAATTGCAGCTATTTAGCAGTCTGCGCCGATGTGTCCAACCAAGCACGTGCTATTACACGTCTGAGTGCCTCTAATTTCGATATTAAGTAACATTATAACTTTATTGGTCACTAACCTCACCTGTTTGAAGGATCTAATTAAGAAATTTTACAGATAACTAGTATGTCATATAATATGTTTTATAATGCATATAACTTTATTGGCCACCATTCTCAGCTATTTTCTAAAATACTGCAGCTATTGAGCAGGCTTCGCCGATGTGTCCGAGCATGTGCTAATTACACGTCTGAGTGCCTCTAAAATTACGAAAATTCGTAGATAAAGTACGTATGTACTATAGGATAAATAAATCACTGTTTTACATTGCATTTAACTTTATTGGCCACCAATCTCAGCTATTTTCTAAAAGAGACCTGGAACTATTGATCAGGCTTCACCGATGTGTCCGAGCACATGCTATGACTCGTCTGAGAGCCTCTAATTGCGAAATGGCGTCATATAGGGGATACATTTAGATCTATAGTATAAATAAATTACTGCTTTATAGTGTATATACAATAACTTTATTCGCCACCAATCTCAGCTATTTTCTAAAAGAGAATTGCAGCTATTGAGCAGGTTTTGCCGATGTGTCCGAGCACGTGTATTACACGTCTAGGTGCCTCAAATTTTGATATTAAATGGTTAAGTCCTACGGTAAAAATGAGTATTTCATAATGCGTTATAAGTTTATTGGTCACTAACTTCAGGTATTTCAGTGCATCTAATTAAGAAATTTTATAGATTTCTAGTATGTCCTATAGTATAAATAAATCACTGTTTCATAGTGCATGTAAGTTTATTGGCCACCAATCTCAGCTATTTTCTAAAAGAGAATTGCAGCTATTGAGCCGGCTTCGCCGATGTGTCCGAGCACGTGCTATTACACGTCTGAGTGCCTCTAATTGCCGCCCGCAGCCGTCGGGTTATTGCGCTTTATGAACTTACGGGGTTTTATTGCTACGAAATATTAAACGTGTTATAGAGCATAATATACCGACGTGCGAATGCTTATTGTTTATTATAATTACTTGATTTTATAAAAATATTGGTTTAAATGTTCGCAGTAGTAGAATACTTTTGTCTAGTTGGGCAGAAACATCTAAAGTCAGCTGACTTTGATTTTATATCACTTAATGAGCGTACTTATTATCAACCTATATCCTAAAGATGAGGTTCCCAATACGTATTTATTTTATGTTTGTTACCTTAGAACTGTATCATTCCCAGATTGATCCCATAAAATTTTGGTGAAAATCAATCTATGAGTAGGAAATCGAAGCAATTCTTCAAATAATATGGTGATGTCGGTGTTTTTATATAGCATCTTGTTATTGTCCAGTTGTTATCTAAAATACTTACTGTTTTTCTCGTTGAAGTCTGTTATTTTTTGTGAAAAATTTAATATCTGATCTCCAAGTGTGAGATTATTCGAGACGGATCATAGAAATAAAAGTTTATAAAAACTATGGATAGATATTATTATCCAAGTTTAAGTTTAATAACAAACTAATTAAACAACAATGAAAGCCAGTAAAAGCTACGAAGTAACCACAACTAACACCGTTATAAAACGCCCGCAATTTCAATTGAAAAAGTTGAAAACCTCAGCTTGTGGAGCGTTTCACACGATTGCTTCAAAGGGCTTTTAGAGCACATAAACACGGTAATTATCTCGAGAAGAGAGCCAATGGAATTCTAACCAGAAGAAAACATAGTGGATGTAGAGAGATGTAGTATATAAATATACTAAATACTTTATCAAATTAAGCCTACCTACACCTCATACTAAATTGCCGGAATCATATCCCATTTGCAGGGTTTTCATAATGCTGGCTGCGTTCCCTCTTTGTATTGTTATGTCCCTTGAGAAAGGAACGAGCCAGCAGAACGATCTCCAGTGATGAAGAGTTATATTTACTCAGCGCATGGACAAGTGGGTGGACATTTGAGCTTCACTGGCCAAGCGTTTCCACGGTGAACGTAGCCGCCCCACTCTGCTCTCAGCGAAAATGCAACCAGCACCTCTTGACACGCGACTCTTTCTTGCGCGAGATATGCTCCCTATTCCTTTCTGTACAGTGACGGTGACGGGTAATGCTATATCGCACAACATGACTCGCGAACCATAGTTGTGCTAGACGGACAGGAGGGATGGCACAAGTGTCCACACATATGGCGTCATAAATGAGGGGCAGCCCCAGTCGCCATGGCACGAGGATCGCACCGTTGCTTGGGCTGCTTGCACCGTAGAGTTTGTATTGTACCGTTTGCGGTTATTTACGTAACGGTCCATAATACCGTTTTGTTTCGGATGCGATTACAATTAGACCATAGTGATAAGAAGATCTCACTCCCACAAGTAAGTTAAAAGCCTATCATTGACCATCGCTTCTTAGCTCCACTTTCTGATTTTATTCGTGCATTTTGAATGCAAAACAACGAAAACAATAAAATTCTAAGCCAGCTGTAACCAAACCGTTTAGAAAAAATTATAAATAAATATGATAATCTTTGAATCAACGGTTTAAAATAAAAAAGTGTGTGTGTCAGCTCCGACGCACGACTGGAGTTTACTCTTCAGGCCAGGCGCGCACCACGATTTTTTTTTAGTCGCGCGATAATTTTGTCGCAGAAATAAGCGTACTTCTGGGTTTATGAAAATCGTGGTGCGCGCACTCTCATATAAACCCATATCTTGCATTTATGCGACAAAATTATCGCGCGACTAAAATCGTGGTGCGCGCCTGGCCTTAAGAACGATTATAAAATATATACTCAATACGTTTATTGCACATAATGATTAGTAAATAGTTTAAGTATCACATTATGTACCCTGTTGGGTGCTGCAAACAAGAACGAGAAGGTAGGCATTTACATAATATTAATATACGAGTATAATATACAGCAAAATTACAATATTTTACAAGGAAAATTTACTTCCGATTGATTTTTAACAAATTGGAGAGATCATGAGTAGTAACTAAATAAGGAAGCGTGATGTAAAGCGCCCTCGAGCGGCTAGTTTAGTTACTAGAGTCTGCAGTGCTACGGAAAAAAACCGTATCTTACTATGAAATCCATACAAAGATACGACCTTTCTACCGTAGTATCGCAATACTTTTTTTTTTTTTATCTATTAATTAAGGAGCTTTGATCATTTTTATGAACATGCCAGCTCCAGCAGGCCTAATACACAACATCATTCATCTAAAAGACATAGATAAATAAAAACATAAACCGTATAAACTTAAAAATAACATGTACACGAAAACAACTAAATTTGTATACACTATTTACATAAAAACAACTGTATACAAATTTAGCCGATTCCGATAAGGGTTCCGCCAATATTGAATTGAACATTACATTCAAGAAAGATCTGGTATTAGACCTAGCCATTTACATTAGACAAAAACAAACGTACAAAATCACCTTCCTTAAAAAAATCCAAAATCTCCTTAACAACAACTCCAAACAGCGTATTGAACTTCTCCTCCCAACTTTCGGTAGAAAACAAAATATCCTTCGTCTTCTCAACCAGCCTTTCAAAAGTAATACGTCTCTTCTTCTTGTCCTTACTTTGTCTTTTATCTTCCATATCAGCCCGCACAATAGTGACCAATAGACACTCGGACCTCTTCACATCTGTTACTCTTTTTGAATTCCGCGGCTTACGAACCTCTTGTTGTGGCTCGCTCTCTAATCTGTACTGACTTACTGATCGCTGGCCCTCAGCCTGACAGACAGAATCTTCAGACTCTTTAGATTGTAACGGCTTCGACAAAACAGCATCTCTATATGACTTTCCAAAACTTAAGTCATTCTCAAAAACAGATGGCGCATCCTGACTACAAACATCCGTATCCTTTTTTTCCTTATTTTGCATATACAACCAAAAAACCCGTTTATATATACATCCCTCAGCAGACATAATCCTGCGAATTTCTTACTCCTTCACAAAAACCGGGCACGACTTATCTAAGGCCATATGGCTGCCTTTACAATTAATGCATCTAAAAATAGTCGTTTCGCAATTGGCATGCTCCCCGCCGCATTTCGGACAAGTAACTTTAGTAGTAGGACAAAACCTGCTCAGATGACCGAACTTCCAACATATTGAACATTGGGTAACCGGGAAAGTGTACTGATTTACCTTAAATCAGCAACCGTAGGCATAAACATATGGCGGTAAAGAATTTCCCTTAAAACACAGACGAATAGCATCAGCCTTAACCCAACGCCCATCATGATCCAAACGGTTTAGTCTACATATTGACAAAATGTCTTCAGACCCTTCAATATTCTTTAAAAATTCGTCTTCCTCAACCTCTAACTCAACCTGCCTTATAATTCCATAAGTGCAGCATGCCATATTAGACCAATAAGAACGTCTCGTCTCATTGTTAAACTCCTGAGAAGCCAGAAGCTTCTCCGCATCATCCTTAGAGTTAAACTGTATGCGAACTTTACGTAGACCCATAAACTTGACGGATAAAATTCCTTTTATACCCTTAAATTGCAGCAACTTTGCCAAACCAATCTGTTTCGGTAAATCTTCTTTTGACACTATATAAACTTCAAATAGCTTGTCAGGCACAGGCACACCGTACGGCTCCAGCTGCGTTTTGGCGGTTGCTAAATCCCGCAAGCGTTTAGGTTTCCTGCCTATTGTGATAAAACTATCACTACAACCACAGCTTTCGTCGCTTCGCTCAGACCACAAGCACGCTTCACCGCTATATGCCGCACATCCGACATGGACTCAGCGTCCGATACAATATCCGATTGACTCGGCCCTGCCTTACTATCAAACTCCACTTCAGATAGCCACGACGGAGCTGCCCGCTGCCCACATTCTTAAAGTGACGTATCACTCACGACACCTCGACTTGACTCACTCATCGCAAAAACAGCGAAAAGGACTCTAAAACTGAATTAACTTATAAATAAAATAAAATTTGATAAAACTTTCAACCGTCGCCTTTGACAACCAAACGTCAATCCTCGCAATACTTATATTTTTGGAACGTATTTGCAGTGCTAATTTAAAAAGTCGTATCTCAGTATACGATCGGGGTAAAAATACGACTTCTTAATTTAGCAGGTCATGCGTTAAGCGTTATAGACTAAGCTCCCGATATAAAATGACCTTTACAGAGATGTTTATTTGATGAAATGTATTTTATATTTAGTTTTAAATGACAATAAATATATCGGATATGGGTTGCATAACAAATTTTAGTCCGGGTTATGTTTAGTTTAAAATTAAAAAAAATTTTTTTTACATTTCACCGATTTGATTAAGTATTAGATAAATTCATAATTAAATAATCTTTAATTTTATTTAATTTCAATTCAACAATCAGACCTTTGCAAAATGCTAGTAGGTATAGATTTACCTGTTTATACCTGGCTACCCAATAGTTGTGACGGGAAAAGAATAGGCAACCTAACGTTTGCATATTCTATGGGCTTCATACTTTCGATTGGTATAGAATTTATCTAATATTAATCAAACCGATGAAATGTTTAAAACCATTTTTTTTTATTATTAATTAAACATACCCTGGACTAAAATTTGTTAGGCAACCCATATGCAATATAATTATTGACATATTAAATTAAATATAAAATACACTTCATCAAATAAACATCTCGGTGAAGGTTATTTTATATCGGGATCTTAGTCTATAACGCTTAACGCATAACCTGCTAAATTACGAAGTCGTATTTTTACCCCGATCGTATACTGAGATACGACTTTTTAAATTAGCACGGCAGATACGTTCGATTTTACACCCCATATTTTTCATACCCCGGGCTTATATATGAAAATCGATTCTTAAGGAGTAAACTCCAAAAAACATGGTGTGTACCCACATAAAAAACTGAGACATCACAATGATTCATAAATTTAGAAATATGATAATTTTTATCCTTTAAAATGCACAGACAAACACAAAGCCAAATAAAAATTATCGGTTTACACCAATTTTTTTTAGTATTTACCTACCCTAAAATTGCCCGTTGCGTTCTTACTATACATTTACGCTTCACTTGTCATATTATATGTATTTTGGCGTGACGGCGTGTATGTCATGGCTGGTCATGGCTAAATATCGATGACTATATTGGGCGAAGCACGTGTAACCCAAGGGGTTTCTCATTACCCTTACGGTAGTTTCCGCTGATGTAGAGCTGGGTGAAGTGGTCGCTTAGCTCCAGTTCAGTGAAAACGAACTCTTAAGAGCTTATTATTTCTCACTCATAACCTTCATATGGGTCCCTTCGTTTCACCGACAAATATTTCGTAGTTTCGTAAAATATTTGTGTTCATTGAATTTACACTAGTTTTCTTTTTACGCTCCCCATCAGTGAAAACGCACCCTTAGCGGTTTCACAAATTGCACAATGTAACCGATGGTTGGTAATGAGTGCTGTGTATTATTACTGACTGAACTGTTAGTCTATTTCACCGATAAATTTAATATGTCGTAGTTCCTATTCCGTAGAATTCCATGTGTTCATGGAATTTACAGGGATAAGTTCGCCCTTGTACACATGTATTGTTTTTGAGTTTTTGTCAATATTGTTTTATGTGCAATAAAGTGTTTACATACATACATACATACATACATTTACATTGCTTTCGTTTTATTCCGTTCCGCATCAGTGAAAACGGACTCTTAGTCATTTCGTGAGTTGCACAAATGTGTTACCGAATGTTTGGAAATGAGTGCTGTGGTATTACTGACTGACCAGTGCCGGTTATTACACGTTCTGTTAGCATTGATTGCTTCTCATGTTGGTCGCCTGTGGCTTCCTCCGTTTCACCGATAAACACTTTGTAGAATTTTTCATTTTACCTCTTAAAAATTTCCCTGAAACTACACTCTAAGGAATACTTTACGAGTTTCCAAAATCTAACCTAGATTGATGTATGTTTTATTATTAGAAACTAAAAACCTTTGATGTTTACTTTCCCTGAACATTTTTTTTTGTTGCATGAAACACAATTTTCAATGGTTATTATTAATTTCAATTAGTAATTATACTTGCTAAACCGGGTCTATTGCGATATTTTTTATTAACCTTCATTGCCTGATGCTTCAACATGGTTTCACGTGCCGTGGTCTCAGATGTACCGAGGCGAGTTGTTATTGGAGATGTCGGTCAAATGTATCACTGCCCGACGGAATGTGTTATAAAACGGATGGGTAAGAATATAAAACTTCGACTACCACCCATATGTTAATATTTATTATCACCGCCACGACACACAACACTCACAAAGTTTAATCAAATTAATAAAATATAATAAATAAAATAAGTTTTTATTGGTTCAAAACATTACAAATAATGAATACAAGTGTTGAGGACTCCTAGTAGGTGTTATACCCCTGTGTCAAGAGGACTCGCTCTTCCAGAATAGGTACATTATCTTAATAGCCTCTATTAGTAAGATATACTTTTTTATATTTTAATTATGTGTACAAACCACGAGAGTATAAAGTATTCTATTGCAATAGATACTTTTTGTAATATCATAGCACTATTCACAATCGACCTGGATCCCAACATAGTTTACAGATTTCGAAATGTGTGATATTCTAACCATTCGAGTGAGTGGCACAGAATACTAAAATATTTAATACCACTGAAATAATAATACGTACGTTTGTTAATTACGAGTACACGGCGATCGAATGTTAATCCGAATTGGGTATTTGTTGATATTTGAATGAGTAATGCTCAGTTAAACGTAAATTGCAATTAAATATTAAAACATTCCAATTAATTACTGTGATTGACGCGTACGTAACACTACGCGGAATGGGTACTTTTATGTCGATTTAATTAACAAATATTTGGATATCTCGTACAAATCCACCTAACTCTAAACTGAACAATACTTATTATATTATGTAGATGACATATTCATAAACTTAATATTCTTACAATGTACAACATAACAGTTTATCGGAGGCAAAGTTAAATGTCTAATTCTATAATATTCTAAAACAATAAATATAATAATTGAGTAATTATATCTCTATGTGTAAGTAACATAAAACGCTAGTATATTCCTTCATTTATTTAGTTTTGGAACTGAAATACCCATTTTTTTATATAAACAATATTTCTCTAAATGCTTGTATAGAAATAAAAATTAAAAACATGTTATGCTTTGAGCGCGATTAGACCCACGTGCCCACGGCTTTCCGGGCTAGACGGGTGCATTACCAATTATGCTATCAAAGCCACTAGCCAAAGCATCGAATTTTTCAACCAGTTCCTTTTTTCTACATGCCTTAGGGCGATTTTTTAAACATATAGTTTACGCTAGACGTTAATGCTTTAATAAATGTATTTCTGTACCTACTTTCATCAGCCAATTCAACACGGTAATACCATATCAACCGATCTCTTGAGTCTCTGTTAGTACGAAAAGCCCGTAACAGACAGAAAACATGGCATTCTCTCTGTCATCAATGATGCAGAGGTCGCGGACCGAGGCACAGTGGTTCATCAATTTTGCAAGAACGCCGGCCACAATTCCCTCTATGCAGTGGACGACCCCTGGCCTAGTTGACACAATAGGCTTTGTGGTCGAAATTTGCCGGATCTGTCGTTTGTACGCTGAAATAGTACTTGAATACTAAAGTGCTAATAAAATACAGTCACAATTTAAGACAAAATTGTAGGTTAACTATTCACATTTTTTAGTAGAAATAAATTATTAAGATTAATAATTAATTGCTAAGATCCTATGAAAGTATCACTCATGCATTTGTCATTTGACCCTTCAATCGTTCAGTTGATGTGATGTTCAAATGTGAAAGTTGGCAATTTGATTACTCGAAAAAAAAATCTTTTTTTGACCTTGTGTGGTGTTTATTCACCAAGCGTTTGCTATATACTTCACTGGAATTTAATTTTAAAGGTACAAGTATTTTGTATTGCGTTACAGATAGGCAGGTATTTTAATGAAAAATATGGCGAGAATTGATTAATCGAAAAGTAAGAAAATGATGCCTAAAATAGTAGTCACTTTGTTCCAGAAAAATGACAAGTGCTTCTTTAAGTTTAATTAATAAGCTTCATAGGTTAGAAGTTTCGTTTTCAAATTTACTTTAGGAAAGATATTCAGCGTTGTTTTGTGTATACAATAGGATTTTTTTTTTATCGTAACTCGACTTATGGCTCCCGTTTACCGTTGGCGTATGGTTGTAATTATAATCATTTATTTATTTCGGAAAAGCAAAATATCCATAGTGTTAGTAAAACAAGTAAAATCTTAATCTAGTGTTAGTATTTACAGGTCCTTGGTAATTTGTGAGTAAGTACATAATCAATTTACAATGTTTAGGTTGTAATAGTAACTCAGATAGTAATCTCAAGACCCCGTATTAGATTGACATTAGTTTCCAGAGTAAGCGCTATTTTTGGAATAAAATTGTAGTCGAATGCAGCCTAAGACTATTATTACTGTGAAAAGGGGTACAAGGGGTTACACAGAGATTTAGAGTCATTACAATTGTGTTTGTCACTTGATGTTTTCAAAAAAGCATCACCTGTCGCCAAATGTCGAATCATTTTATACCGAAAAGTACAGTTCCTTCGTAATAAGCTATTATGTGCCTGAGTGGACGGATAACCTGTTGATGGTAGCGGACCTGACAGAATCGAACTTGGTGGCGGGCTACAGTCCGACCAAAAACAGTAGAAATTAAAAAGCGGCAATACTGTAGTGTCGTCCCTTTCTAATCAATCTTAGAAAACGGGGACGACACTACAGTATTGCTACTTTTTAATTTGTACTTTTTTTGGTCGGACTGTATACCGAAGGCCTTTGTTCAGCAGCGAATGACTATGGCTGATAGATAGAAGCTATACTGTTGAACCTCAGCAGTTTCTTTCCGAACAACATCAAAATTTAACAGAAACAACACGAAAATGAAGAGTACAGATAAAACGGTAATCTCACTCATACCCGTTGTGCCAATGCCGAATAGCTGCAGCATTGTTCGCGAGCTATTTACTATACATAACGGGTATATAATAAGTATATAGGTATAGCGATCACAGAGCCGTACATAGCGCTCGTTACCCTCTCATTTGAAATATGACGCAGTAAAAAGTACTGTGGCATTGTTGTAGAATTGTACAGCGAATAGTGGTGACTATTATTTAATAGTATTTTATGCAATAGTTGTATAAGAGGGGTCAAAAAAGCGAGTGACATTGGTTCAGACATGAGCTTAGCGAACATCTTAAGAGAAGATGCGACGAGCATTTTTGGAGTTTACTCCTTAAGAATCGATTTTCATATATAAGCCCGGGGTATGAAAAATATGGGGTGTAAAATCGAACGTATCTGCCGTGCTAATTTAAAAAAAAAAAAAGTGTGTGTGTCAACTCCGACGCACGACTGGAGTTTACTCTTCAGGCCAGGCGCGCCCCACGATTTTTTTTTACTTCTGTACTTCTGGGTTTATGAAAATCGTGGTGCGCGCACTCTCATATAAACCCATTATCTTGCATTTATGCGACAAAATTATCGCGCGACTAAAATCGTGGTGCGCGCCTGGCCTTAAGAACGATTATAAAATATATACTCAATACTCAATACGTTTATTGCACATAATGATTAGTAAATAGTTTAAGTATCACATTATGTACCCTGTTGGGTAACAGGTATGTATCCGTTACAGGTATGTAACTTGGGCCTCCTTAATATTGCAAACAAGAACGAGAAGGTAAGCACTTACATAATATTAATATACGAGTATAATATACAGCAAAATTACAATATTTTTACAAGGAAAATTTACTTCCGATTCATTTTTAACAAATTGGAGAGATCATGAGTAGTAACTAAAAAAGGAAGCGTGATGTAAAGCGCCCTCGAGCGGCTAGTTTAGTTACTACAGTCTGCAGTGTTACGGAAAAAAACCGTATCTTACTATGAAATCCATACAAAGATACGACCTTTCTACCGTAGTATCGCAATACTTTTTTTTTTTTTTTTAGTATTAATTAAGGAGCTTTGATCATTTTTATGAACATACCAGCTCCAGCAGGCCTAATACACAACATCATTCATCTAAAAGACATAGATAAATAAAAACATAAACCGTATAAACTTAAAAATAACATGTACACGAAAACAACTAAATTTGTATACTCTATTTACATAAAAAAAAACTGTATACAAATTTAGCCGATTCCGATAAGGGTTCCGCCAATATTGAATTGAACATTACATTCAAGAAAGATCTGGTATTAGACCTAGCCATTTACATTAGACAAAAACAAACGTACAAAATCACCTTCCTTAAAAAAAATCCTTAAATAAATCCAAAATCTCCTTAACAACAACTCCAAACAGCGTTTTGAACTTCTCCTAACAACTTTCGGTAGAAAACAAAATATCCTTCGTCTTCTCAACCAGCCTTTCAAAAGTAATACGTCTCTTCTTCTTGTCCTTATTTTGTCTTTGATCTTCCATATCAGCCCGCTCAATAGTAGGCTGATTGACCAATAGACACTCGGACCTCTTCACATCTGTTACTCTTTTTGACTTCCGCGGCTTACGAACCTCTTGTTGTGGCTCGCCCTCTAATCTGTACTGACTTACTGATCGCTGGCCCTCGGCCTGACAGACAGAATCTTCAGACTTTTTAGATTGTAACGGCTTCGACAAAACAGCATCTCTATATGAATTTCCAAAACTTAAGTCATTCTCAAAAACAGATGTCGCATCCTGACTACAAACATCCGTATCCTTTTTTTCCTTATTTTGCATATACAACCAAAAAGCCCGTTTATATATACATCCCTCAGCAGACATAATCCTGCGAATTTCTTACTCCTTCACAAAAACCGGGCACGACTTATCTAAGGCCATATGGCTGCCTTTACAATTAATGCATCTAAAAATAGTCGTTTCGCAATTGGCATGCTCCCCGCCGCATTTCGGACAAGTAACTTTAGTAGTAGGACAAAACCTGCTCAGATGACCGAACTTCAACATATTGAACATTGGGTAACCGGGAAAGTGTACTGATTTACCTTAAATCGGCAACCGTAGGCATAAACATATGGCGGTAAAGAAGTTGCCTTAAAACACAGACGAATAGCTTCAGCCTTAACCCAACGCCCATCATGATCCAAACGGTTCAGTCTACATATTGACAAAATGTCTTCAGACCCTTCAATATTCTTTAAAAATTCGTCTTCCTCAACCTCCAACTCAACCTGCCTTATAATTCCATAAGTGCAGCATGCCATATTAGACCAATAAGAACGTCTCGTCTCATTGTTAAACTCCTGAGAAGCCAGAAGCTTCTCCGCATCATCCTTAGAGTTAAACTGTATGCGAACTTTACGTGGACCCATAAACTTGACGGATAAAATTCCTTTTATACCCTTAAATTGCAGCAACTTTGCCAAACCAATCTGTTTCGGTAAATCTTCTTTTGACACTATATAAACTTCAAATAGCTTGTCAGGCACACCGTCCGGCTCCAGCTGCGTTTTGGCGGTTGCTAAAACCCGCAAGCGTTTAGGTTTCCTGCCTATTGTGATAAAACTATCACTACAACCACAGCTTTCGTCGCTCAGACCACAAGCACGCTTCACCGCTATATGCCGCACATCCGACATGGACTCAGCGTCCGATACAATAGCCGATTGACTCGGCCCTGCCTTATTATCAAACTCCACTTCAGATAGCCACGACAGAGCTGCCCGCTGCCCACATTCTAAAAGTGACGTATCACTCACGACACCTCGACTTGACTCACTCATCGCAAAAACAGCGAAAAGGACTCTAAAACTGAATTAACTTATTAAATAAAATAAAATTTGATAAAATTTTCAACCGTCGCCTTTGACAACCAAACGTCAATCCTCGCAATACTTATATTTTTGGAACGTATCTGCCGTGCTAATTTAAAAAGTCGTATCTCAGTATACGATCGGGGTAAAAATACGACTTCTTAATTTAGTAGGTTATGCGTTAAGCGTTATAGACTAAGCTCCCGATATAAAATGACCTTCACAGAGATGTTTATTTGATGAAATGTATTTTATATTTAGTTTAATATTTAGTTATTTAGGTAAATATATTGCATATGGGTTGCCTAACAAATTTTAGTCCAGGGTATGTTTAGTTTAAAATTAAAAAAAAAAAAATTTACCATTTCACCGATTTGATTATTAGATAAATTCATAATTAAATAATCTTTAATTTATTTAATTTCAATTCAACAATCAGACCTTTGCAAAATGCTAGTAGGTATAGATTTACCTGTTTATACCTGGCTACCCAATAGTTGTGACGGGAAAAGAATAGGCAACCTAACGTTTGCATATTCTATGGGCTTCATACTTTCGATTGGTATAGAATTTATCTAATATTAATCAAACCGGTGAAATGTTTAAAACAATTTTTTTTATTATTAATTAAACATACCCTGGACTAAAATTTGTTAGGCAACCCATATGCAATATAATTATTGACATATTAAATTAAATATAAAATACATTTCATCAAATAAACATCTCGGTGAAGGTTATTTTATATCGGGATCTTAGTCTATAACGCTTAACGCATAACCTGCTAAATTACGAAGTCGTATTTTTACCCCGATCGTATACTGAGATACGACTTTTTAAATTAGCACGGCAGATACGTTCGATTTTACACCCAATATTTTTCATACCCCCGGCTTATTATATGAAAATCGATTCTTAAGGAGTAAACTCCAAAAAGTCGTATCTCAGTATACGATCGGGGTAAAAATACGACTTCGTAATTTAGCAGGTTATGCGTTAAGCGTTATAGACTAAGATCCCGATATAAAATAACCTTCACCGAGATGTTTATTTGATGAAATGTATTTTATATTTAATTTAATATGTCAATAATTATATTGCATATGGGTTGCCTAACAAATTTTAGTCCAGGGTATGTTTAATTAATAATAAAAAAAAATTGTTTTAAACATTTCACCGGTTTGATTAATATTAGATAAATTCTATACCAATCAAAAGTATGAAGCCCATAGAATATGCAAACGTTAGGTTGCCTATTCTTTTCCCGTCACAACTATTGGGTAGCCAGGTATAAGCAGGTAAATCTATACCTACTAGCATTTTGCAAAGGTCTGATTGTTGAATTGAAATTAAATAAAATTAAAGATTATTTAATTATGAATTTATCTAATAATCAAATCGGTGAAATGTAAAAAATTTTTTTTTTTAATTTTAAACTAAACATACCCTGGACTAAAATTTGTTAGGCAACCCATATGCAATATATTTATTGACATTTTAAACTAAATATAAAATACATTTCATCAAATAAACATCTCTGTGAAGGTCATTTTATATCGGGAGCTTAGTCTATAACGCTTAACGCATAACCTGCTAAATTAAGAAGTTGTATTTTTACCCCGTTCGTATACTGAGATACGACTTTTTAAATTAGCACGGCAGATACGTTCCAAAAATATAAGTATTGCGAAGATTGACGTTTGGTTGTCAAAGGCGACGGTTGAAAATTTCATCAAATTTTATTTTATTTATAAGTTAATTCAGTTTTAGAGTAATTTTCGCTGTTTTTGCGATGAGTGAGTCAAGTCGAGGTGTCGTGAGTGATACGTCACTTTTAGAATGTGGGCAGCGGGCAGCTTCGTCGTGGCTATCTGAAGTGGAGTTTGATAATAAGGCAGGGCCGAGTCAATCGGATATTGTATCGGACGCTGAGTCCATGTCGGATGTGCGGCATATAGCGGTGAAGCGTGCTTGTGGTCTGAGCGACGAAAGCTGTGGTTGTAGTGATAGTTTTATCACAATAGGCAGGAAACCTAAACGCTTGCGGGTTTTAGCAACCGCCAAAACGCAGCTGGAGCCGGACGGTGTGCCTGACAAGCTATTTGAAGTTTATATAGTGTCAAAAGAAGATTTACCGAAACAGATTGGTTTGGCAAAGTTGCTGTAATTTAAGGGTATAAAAGGAATTTTATCCGTCAAGTTTATGGGTCCACGTAAAGTTCGCATACAGTTTAACTCTAAGGATGATGCGGAGAAGCTTCTGGCTTCTCAGGAGTTTAACAATGAGACGAGACGTTCTTATTGGTCTAATATGGCATGCTGCACTTGGAATGGAATTATAAGGCAGGTTGAGTTGGAGGTTGAGGAAGACGAATTTTTAAAGAATATTGAAGGGTCTGAAGACATTTTGTCAATATGTAGACTGAACCGTTTGGATCATGATGGGCGTTGGGTTAAGGCTGAAGCTATTCGTCTGTGTTTTAAGGGAACTTCTTTACCGCCATATGTTTATGCCTACGGTTGCCGATTTAAGGTAAATCAGTACACTTTCCCGGTTACCCAATGTTCAATATGTTGAAGTTCGGTCATCTGAGCAGGTTTTGTCCTACTACTAAAGTTACTTGTCCGAAATGCGGCGGGGAGCATGCCAATTGCGAAACGACTATTTTTAGATGCATTAATTGTAAAGGCAGCCATATGGCCTTAGATAAGTCGTGCCCGGTTTTTGTGAAGGAGTAAGAAATTCGCAGGATTATGTCTGCTGAGGGATGTATATATAAACGGGCTTTTTGGTTGTATATGCAAAATAAGGAAAAAAAGGATACGGATGTTTGTAGTCAGGATGCGCCATCTGTTTTTAAGAATGACTTAAGTTTTGGAAAGTCATATAGAGATGCTGTTTTGTCGAAGCCGTTACAATCTAAAGAGTCTGAAGATTCTGTCTGTCAGGCTGAGGGCCAGCGATCAGTAAGTCAGTACAGATTAGAGAGCGAGCCACAACAAGAGGTTCGTAAGCCGCGGAAGTCAAAAAGAGTAACAGATGTGAAGAGGTCCGAGTGTCTATTGGTCAATCAGCCTACTATTGAGCGGGCTGATATAGAAGATCAAAGACAAAATAAGGAAAGAAGAAGAGACGTATTACTTTTGAAAGGCTGGTTGAGAAGACGAAGGATATTTTGTTTTCTACCGAAAGTTGGGAGGAGAAGTTCAAAACGCTGTTTGGAATTGTTGTTAAGGAGATTTTGGATTTATTTAAGGATTTTTTTAAGGAAGGTGATTTTGTATGTTTGTTTTTGTCTAATGTAAATGGCTAGGTCTAATACCAGATCTTTCTTGAATGTAATGTTCAATTCAATATTGGCGGAACCCTTATCGGAATCGGCTAAATTTGTATACAGTTTTTTTTATGTAAATAGTGTATACAAATTTAGTTGTTTTCGTGTACATGTTATTTTTAAGTTTATACGGTTTATGTTTTTATTTATCTATGTCTTTTAGATGAATGATGTTGTGTATTAGGCCTGCTGGAGCTGGCATGTTCATAAAAATGATCAAATCTCCTTAATTAACAGATTAAAAAAAAATAGTATTGCGATACTACAGTAGAAAGGTCGTATCTTTGTATGGATTTCATAGTAAGATACGGTTTTTTTTCCGTAACACTGCAGACTGTAGTAACTAAACTAGCCGCTCGAGGGCGCTTTACATCACGCTTCCTTTTTTAGTTACTACTCATGATCTCTCCAATTTGTTAAAAATGAATCGGAAGTAAATTTTCCTTGTAAAATATTGTAATTTTGCTGTATATTATACTCGTATATTAATATTATGTAAGTGCCTACCTTCTCGTTCTTGTTCAGCACCCAACAGGGTACATAATGTGATACTTAAACTATTTACTAATCATTATGTGCAATAAACGTATTGAGTATTGAGTATATATTTTATAATCGTTCTTAAGGCCAGGCGCGCACCACGATTTTAGTCGCGCGATAATTTTGTCGCATAAATGCAAGATATGGGTTTATATGAGAGTGCGCGCACCACGATTTTCATAAACCCAGAAGTACGCTTATTTCTGCGACAAAATTAGCGCGCGGCTAAAAAAAATCGTGGTGCGCGCCTGGCCTGAAGAGTAAACTCCAGTCGTGCGTCGGAGCTGACACACACACTTTTTTTTTGACCTACTTATACAACGTTGCATACAATATCTACGACTTTATCTACGACGGTACAGTCGAGTAAAAAATAAAAAGTAGCAAGTAGAAAGTAGAAATTAGAATGTAACAGGAAAAAAGTAAAAGGGTAAAAACCATATTTATATCTTTCGTATATTTCACAGTACTTTCAGGTGTTATAATTATAATTATTAGCTAAATGTGGATTTGTCTGCGGTATGGTGTTGTTTTCAAATGATCTAACCTAACAAACAATACAAGTTAAATAAAAACTTGTTATTTAAAAGTTTGGAAGAAATTGTTTTTAACGATAAGACCGCCTGTTGTCTGTTTTGTTTCCTTTTGGAAACTTTTATTGGTGTGTAATAAAGGATTGTTGTATTATCACTATGTCAGGGTGATTATTGTATTGTGAAGCACAAGACTAGCCCTGCCCTGCCCAATGCTCCATGCTTCTCTGTACACGGCCCACGCTGTTTCAGCTGCTCGCATTTGCATCATACACGGGGATTGTGTTGTGTTTGTGTTGATGTTCAAAGCTGCGCTTGTACCGACCGTTAAGTATGACGGCCGTGTGTGCGTATTTCTGTAAGTTTCTGTGGCATATTGAATTGGTTGCTTTTAACCCACTGCAAGCAAATAAGAGGTTCACAGTTTTTCTTTTATTATTAAGTAGATTCTTACTTACAGATTTGTAAAAAAGAAGAGATCTCTTCACAATATCTACTTTAGAAATATGCGGTACTTATCTGATGTCTCATTGAGATATATTATTGCTAAAGTACAAAGTGAGAAATATGCCTAATTTTACAGCATTTACAGAAATATCACTAAAAATGACACTCAATGTAGCTCAAATATCAAAACCAGCCAAGTGCGAGTCAGACTCGCGCACGGAGGATTCCGTATATACACTTATCCCATCTTACCTGGCTGAGTTAAGACAACTTTGCACCTGGTAGGTGTGGCGCCGCATTCAAATGAGGTGCAAAGTTAACGCAACCGATCACGTTATTTGTATGGGAGCCTCACTTAAATATATATATTTTATTATATTTTTAAAATTTGTTGTTATAGCGACAACAGAAGTGCATCCTCTGTGAACATTTTAACTGTCTAGCTATCACACGTTTGTGAAATACAGCCTGGTAACAGACAGTTGGACATGACAGACAGACAGAGAGACGGACGGACAGTCGATTCTAAGTGCTTAATTGGGTCCCGTTTTTACCCTTCGGGTATGGAACCCTAAGAATGGACACATTTCCCATTATACATTATTAACATGATAAATTCGTCGTCACTGTTTTGTTAAATTATAGCCCTGTAAAATCATGATTGATTAATATCACGTGGACATACAACACATTGATTATGAATGTATACCAGTATACCGCGTTTATATCTATACAAAAGCTGCCCTTTACCTACCTGAATACGCTTTTGTATCGACACTGCCATTGATTGTGCTTGTATTGATGCTAAAACAACTGTACCGTTACTATACCTACCAGTTATATTCGCGTATCCCTATTTTTTACTTGTCGTTCGTTTTTTCAATTGATGATGATAATATAGAATAGAAAAGAATAGCCATTTATTTACCAACATTTTATACATCACATTATCTTTTTTTTACAACTTTCAAGCATTTGGCCTCTATTGCACCTGATCTTAAGTTACAATAAGGCCTAAGATGGAGCATGCTTGCCTAGAAAATGCCTATTTACTCTCGACTTCAAGAGATCCAATTTATATTTTTCAGGGAAAATGTGCGCAGGAAGAGAGTTATCTATTCTGTGGTTACACTCTTTTTCTGTCCTTGATAATAAATCATTTTAACATTTGATTTATTAAATTACGTATTATTACATAACCGTATCATAATTACGTATTAGTAAAATGGCTGAAAATATGCACGACCCAAAATATTTAATTTTTCGAAATGCTTGAACATTCCGCTTTAGTACCAAAGTATAAAACAATTTAACATATCTCCTACAAATTTTAGAGTTTTATTTTGTGAAAACAGAATCAGTAAACAGACTCGAGTAAGTACCGCTTTTTGGGTATTAAGGCCGCAGAGCAAAACAAGACAAAATGGGGAAACTTTGCTGTCTTCATAGGAGGAGCACTTGAGTAACTTACTACCTCCAGCTTTCTAGAAATATTATGCATTTACAAGTTTCGAACCAAGTCTAAAGTACCCTAGTTATGAGGTAAATCTTAAATGTGTTACGATACAAGTATGTAACAGATTGTTAAAGCTTTCCACTTTGGTGGTGAATTTTATTTAATAAATAATGACGATCTGGCCTTTTACTATTAATGGAATATGTATTACTTAGAAGTTTTTTTTTATATTGGCACTATATTTTACCTCACTAAGCGAAAAAAGGAGAACAATTGTGATTATATTTAAGGCTGGTAAATCTGTATTGAAGTTTAATTTAGGCTTTAATAACAGAACTCAAAAGTTCGGCTAAAGTAAGACACTGTTACTTAAATAAGCCTCAAGTTAGAATAATAATAATATTGTTTTTCTGGAAGCTAACAGACTACCTAACATTCCTAACATCACCTAAAATACCTAACATCAAATATTTCGAAACGTATAACTCATGACGTAACAATTTCTCAATTTTAAATGATCAATCCTTCTATATGTCTTTTGAAACTTCTTTCAAATTCTACAACTTCACACAAACTTGTAACAAAAAGTGAAAAATCGCTAAATCTGTTATTGTTGGCTAGCAGCAGTGCTGCAGTGTGGTAAGTATCTGCCTCAGACGGCACTCGACGCGGTAAACAGTACATCGGAATTGCTAATGGGCGAGCTGTTCGTCTGTCACATCCACGAGTGTTCAGCCTGTAGTGTTGTGTGCAAATAAGGCAAATGCAATAAGGTTATTTGATCAATGTTATTTTCGGGACATAAAACAGTAACCCTTTATAATAGAGTACAAATAGCGCGTCCATAACCGCGCGTTCATACCTCGAAACCCTGTTTCATTTAATAAATTTTCTAAACCCTTGTCGGTTGAGTTTTAAAAAACTTAAGTAAACGATTGGAAATACTGTGAATTGGATCAGAACATGTTAATCAGTACAAGATTTAAACGAAGCATGTAATCGTAATATTTATATTTTCTACAAAAACGCTCACTTCTGTCATCGGTATTACTCAAGAAAACTAAGAACATAATTTCCAATATAATTATTCTGCCATTTGAATTCAGAGCATGTTGAATAATTATAGGCCCTATTTATTCTACTCAGGTACTCAACTTAATCGTTACAATATACAGAATAATTTTCAACAATGAGATAGTTAAAGAAATTCTGAAAGGAACACAGAACTAGACAAAAGGATACGGAGAGCCACAGTCTTACATTCGAGTGTGTGGTCGCGCCGCAACTATTACTACTCGAAACTGCAGCGAGTACGTCTGAGGGGATGGTAAACAGTTGCACATCGGAATTGCAAAAGGGACGGCTACTTACCTTCGCGCTTAAACCAAATAGGTACAATGTGCACCGGCGATGAAAGTTTAACAGAATACTCGTATTTGACGCGTTGCGTAGTGGCACAATACAAAACACTACAGATTGTTCACTCTTTTTATCTTCGCAAAAGCCGCCTAAAACTGTATTTTATTGGTAATCAGTTTAAAATGAGAAGTATGGACGTGCCTTGATTTAACTTGAACAAAGGTAGTAGACGGAGTAGAGAACGCACCTGCGTGGAGCGTGTTGTTACGTAAGCTGTTTAATTATGCAGCATGAAATCCGACTGGTGGACAAAATCGTTCCTTAAAGATCTCTACAACAAACGATCGTAAATCTCTACAAATAAGTAAGGAGGATAGAACTAGATTTTTAATATATATATATTCATTGAAATGTCAAGTACATAACATTAGGTACATGGATAAGATAAATGGATACGGAGAGCCACAATGTTACATTCAAGCGTGTGGTCGCGCCGTTACTGTAACTCCTCGAAACTGCAGCGAGTACGTCTGAGGGGATGGTAAACAGTTACACATTGGAATTGCTAATGTGACAGCTACTTACCTTCGCGCTTAAACCAAATACAATGTAGGTAAGTCTGATTACTTGTATGTGACGCGTTTGTTTCTATTGTGTTACGGCACAGAATATAACAACGCAGAAGTTTGTTTCCGATAAAAAAAAATAGAATATAGTTAAATTGGTTTTTTGTGTAAAATTAAAGGCAATCGACTGTGGGGTATGGTAACGTCAATGACAACCGTGGTGGTAGTGGTGGATAAAAACGCGTTCCGATTTTTCCCAAACAAAGGGCGAAGTGGAGTAAGGCACCCAGGTGTGCGTTGGATCGTAGTCTACAGTCTTAGTGAGTCTTGGTTCCGGGTTAAATGTTCTATGTGAAATTTCTATTCCGCATACCTTAATTATTTTAGTCTTCCTCATCATCATTATCATTATTAGTTTATTTAGCTCATCATCATTAGTTTGGGACTAGGTCAGGTAGGTAGGTAGGTAGGTTAATATTTATTTATTTATCATGTTTGTTGATGATTTGGTGTAGGGACGCCCGGCCGGAGACAGGCGGGCTGTCGATTGCCTGATTACGTTCATTCAGCCCAGTTCCCAATTGGAGCCAACGGTTACTGTTCCGGCAGCGCTCCCACACAGCCTTCTTCATCAAATCTTCTTATTCTCCTGCAGAAAGAAAGGACATCTTTAAGGTTAGTGTTCTTCAGCTCTTCCTCTCTTCGTTCCTCTTTCCTGAAGATGCTATATCTTGCTGCCGCATACATGCAACACTCTGCTATAACATGCTTACTTAAGCCTTTAATACAAAGATCAAAGCTTAAAGAAAAATTTAAAAAGGAGCTACCTGGTGGAAGAGACCGGGAATCGAACCCGGTACCTCTGGATTGCCGGTCCAGCGCGTTAACCATTTCGCTACCCTAGCTCCGGTAGCTAGCTGCTGCTGGTCTCTTTCACCAGGTAGCTCCTTTTTAAATTTTTCTTTAAGCTTTGATCTTTGTATTAAAGGCTTAAATAAAAAAAATGTGGTGTAGGTACCCACATGAAAATAAATGAGACATTACATGTTTCATTTTATAACATGCTTACTTGTCTCCTCCTAGCCGCATTGCGAGCAGTATGGATTACTTACCACACCCATAATGTTCAGGTTAAGGCTATTGTGTCCCGTGATTATGCCTGTTAATAATCTGAGATTTTTCTTACCTAGTTCCAGGAGATACCTGGTCCTATTTCTGTTTATACCTCCCAGGATCATCTTCGATTATCGACAGTCCGTTTTCTCACGCCATTGTCTGTTGGCCTCTTCCTCCATTAACCTCCTCATCATCATAATATTAGCTGAAAGATATTGATATTGAGATATTGTAATGCGCGTTTTATCTGTAATTGTTATTAGGTAGGTTCCAATTCTATTATGTAGGTCCTTTGTGCTAACAAAGTGTCCCTGAAATGAAGTAAGAGCTTATTAGTAATATTCCTAACAAATTAATTAAAGGTGCTCCACGCGCCTAATTATTCACCTTGGCAACTATAATCAAATTAATCAAAGTAAATCATACAAGCGTTAATTAACGTATAACAGTTTCGATATAATTACCTCTGAATACCAGAGGCAATATGTTTGGATGTCAGCTCCTGTGATCAGTTTGCGTAATTATACTCTGACCTATATACGTCGAAGACACTCATAATGAAGTGAATAGCATCAAAATGTTATTGAACCATTGTACAATATAAAACAATAATGCTTTTTTACACACCAAAAACAGTTTACAGAAAAATACACAATACAATTAAAATAACGGTAAACTACAGGCGGTTTTAACACTATGGTTTATCTTATTTCGAAAGAAGAACGAAGGATTGAGCAGCATTCCGGTAAACAATGTTATGAATTTTGGTTTTTGACAGATCTTTTACAAATTGCTTCCAACTTATAATAATGCAAATATTATGACGTATGCACATTATTGCCATATGAAAGCTGGTTTATACGCTTATTTCGAAAGAAGAACGAAGGATTGAGCAGCATTCCGGTAAACAATGTTATGAATTTTGGTTTTTGACAGATCTTTTACAAATTGCTTCCAACTTATAATAATGCAAATATTATGACGTATGCACATTATTGCCATATGAAAGCTGTTTGTAGTGCCACTATCCCTCGGCAGGACCGACACTAAGTGTCGGTATCGAAAACTATATCCTAACAAGTCTTGTTAGGATATACTTTTCGATATATTGAGATCTATATGGAACTTGCGTGTGCCCCGTCGCACTTGTCCTAACTTAAAGTCGAGTACCGCGTTTAGGTCACGACGCTTGCCGAGTGGCCTAAGTAAGGTAGGCTTTTTATACAAGCAAAACACAGAAAATATTTTTTTACTTTAATCGTCATTCCCCACTATGTATTTTTATTTTTGATGTAACCTTTTTCGTTTAAGTAAAAACGACCTATTAATAAAAAACATGATCGCGATGCATGGTCATGGCAGGTGCCTCGTGTTTGGTTAAATTTTTTGACAAGTAATTTCAACCAATCAGTACACAGTAGCGTTCTTTTTTTTAAATCAAATATGCTGATGGTTTCTTTTTTGAAATTATTTGAGTTGAGTAGAGAGATGTCTTATGAATATTAAAGTTTTGTAGCGGGTACCATAGAGTAAAGAATTTTGGTACAGGATTAAAAAGTGCGTTATTGTGTTTTTGTCTATGAAATTATAATTGACAGTTTAAAATACGCGAGTATAAAAAACATTTTTACAATTCATTGTGCATTCCTATCGTTCATCACAAGCATGTTAATCCCATTTGCAAGTTTTAAACCAATTTGTTCCTGCATAGAACGACGGTTTAGTTTCGGCAAAAGCCCACACATCCAATCAATGCCTCGACGAATCTGCCGATTAGTTGTACAACCCGACGAGAGAATGCCAATCGGATCCAATCAAATTCTGGTAACAGATCCAAATGGGAACGCTTATAATTTGGCGAGCCTGGCTGTTCTCTAGTTCAGATAGTTTCGGTTACTTGAAAAGTATTTTGTATTTTGTATGTATGTACCTATGTATGTATGTATGTAAACACTTTATTGTACCTACACAAAAACAAGAAATACATTTAAAAACAATAAACATGTACATTGTACAAAGGCGAACTTATCCCTTTAAGGGATCTCTTCCAGTTAACCTTCAGTTATCATTGTATTTATGGTAGTTAAATTATGTATAAGTAATATACATGTATTCACTTGTATCTTGGATGCTCTCCGAATGATTAATTTTCTACTCTGCACCCACTTGAAGCATCTCTGTTTGTCCCTATGGTTGACTGGTAGAGAATACCATTAGGCATTAAGTTCGCCATTTGTACTGACTTTTGTTTTGTGTAATAAAGTTTAAATAAATAAATAACCTTTGACAGTTTTTGTCGTGTGTCTTATTTTGTTGGTTGGTTGCCTTACAGCCGCACAAGTTGTGGTTAAATCGGGGAATAGTGGTGCTACAAACGGCTTTAATACGGCAATTTAATGAACATTTACGTCATGTTTAGGCATTATAAAATGTCAGAAGCAGTATGTCACCAACTAATTAAAAAAAAAAAACATCGGAATGGCTTTTTCATTTTGTTACTCATTATTATGACATAACGGGACTTAATCGCGTTCAAAAAGTGTTTATTTCATTACCTCGACGTTACGAGCATGATGTTATATGTGTTTAATCTCGTACTTTACTTAGGCCACTCGGCAAGCCTCGTGACCTAAACGCGGAACTCGACTTTAAGAACCTTCATTGTGCAACGATTGCATAAAATACTATTGTATAATACTTAGGCTTGTCTTCTTTTAGTTTACACCAGTGACATGATCTGAACTGCTGATGGGCAGTTATTTTCGGGAAAATTAAAAAAAAGCTATTATATGTAGCTATATCTTTCAACCAATTAGGGAAAATGAGAAAGCGGTGTTCACATTGACCAGGAGATATAATGGAGATCTCTCATTTTCATAGCCATCCGTCACTTTTGACGTGTGCCTACTTGACAAGTGGCGATATCGCAACTTCGTCAATTCGGACGCGCAAAATTTTCGTTTCCTTTGTATGTGACGGCATAAATAACAGGCGCATACTTTAAATTGACCGCATAGTACGTGAAATTGGTCCGTTACGTTTCGTTCAAAACAGAAATTTATATACATGAATAACATTTTTGACAATCATTATCGCCTTCGTATTTCCAAAATTGAGATGAGATATGTCACTTTTAAGCTCATCGCATTTAAATGACAGTTCAATGGCGATATAACTGTTATCTAATGGAGATTTGACGTTTGGAGATATCTCCAACGGCATTCTTGAATTGGGCCCCAGTTTATGAGGTTTTCAATTATTGTCACTGTCATTGACGTCACTATTTAATTAACGCGAATGTACTTAAAATGTGGAGCTCTAGAGCTAAAATAACAACGCACACAGGAAGCATCGGAAGAGATGCGACATACACATCCACTGCAAAATTATGTCGCAATAACAAATGCACGGCTATTACGTAAACATGCGATAGCGATTATCGCTCGGCTGTCGCGCGATCCGATATGCATGCGATCTGCCGGTGAGATCGGACAGCCCCCCGCGGTCGGGAATCTGTTTTGAACAGATCAGTATATTATCATGCGTACGAGTATTAGGTAATACCTAGATTTGGGAAATATGTTGTTGGTCTACGGTTTTATGAGAATTAAAATGAAAGGGCAAAGGCAGATGAGACAGAGAGTTAGTGTCATATTACACAAAGTATGTACCTACATTGAAAACCCTGTAACTTGTATATAATCTGTGACCCTGTTACTAGGAGGTCACTGAAACGAAAATAAATACGTCGACGCGTTTGGCTGTTTGTAGTGCACCTACCTACTGAGCTGACGGTCTCGGATTCGAATCTCGGCCAGGGCAAATATTTGTGTGATGAACTCGAGTATTTGTGGTTGGGCCATAACACAAGCTTTCTTGAGATTAATTTGGGACTAGATCGATTTGTGTGAGGTTGTAATATTAAAAGGTAGATACATATTTGGGATTTTTGCACGTACCTACCTATATGTTTCTCATCAAACTGAAAAGACTTAAGAGATATCAACTATCTTTGGATAGGTATGTGGTACCTCTACATTCGAGTATGTAGAATGGTAGTGGATATCCTCAGGCCATATTTGATCTTTTTATTTGACCTGATGAAACAATTATAGTACATTGTTGTACAGGCTATAAAGTAAGCAATAGGCGGACGAGTACCTTAGTTTGATGGCTGACCCTCGCCCTTCTAGTGGTCATACCTATTAATAGTAGTTGTATATTTGTACTTAACAGGAACATCACAATGGCGCCTCGTTTGATAAGACCACTCGTAGAGCGAATAATTGGGTCGGCCTTAAATATTGATGACACAAGCCGGATCGGATCCCGTTGTATGCATACATAATTGTATTTGATCCGAACCGTTCGCTTATTAATCTGCCAATTCCGATTGTGTACAGTCGGCATAGGATTATTCAATCTATCAAAACAATTCAAAAGTTAGTTTAAGTTAACATGTAGTCGGATAATGAAACATGTAAAATGTCTCTTTTTTTTTTGTAGGAGGTTGTGGAGGGGTTTGATTGCCATTCTCTTCCGCCAGGTACGCCAAGCATTTAAAGTTTTCTTTCTGCTTTGATCTTTATATCAATGGTTCAAAGTAATCGGATGTTTTACTCTTTTTTCATAGTGTAAGTAGGTAGGTACGTATTGAAAAATATCAATTGAGAACGTTATCCCTTTTGATATTCTCAAAAACCGTGTAAATGGTGCATTTTATTGGTGTACATTTGGCCATGGGCGTGGTGACGCAGCCAGCCGACGCTTGCATACCGCTACGACTGGCTACTACACACGCCGTCCTTGTACGAACAAAGGCGGTAGGTTGAAACAAGCACCCAGATGATCACCTGCAACGTACGATGCGTAGCCCTGTTTTGGCCTAGACTATTCAGGTAGGTCTCTACTTTATTTGAACCTACTATGATAAAGAGTAATGTAATACATGTAATTGGGACTCCATTTACGTTTATAGTAAGTATTTATTATAATCGCATATACAACATTAGATTTTTGTGAAAATGTGTTAAATTGAAACCATTGATACATAGATCATAGAAAATTTAAATGCGTTAACCTGGTGGAAGACTGCGCTGGAGCGGCTATCTAGAGGTACAGTCAGCAAAGAAAGTGGTCTACCACTTTTGGACTCTATTACATGTAAAATAGAGTCGAAAAGTGGTAGACCACATTTTTGGTTGACTGTACCGGGTTCAATTCACGGTCTCTTCCATCCACCAGGTTACGCATTTGAATTTTTCTTTGAGCTTTGATCTTCGTTCCAATGGTTTAACATAAAATTGTGGTGTTGGGTACACAAATTTAAAAAATGAGACATTACATGTTTCATAAATCTATGTATCAAATTTGTCAGATATTATATATTATGTTTGTTGCTCTTACCCCATTATCATGACTCAAGTAACTTCGTTGAGTTTGCCACCATGCCACAAACTGCTCGCGTTCACAATGCCACGCTTCCGCTCCACTGCGTGCAATATCCCGAGAGTTAGACGCGAGATTGAAATCATGATTGCGCGTACCGATGAAACCTGTACCTTCATTGAAGATGTTTTACCCATGGAACGTTGGGTCCTTTTACAGTTTACTTGGGTGCACACACTTTTCTACGTAACATTTTGTGCAATTGATATCGTAATTCTACATCACCATACTTAATCATAATCTTTCGATAAGTAATCTTATAAAATTTTATTAAGAATCAAATTTCTCGAGATAGATAATTCGTTCAGGAAAAATATTAACAGCGCGATGCAAGATTTGAATGGGCGCTATACAGCTCTATTTGTTGGTGAGAAAATAGGTACTTGTCCAATCATAACGCTGAAACGGTTGAACGGATTTTTTATCAATTTTTGTAGGTTCAGCTGGACATCCAAAAAAAAAGTTTTATTCGGATGAAGTCACGGGCACCTTCTTATCGCCTATAAAATGTCAAGTTGTGAAGGTTAATCAATATAGGTTGAATAGCAAAATACAGGATTACTAAAAGCAATGAAGATTATAAGTATCACCATCTGGCATTATATCTGAATTATATAGATGTGTAAAATTCAAAATGAGAAAGAAAATGTCATTATTGAAACCGTTCAATAGCCCAAATCGCTAAAATAGTCGGTTATCTCGTATAGATGTCAGTCTCAAACTTTGAATTGAAGCCCAGATTATTTCAACTCTGTTGTGATTATCCTGTATCCCGAGAGCTTAGCGTCTGGCAAGATACCCGCAAATGCAAGGCATCGGCACAGAGAAGGCGCCGGCGCCGGAAGCCTTCAGATATCGCTAATGGCGACCCAAGTCTTCAGCGGTAGCGGATGAAATGTAAGATCATTTTGAGGTTTAGTTAGGTCTATATACAATTATACGAAACATTTTGAAACTATAATCGTTGCTTGTAATCGTGGCGTATATAAAAATATTCTTTAAATTCAAGATGCCGGTGCATATTCGTTAAACGTACCTACATCTCTTTACTAGAGTACAGTATTTACCATTTTTTTTTTATGTCTCTCTATGCAGCTTGCATGACAATAAATGAAAATATTCCATAGACCGGGTGTTGCTTGTACTTGTAACAGGAGCAGTAAGTTAAAACAGTTTTTTCTTAACAAAATAGTTAACTTCGTTAACTTGGATAATTATATTTCCGGTATGATGCCGTGATTGAACCGAGATGCTTCTAAATGGAAAATGTAGCAAGATCAAGAACTTGTACCTACATAACCTATTTGTATCAATGGTGTATTCATAACCGTCTAATAGGTACATAATAAGGATATGGGTGTCCATCATTTGGGTATTTGTGCCAAGTTCGCAGAACAAGTCATGCCGACGAACCCTTTTTAACAAACAGTTTTGTCTTTAAGCCTGATTTACAACAATATCACTTTATACAAACCTGAAACTTTACAACAATGCCATATTTCAATATAACCTAGACTGCACTGCACCACAGAATCACGACAGAGATTAAACAATACGATGGAATACGTGATACAGGATTGGCAGCGAAACAATAAAGCATACGGTATTGAACACTTCAAGATGGGTGCAACGTCGGGCGACAAAGCATACCTCGCTTCAGGATACCTATCGTTCTCACAAAGTGTGAACACAAAGTGCCGTCTACTCCGGAAGTCTTGCAACGTGCCAAGTCAAAGGATGTCGCGGGGAAATATAAAGTGGTATTTACATAATGCTGAAGCCAATTTGAAGACAAAGTTGAATTCTTAGCAAAATGCTGTGTAAAATACTGTAGGAATCTCAAAGCTTAAAAAATCTAAAACTGAATTGGCATATACCTAAAAAATAAACTAAACTCAATCTCTCTGAGCTCTAGCTACTTTGTTCGATCAAGATCGAGACTTTTACAAACCAACCGAAAATGGTGCAACAATTCATACAGAGGTCGTCAATATTGAAGACAAAAGTAGTAAGATGGTTAAAACGCTTAACTAATTACCCTTTTGAGGATTCCTAAGTATTAATCATGCCCTTGGCTTGGTACTTTTAATATCAGATTTCTTTTTTGCCTGACATACTAGTATTACGTATTTTGACCGGTTATCTAGAACACAAACCGATAACTTCACGGCCCTTATAATAATGAAGAGTTAACGGCTGTATTTATTTTCTAGATTAATTTGAATTAAGCTGCTCATGTAATAACGTCATATACACGCGATGACGAGAGCTCATTGCATCGGAGCAAAACACATCGAAAATAAATCCGAGGAAACTGCAATATTTCACGTCCTTTGTAGCTGACGCGTCAAATAAACTTGCCAATATCGTGCGCAATTGGCTTAATATGTCAGACCTTTACTGGCCGCGGCTGATAAGTGATCGATTTCAGTTGTAACTGCGTCGTCATTAATGAAGATAGTATATTATAACATTATTACAAAAAGTTCTCTGCTTTAATCTTCGCAGAACATTTGCATTTTATTCATTGTTTATGTTACATCACGATTGTGAAATGTATTAAAAACTAACAACAAACCTTAATAAAACGCCAATTAATAAGAAATTTAATTTTGCATTTATTACTCTGTCAAATTAAATTGTTCATTTTATAACGTCATATACACACGATACAAGTGCTCATTGCCTCAGAGCAATACACATGGCAAACCACGTCGTGGAAACTGCAATATTTCACGTCCTTTGTAGATGACGCGTCAAATGAAATTGCCAATATCGTGCGCAATTGGCTTAATATGTCAGGCCTTTGCTGGCGGTTGTGTATGACAAGTGATCGGGTTCACATGTAACTAAGTGTCGTCATACATGAAGCTATAGTATTTCTTGACGGATTTCGGACAAGGAGGATTCACTCCGCGCCGCGTGTTAAGAAATATACTTACAAATTTTGGATCACAATTGTGACACGGCCCGCCCGTCGCTCCACCTGTATTAGGCTAGTTATATAATCCAGTGAATAAAGGGGTATGACCTACAAACGGTCCGGTAGTTTTGAATATTTTGATATGTTGACTATTGAATAATCAGAAATATTATTGAATAAATTCAAAATTTTTGTTTATCTCACCTTCCAAAGGATATAATATAGTTCCGAAAGTAGAAATAAGGACTGTTGCCATAATTATGATTACAGCAAAACTTTGTTTTGTTAATGTTTCCAGAATGATTATTAGTTTAATAAATATTTTAATTTGTCTATATTGACATTATTATTTTAAATTCCCCATCCTATTTATAAAATTTAACATATAGGGCGGACATTAATGTATCCATCCTCGGGACGGGAGGTAGGTGTTTTGTGTGACTAAAGAAGTAGGTAGGTAGTTAAGAGTTTATATAAACTGTATTCGAAGTAGATATAACCCTGCCATACGATAAAAAAAATTCAACTGTCTAGCTATCACCGTTCTTGAGATACAGCCTGGTGACAGACGGACGGCCGGACGGACCGACAGCGAAGTCTCAGTAATAGGGTCCCGTTTTTACCCTTTGGGTACGGAACCCTAAAAAAGGTAAAATAATGTTGCAGTACTAATTATTTACAATGCCAATAACCCAATTCGTTCACATGACACAATCTGTAATGGATACGATCATACAATATTTCTGTCGAATCTGAGAGTTTCACCCAGAGTTTATTTTTTATGTGTTTCGAGTATTTGTGCATGAGTTGTAACGAAACGTGAAAACCACAGTTCTATTTAGTACATATTTTGTGATAGTATTATACCAGTTGGCTTTACCAGTAAAGTCAGAGTTTATTAAATTGGTACCCTGTCCTTGCCTTATTAAACAAAAGCCTACAAAACTCTTCATTGCTTGTACAGGATGAACTTAATAAGGTTTTTTTTACGATCCTCGCAAAATCTTGTTGCGCTGAGCAAATTAGAGGGTGAAGGTTTAACAAAAGAAAATGAAATATCTACACACTATTGGTTCAGATAATTTATGAAATACTGATAAGGATATGTGTACATTATAAGCAACGGATCTCGTGTTAAGGCGAAAGGTATTTATAATGATACTGGATGCCCGTAATTTCGTCTGATAAATGATCGGATAAAGCGTATCCTATGACCATCCTTTGGACGTCCAGCTACCATAATATACCAAAATTGGTTAAAATGAGTCCACTTGTTTCGGCGAATAGATGACGCCAGTCTGGCATGGCGCAGAGTGCCGTTGCAAAACAAAAGATGATCCTGCATCGCGATATTAAAATCTTTCCTGAAATCATGACCGCTTTTTATAGTTTTTCTAACAAATCTAGATTTTCTTAATAGCAATAGAAGTCGTTTTGATTTAGAAGAGTGCACCTGACATTTAGTTTTACTATCTCAAGTTTTAGCAGCAGTATTAAGAATAATTGAATGAGACGAAACATAATCTTTGTAATAAAAGTTCTAATCTTGGTGTTCCCAAAGTGGCCTTTCATCGTTTGACCAGGCGGGGCGCACTCCGCGATTAACGTTTCCCGCTACAAGTACATGCCGGTCGCCGCATGCATGCGGACTATTCAGTGGCTGACACGCTCTGTCTCGGAACGCACGTACTTACACGATTTTCGCGCGCGTCTCGCTCACGATTTAAGTCGCAAGTGAACGTTCCGCATTCATCTGTTGATACCAGTGTTATATTATAATATAGTGTTTAAATGAGTAAAAATACAGCGAAAAGATATTGTATCGCAGCGGGTTGTAGGAACAATGATCGAAATTGGAATCACGCGTTTTTCGCTCTCCCAACATGTCCGAAGGATGCCGAAAGGTAAGAAAATGAACATAATATATAATAATTAGTTACTGAATAATAATAAAAACATATTGCAGGTGTATCTACTTCCATATTTAACACTGGTAATAGGTACTCAGAACAATTTTAATTGTTAAGTAACTACTTATGTAATTTTGAATTGATTATTTGCTGCTATTTGTCAATTTAAATTCTAGTAAAATACGTATGTCTATTACTAAATCAACAATCATAGAGGTTTTTATAATAATATTTGATATCAAGTTTGTAAAATTACTAGTAGTAATGAATAAAATGATTGAGTGATAGTTTGATAGGTAAGTATATAAAATATATAAATAATGAGTTAAAAGAAATGTATTGGAAGAGATCCCTAATAGGGATAAGTTCGCCTTTGTACGTTTTTTTGTTACTAGCGACCCGCCCCGGCTTCGCACGGTGCGTCCGTGCGTATTTTTAAAGATCTAAGCATACATAGGGGCAGACAGACAAACAGCAGGAAACGACTTTGTTTTATACTAGGTGTGTAGTGATGAATATATATGAATAAATAAATAAATATCGGACAACTAAGCAAAAACAAAATGAAGCTCAAGAATTTAATTGCATGTTAAGGTAACGCATTCGTTGCATTATTTTATTATATTATACGTATTAAAATGTTTAAAAATAAAGCTAAAATGTTTTGCGGCCTGGTGGTGGATTCAATTCGTCCAAATTCTGAGATTGATTATTTTATAGTAATTAATTAATTATTAAATAATGAAATAATAAATATAATGTATGAAGAATATAAATATATTGCTCTCTATATTGAATGCAAGAAATAAATGGGAAATACATTTTTATTTTTAGTCGTTGACAGCCCTCGCTCTCGTCGACGCGGCAAGCGAGCCAATTCATTTTCACCGTTGGAACGCAGGTTTAACGTTCCGTTTGGCTTGCGCTGGGGACGACGACTTTAGAAGGGCCATAAATCATATTTTTTCGGCTAAAAAAAGCGGCTTTTGTAAAGATCAAAGTAGTGTGCCTTCTGTACTTGTACTATTCTGTGGTTTGACACGGATTTCTATCCGAAATCTCCCTACTATATTTCTACTTATAGCAATCATGAGAACTTATCTCAACGTGTTCAATACATCTTTTTTAGGGTTCCGTACCCAAAGGGTAAAAACGGGACCCTATTACTGAGACTTCGCTGTCCGTCCGTCCGTCCGTCCGTCCGTCTGTCACCAGGCTGTATCTCAAGAACGGTGATAGCTAGACAGTTGAAATTTTCACAGATGATGTATTTCTATTGCCGCTATAACAACAAATACTAAAAATTAAATAAAATAAATATTTAAGGGGGGCTCCCATACAACAAACGGGTTGGTTGCGTTAACTTTGCACCTCATTTGTATGGGGCGCTATACATACCAGGTGCAAACTTAACTTAACCACTTAAGGATGAAAAGTTTTTGTACGGAACCCTCGGTGCGCGAGTTCGACTCGCACTTGCCCAATTTTTGTCAAATATTCTAAATCTGAAATACGTTTTTAGGGACACGACGCGTAGGTATATTGTAAACAATGAAATGCATTTCAACCGGCACTGTCCGTCTATTCGGAATCAAATTCGAAACTGAAGCTCCGATGGAATTGTCATTCGCGTGTCGTTTCATTGAAAATTGCATTCCTGCTGTAAAAATAAAATTGTTGAAAGATATAAATATTGCGTGTTATAATTTAAAACATGTATTGAGTTATACCTAAAAGCCTTACTCCGGCCACACACAGTCTGAATTCCTATCTGGTTTCAGATCGGAATGACGTCACAAAGTGTTTCTGTCTCTGTCTGTAATATGGCGATGTCTCGCTTGCTGACGTCATTCTGATCTGAAACCGGATCGGAATTCAGACTGTGTGTGGCCCGGGTCAGCCTCGACCTGAGGTTTTTATTTTATTATCATGACAAAATGCCAGTTGACGACGATAATTTCATTGCACACCTTACGCGGTTATTACAAAGACCGGATACAAACGGAACTTGTGGAGTATGTCATGGACGTCAAACTGATGTTGTTGCATATTATTTCGTCAAGTATATTACGAGTGTAATAATAATAAATACCGTAACATCGGGGTACTTTGTCCCAAAATCATGATTCTTTTTACTTCTCGGTTGACTACTTCAATTTAAATCGCATTATGACTCTTTTATAGGCTTAGGTGTTTAGTTGTGGAAATAATCAACTCATGCACATACGTAAAACTTAATAAATCAACCTTTGAGTATTTTTATTTTTTTCGCAAAGTTTGAGCCAAAGTTGCACTTTGAAGCGCGTTTCTTTGGCCCTCGATTTTTCATGTAGTACAACGTAACCGTTTGCAATAAAAGCACAAAGAAACCTGTTTAGATTGATTACACATATCAAAGAAAGGCATAGTATCTTGATTCATTTGTATTTATTACACTAAAAACTTCAAAATAATCAACACAAAGTAATAAATCTATCAAACATGGCTTTTTTTTATTACAAACTTTGCCATAACAAACAGAAAAATCTTTTAAACTTATCCATTATAATCGTTAACATATGTAACTATAATTAACATAAAAAAACGTTAGTTTTCTATCAAATTATTTTACTAGCTAGGCACCTAGTTAACAGTCAACTGTATCTAATCAGTCTTCAAAATTGAGAATCATTAGTTAAGATATCAGACTTATGCGTATTAATTAAATCAACAAGGACTAAACTAAACATTATCAATTTCAGGTACAGTAAATAAGCCTTTTTTCACAAAGGCCGTTTCCGATTAAGGGAAGCAAAAATGCCCTTTAATATTACGACTTAGTTTTTTTTTCTACAGTCAGTTACGTCTAGTAGAGTAACTGTGTCAAGTTTGGTTGAAAAATTCTTTGCGGTTCCGCAGAAAAAAAATAAAAACGGAAATAATGAAATATGGTTTTTCTCCAAAAATATTTAATAATTTTTGGTTATTTGGAAGTATTAGAATAGCTTACTAATAAAATGTAATCCAACCCAGTTATTTATTTCATTTTGACACAGTTGCTTTCCGATTTTATCCATCAAATTAATATGTGTTACAGGACGTTAACTAAGGCTTATTTAGAAATATCAATTAGAGTGGTATCTCTCACAAAAATAAAAATATATATATATTAAAATTTTCACTTATCTATTTTTTACATAATCGTTAGATATAGAGATACCATTTTCACTTAAAACATGAACTTGACTAAGCTTTACAGAATGAAAAAATAATAGTACATTAAAGTTAAATATTTTTGGAGAAAAACCATATTTCATTATTTCCGTTTTTATTTTTTTTCTGCGGAACCGCAAAGAATTTTTCAACCAAACTTGACACAGTTACTCTACTAGACGTAACTGACTGTAGAAAAAAAAATCTGTCCATTATCACGAAAGGGCATATTTTCTTCCCTTAATCGGAAACGGCCTTTAGGAACATTAATTTTTTTTATCACATCTTCCCATCGGTATAATTGTTCATCTTTTATTGCAGGCCATTTCCAGAATTTTCCCCTCTTCATGCAACTTACTAGCGCTGCTTCTTCGCACATCGATATAATTTTTCCTGGATAAACGCGTGATTCCCATTTAACCAATACATGGTCGCCGACACAATAGTAGTCGCTTCCATCCAGACGTTTTTTCTCGATAGCAGCTTTTTCTCCAACATTATGGCTCTGAGCATTTGCTTGCACATCCTTGAGCAAAGATATGTTATCTACCACTTTATCTTCATCGTTACAAGTCTTGATTTTCTTCGCCAGAGGCAGGTGTTCTTTACCTTTGTCTTCATCAATTGCATTACAATCCAGAGAATCTGTCTCGGTAACCTGAGCCCCTTGTTCATTCTGTGCTGGAGTGTTATCGTAGCTGTGCCTGGGATCGCCATTTATAAGTTGCGTCAATGGTAAATCGTCGTCTGGATTATCAGATTGATCTTGTGCCGTTATGAGATCTTCAGTAGATGAAGCGAGACTTATATCCGAGTCACTGCTCTCTGTGGAGGAACTTTTATGAACTACGGGTTTCTTGTTCTTCTTCCCTTTTTTCTTTGACTTTGATTGACTCATGCCCGAGGGGCCAGCTTGTTTTCTATCTAAAATATCTTCGGCACGAATGGAACGACCAGCAGGGACATCAAGCTTTTTCCTCTTAACTGGATTCTTTTGAGTTGGGGTACTATCATTACTTCGTGTTTGCGCCAGATTTTGCATGAATGTGTCAGAGATCATATCCAGATGTAAAATTCTGTCTTGGTTTGGCAGTCTACTCAAAGGTTCTATTACGTTTTGAGGATATATACCCGTTTTTCTGAAACCGTTTGTAAGGTTAATTTGGGTGTCTTGCAAACTATCCAATGCCGATTTTAGTATTGCAGGAAACTGTTCTTTTGGCAGGGTTGGAAGTCTTCTTCCCTGTTGGCTGTTTTTCCAGTGTAGCAAAGCTTGTCGCCATTTCATCTTTAATGGCCTGAAGTACGCTACGTCCAGAGGCTGAAGAATATGAGTAGCATTGGCAGGCAAGCAGATAAAGCTGATGTTATTAGCGTGGCATGCGTCTAACACATTTTTGTTAATGTGAGAGGATAAGTTGTCACCAATGATCACTTTTTGCCCTTGTTTTTTCTTTAAAATTGGCAGTAAATGCACCATAAACCAGTCCTCAAAGGTGACGCCATCCATCCAGCCGCTTTTTGATCTGTTATAGCCCCCTCCTTTTGGACCGTTTTCGGTCCAAGTGGACCACAAATGTTCTGCTTTGTAAATTACATAAGGCGGAATTGTTTCTCCTGCAGCATTCCCACAAAACATGACTGAGAAACTTACTTTTGTGGCATTCACTACGTTTTCCGGATACTTTGCACCACGTTTACACATAACTCGCTTTTTCCCGGGATCATCTGTAAGATTACTTTCGTCGTAGTTGTAGATATTCTCTGGTGGAATGCCTTTCAACTCTTCTTTCAAATTTTCAATGAAGTCTTTAATAATTTGTTCTAATATTGCAGCTCGGGCTTTCTTTATATTATTTGCTAATCGTCTAGAAAGTGTTTTGTTTCTTTTAAGAAATCCCCTGACCCATTCGATTCCAGGAACATTATTTTTAAACTGCTTGATTTGTCTACCACGTGAGGATAAGTAATTTTTTATGATAATTTTGAGGTCGATTTCAGTTATCGGAAACCCATATTCGGATAGTGCTGTAGTATGGGCGACAAATGCTTGTTCTTCTTCTGTTGTAAATACTGTCGGGTGGCCAGGTTTGTTGCAGTGCTTATTCTTTAGTTTGTTTTTTATAGTGCTCCAAGGAATATTGTATTTTATCGAAGCATCCCGTTGAGTCAACGTCTTAGACCTCACATCGCTTAGACATTGCTGTAGCTGTTCGTCTGTGTAATCAATATAACGACGACTTATACGGCCGACACAATCGGCTAAAGAAATCTTCATAAAATTCTTCATTTCGCGACCGTCGACCATTTCCGGCGATACTCGGTTCTTCTCGCTATTACGGGTTAGGTTCAAGTAGCCTAAAGTTTCTTTTCGCCATATGACAAGTTTAAGTAGCCAAACATTTTTGGCGTTATGTTGGTACGCCGTTATATCGAAGTTTTTTGCTCGAAATGTAATGACTACGCACTTTGCTTATACGATAGAGTGAGACGACATGTAACGTCAGTCTCAGTCAATTGAAATGTCAAACGCCGACATGACATAACCTCAACTCTGTGATGTGTATTAATGTTTTGAATGGAATTAGTGAAAAAAGATCAACTATATTGTTGCCAAAACGTTATACTCCGTATACGCCTAGCATATATTTACCTATAACGGGTAGGAACGTGTTTGTGAGAGAAAACAAGCGTAAAATAAATACAGAAACTATGTTAGTTAACTCGGTATGTATTTTAACATATTACTTTCTATTGAAAGATTAAGAGGCCCTTTTACCGATAAAGGCTAACGTCCACCACTATTTTCCAAGACACACACAACGTAGCATTAAGTTTTTAGTCCATTTTGACGAAACAAACACCCTTTAACCCTATTTTCTGCGGATTCTTTTATCACGGATTTGTCTGTTACTGAAACGGCACTGCCCATTAATGGTTAATATTTTTACTTTTGTTTGCTAGGCTTTGCTTTGCTTTGAGTAACATTTGTACATGTACCTACGTATTACTCTTTAGCCCATGTATACAAATATAGATTTTGTTGAATCCCTTTTGATTATAATTAATTTTATTTGCACTGTGTAATGCAGTTTCCTTTTTAAAAAAGCTTTTATTTAACTTGCAACGTAACTAAATGCAGTTTCCTTTTTTCATTATATATATTGAGAAAACTAAATTACGGGGGACCCTCTGGTCGCATAACAATTTTCATAATATCGATTGTCATAACAGTTTACGCATAAAGTTGCTACGCATACATTTTTTTTGGCATAAATTGTACGATGTCATAATTGTTCGCTGTTATAATTTCTGTACGTCATAATTGTTTAGCCATAATGTCGTATGTCATACATTTATTTAGTCTGAGAATTACAATTATTTTTAGTATTATTTTTAGTCCCAGAACAACTTGGCGTCGCTCAGTAGAGCAGGAACTGGGCGTCTTGGACATGACGTGGGAGGAGGTAGAGTAGAACAGACTGCCCAAGACCGCTGCAAATGGAGGAATTTGATTCGAGCCCTACACCCCAGCAGAGGTTAATAGGAAATAAAGAAGAAGAAGATAATTGTAAATGTCATACACTTTTCAAGCCATAATATTGATAATTACAATTATCAATATTATATTGGTCAGATCCGACTTGGTTGGGTTAGCTTTAAGTTTTTTTTTATGACCTGAAATCGGACTTGGTCGCATCCGACTTGGTTAGGTTAGGATTAAGTTATTTTTTTAAGACCCAAAACCCGACTTGGCTAGATCCGACTTGGTTGGGTTAGGTTTAGGTTTTTTTTTTATGACCTGAAACCCGACTTGGCTAGATCAAACTTTGTTGGGTTATGTTTAGGTTATTTTTTTTTATGACCTGAAACCCGACTTGCTAGATCCAACTTGGTTGGGTTAGGTTTAGGCTATTTTTTTTATGACCTGAAATCCGACTTGGCTAGATCCAACTTGGTTGGGTTAGGTTTAGGTTTTTTTTTATGACCTGAAACTCGACTTGGTCAGAACCGACTTGACTATGCGTTTTGCAATGTATGCGTTTATAAAGTATGGTTGCATTGTTTTATGAGTAATCAATGTATGACCATGACAAAGTATGCTTAAATCATTTCATGCGCATCAACTGTATGCCCATTACACAGTATGTTCTTAAACATTATGATTAAAAACGTTATGCGCATAAATGTATGACTATTTACAGTTATGCGTAATGATGAGTATGGTGCAACCCGACCCCTACCCCAAAATTACATATTCAAGTGTTACAAATAGGAAGTACATTTGATTTACGCGAGCGAAGCCGCGGGCACGTCTAGTTGTATATAATAATTGGTGTACTACAATAGTGTTACTATGCCAATATCAAAATGCTCTCATTATTTCTCAACACAAAAAAAAATATTTCTACTTCGCTCCGTGCACATTCCAGTCATTCCACCATGATGTGTAAGGCATCCTTCTTTAGCTCCACACTCTGGACAATTAGGTGTATAAATCTTGCCCCTCAAAAATGTTAAACTATATAGTGGAATGTGTCCGGATCGAAGTCGAAGGGCTGTCGCAATATTTTTTCTACCCAAAACAGATCCTCTAAGCTATGGCACCTGACTTATTATTAGATTAGGCTGAATAGTTCTGTACCATATTCCGTTACTTAGAAATCGCTCATCGAAATATTGTTTCCATGTCTTAGTGTCTTTATTCTGTGGTAGTGCCTAAAACCTAGTACACTATCACCAACTGTTTTTGTACGCCAACTGGAAAAACATAGTGCTACCCTCATTCTGTTATTCCGCCTGTATTTACATATGTTTTACAAAATAAAACCCTTTGGCCTTTTTTGTCATAAACAAAAACCTCATATTATTTTCGCCACAGTTAAAATCCACTCATAAATGAGGACAAACAAAGCGTTAACTATTCATGAGCTGTTTGAATTTGAGCTAACTTTTCTCTCCATTCTTCTTGAATATATATTTACTTCTTCCTCCTAAATATATATTTGCTTTAAGTTGGAAATCGTGAGTTGTTTTCGATTATAAGCTTTTATTGTTTCAATTATTAATTCGTTTGAATATGTCGCCCCCTGCCTGCTGTACGGCCACATCTCAAAAAACCATTTTTTCGAGAAATCGCTTGTTAAAGTTTTGGCAGCGTAGTGCGTGGTAGTAAAACGGGGCTTACTGCTAGAGTTTTGGGTCAATAAATTTTAAATTTAACTTTTTTTACTCTACATGATATAACGCTTCTCATGAATACGTTTTTTTATATAAACCGTGTATATTTTTTAAGATACGAGGCCTTTAAGGTAGGTACTTAGAGTTGTGGCCGTATTGCAGAAACATTTTGTTGAAATTTTGAGATGCGTCCAAAACCGAACAAGAATTATTGGAAAATGGTAACATGAAAATTATTATACAAACACTAAAATAATTAAAATACCTTTATTAATCAACTTTTGTTACAGTAACAATATCACTGTAAGCGATAATCAGTGCATGCAGCTTTAATACCAACTTTCTAGATGCAGATATCATCATCATTTTGCATATAATTAATGATTATCTGGTACCTTCCCTTTAAGGCACTTGTATCTCTAATTATCGTGTTAACATGTACCATATATGGTATTATACCATATACATATAACATGTACCATGTACAAGGAGGCCCCATAGTTTTAGGTTTTAGCGTGGACTAGGTTTCCGTTGATATTAGTGTACTGTTTTTCAGAATTCTTCAACTTCTTTACAGTATTACCTTTTCATAGTGCAGGATAAGCTTTTCGTTTTCTACTTTTAGGTTTAACAGTACTGGATGAAGACTGGTTTGAATCAAAGTCCCAATTTATGTGAGTCTGTATTTGCAACGAATTTTAAGAACACCTTGGCCCAAGATGTAGGACGTGGCTCTCACAGTTCTATTTAGACATAGTCTCGGATAATATAATTCCACCTAAGTTCAACTGCTCAAATATAATAGCCACACTCAATCCGGGTAAGCCAGGCAACGAACCAAAGGGTTACCGACCTCTACTACTTAGTTCCATCTACAAAATTTTGGAGAGGCTAATCTACAATCAAATCGAACCTTTTGTCGACAAAATAATTCCTGTGCAGCAGGCTGGATTCCGTAGTGGTCCGAACTACTACGTGAATCAGGTAAATGTCGCGCACAACACACATAGAGGCTGATTTTCAAAGGAGAGAGAAAACCGTGGCAGTATTTTCGACCTCTCAGCTGCATTCGATAGCGTATGTAGACAGGAGCTTATCTATAAGCTCCTGACCGTGGTGCAGATGGTGGGAGTAATCAACTCTATGCTCAGCAACATTGAGGTATTACGTCAATGCTCAGCAATAGGGAATTTATCGTCTACCTCGGAAGCACTCCGAGCAAAGTCAGAAAGCTGAACAATGGACTACCTCAAGGATCGGTCCTGGCCCTGCTCCTGTTTAACCCATATCGTGTGTGTATAGGTAGAACAGGAGTGGGTCAGGACCGATTCCGAAAACAGAGAGTCGGAAATTTATGTATGGTGATGACATCGCCATCACAAACCAGCATGGCAAATTTAAATCCTCGAAGGAAGCTCTTACTCGCAATCTGGAATGACATTTCTGATTAGGCTGCCCCAATGCTAGTAAAACAGAAGTTGCGACATTCCATCCTTGCAACAAAGAAGCAAATTATGAGCCAAATATATGCTTCAGAGAGACTGCGCTTAAATTAAATCCTACACAAAAGTACTTGTGTCACTCTAGACCGCAGTCTTACCTATATGCGAAGAAGCTACAGACGCCGAATTACATACTCCACAGACTAAGGGGAACTACTTGGGAAGCAACAACTGATGTGCTACGCACTACCAGTCTTAGCCTAGTTTACTCCATAACAGAGTATTGCGCGCCAGTTTGGCTCAACAGCGCACAATGACGTTTATTCCGCTTATATTTAAAGGGATTCATCGTAATAATACTAGAATATACGTTATTTCTATGAGACGCAACTCAAAAAATATATTACAAATTTATGCTATACAGCCACAACTGAAAAGTGGCTGTCTTGCAGGGAGTCAACTGACAATTTTTGGTCAGATCCATAAGGCCACTTGTGGAAAAAAGGCTCTTAAGGACACTTTTTCTTATGGCTCTCGAAATAAGGTCGTAAATTAACCTATTCTGACTACGAATCTGCAATAATCCGAAAAAAAATTTTTTTTGAGATGTGGCCGTATAGCAGGCACGGGGCGATGTACCTCTACGGGATGCTCAGAGAAAATCAGTAAGTATTTGCTTTCTAGAATAGTCTACACGGTTGGAAATAAACATTGTGAGTGGAACATTTATTATGAAATGTTGTTGACTATTTACTCAGTATAGTAGCAAGTTAGATCTCATTGTATTCTAATTTATTTATTTAGTCTTTATTGCACAAATGAAAAACAGATCGTACAAAAGGCGGACTTAATGCCATTGGGCATTCTCTACCAGTCAACCATCGGGCCAAGCAGATAAGTTGTCTAATTATAAAAATATGAAATCCACAAAATACGCAAGGTGGTTGAATTAGCAGAAGCTTAAAATATTGCGGTTGTTACAATATTTTCTGTTTGCACTTTTTTATATAATTCATATTTTAAGTTGAGGACTCATAAAATAAATTAAATATACTAAGTTTATTCTTTAAATATTTTATAATGTCTATACTAGCGTTTCCAAAGACGAGGGCATTGTAAAAAAAATGCCATGGGGAAAACCAGACAATTTCTAAAACATATATAAATATATAGAAAATATCTTTGCGCACACAAAGGTTATTTATGAAATATCGCGATTATACGAATTATTTATCTACTGCGACTGTAAACTAGTGAGTGGTAATGAGTGGGGAAAAGATCGGATGAATCATGAAATGAACAGTGTTGTGTTGAATTCGAAAACTAATAATCTTATTAGAACTTTCGTGAGACATATTTAACAAAGCGGTTTACACACGTGAATAAGTTAGGAACAGGCCGACATATTTCGAACTCGTATGGAGTTCTTCATCAGGGACGGCAACCCGTGTAGTGTACTTCTAATAGAAAAAATGATGTTGGGCTGAAAGAGCCATGAATATAATTATTATGTTGATAGCTTGTCAATGACTTTTCGCTACAAATGGTCTGGCCAAGCTTTTCTATGCCTAACACGCGCAATGGACTCATGGATAATCTCTAAAAATACTTAACAAAGGAAAATATACACATATCATAAAAAAACTGTGTTTTACTCCTATTCAGCTTTATAGTAAAAATGCCAAAGCTTTTAATACTATTCATTGTATTGTATACCTACTCTTACTCGTAGTAATAAAAGGAATACGATTAAAATAATCCACGGCCTTTGAGCGGCTCACATAAAATTCTTATTCATAATTGTCATTACTCATAATTTGCGTAGTCCTAATTTCTACTTTTCCCTAAAACAAATAACTTTTCAGGATTGTTACAATACAAACCTAACCTAACCTAGCATGGGTTTACTCTCAAAACTTGTAAAGAAAATAATTTTAGAGTTATGGCTAACGATTTTATGACTAACAATACGTTATGACAATCAATCGTTATGTTAACAAATGCGCAGCTGACCGGCAGACTGTAGCAAAATAGCATCCATGATGACACGAGAGCTAAAAAACCCCACACTTAATTTGGGAATTTGAGATGCCTTTTTGCCTTTCCCCTTTTTTCCTTACATTAAACTGCAAGCAAAAACTCGCTCTTTTCTCCCAACACATACCTAAGTACTTAGGCTTTGTGCGTGTCCGCAGGCCCTAGCTCTTAAGCCACACTCCACAGCCGCCATCAGCTGAAGGACCCTTGGGCCATGACAAAGCTAGTGAGAGCCCATTTTTAGCCAATCAACTGACGATGCGAATTTGTTGTCATTATATCATCGTCGTTTTTGTGAAAGTGGTTTTGTCTCTGTAACGGTTTTTGGTAGATAAAAGCGAACATGGGGATATATGCTTCTGCAAGAAATCATATACAGAATAATGATTCAAGAGAGTTCCCTTAACTTTGTCCACGTAAGATTTTTTTTACCATAATCGGGTAAGTAGTTATCCTATAAGCATCGTTGGGGTAATTACCCAACTATCCTTATTCCCAAATCGTTTAAAATTTGTTTAGCGTGATAGGCAGACAACAACTTTTATACCAACGGATGGCGCTCTACGGCTGGCTACAACCGCGCGTTACAGGATTTGTATGGGCGCCTAGCAATGGTTATGATTTTTCCTGAAATAATAACCTGTCTTCATAGAATATTGAGTTTATATGCAAAGTAAAGAAAAATTACCACTTACAAACGAAATACATGTATTTATTTTCTCATCATCATCATCTGGTACTTTTGTACTTATATAATAAATTATATATATATTGTATATATTGTTTGAATAAATAAAACATATAAATAAATCATCATATCTGCCGAGAGACGTTCACGGCTAGGCTAATGATTAACTCAAGATTTACCACGTCAATCAGTTCTTCACAGCCATCAACCCACGGCCTCCCACAAACCTGACTTTAAAGTCACAAGTTACGTATGACACATTCCTTGAACTACCTACGCAAACATTCAAAGACGAGCTATTTTTGCCACCTTTAAAAATAAATCTCATTATCCCTTTGAAAATGTGTCTAATTAAATGAAGCCAAATTTGAAAAACTCTATACGCGCAACCTAAATGCACGCCATAATTTCAAAAGGACATAATGGTTTTTTCCCAGCTTGTGAGACTTGGTTTTATTTTCAGGTGGTGAGGGTGGGTAATGGGGTTGTTTCAGCGGCAGTGCATACAAGCGCATCCTTCTAATGAGAGTGTCGTCACAGCTCCTAATGAACCCGATGTGTGAAAGGACGGGTTCGTTACGTCGTGTCTGTGTGTCGGACGAAATTAATTTAGTCTGTGACTCAGACAATTGTGAGATTAATTATATTTTTTCCGAGGGATATTTTGTGATCCGTCCACCGTGACGGTGATAAATTGCTTTGATTATCACCGTAATTATCGTTGGAAACATATTTTTGTTCTGTAAAAGTTGTTTGTAAATAATATATCATAATTATATTGCGCCTATTCCGCTCAACGCTCGCAAATGGCCAATATGATTAAGCCCTAAACTTAAGAGTTCTTCTTACTCAAAATAGTGTGTACTTATAAAAAAATAAATACGATTCCAAAACAAAAAAAAGTCCAAAATTTTAATTTCAGAGTATCACATTTTACAAGCTTTTATTATTTTCTAATTTTGCATGCGATCCACTTTTCGGGCAGTGGTTGAATTTAAATTTTGTACCTAACCTATGACCGCTGGGACTCCCTGGATGCGGGTCGCTGCTATCCAGCCCATGTGGAAATCTATTGAGGAGGCCTGTGTCCAGCAGTGGACGTCCTATGGCTGAAATGATGATGATGGCGTAACCTATGCAACGATGCTAGTAATATAATAATATGGTATGACAGTGGTCTGTGATAAAATAACGAATCATCTTGATGAGCAGTAGTTGAATGTATAAAGAAAAGGGCAATATATATCAGCAATAATAATAGCTAGCCACAAAAATGTTTTTTTTTTTGACAGATACTATTTTTATTTATGAGTTCCTTTTTTATTTTTATCAATACCATGCAAGCAAGACAGGTGACCCTGAGTTGCGTGACAAGCGAAGTCACATCAATATACTAGCTCCGCTGTTCTGTAAAAACAAGTAAATAGATGTACAGTTCAAAAAACCCTAATATGTACATAGTTTAGTCTCAAGAGTCATCCTCTTGACAAAAACGCTATATCACACACTGTTGCGTAGTACACTCCTTAGCAACAAAGTCCTGTTTACACCCGGTCGTAAACTGCCAAAATTAACCTGCTTCAGTCAGTTAGGCAAGCGTTACTTAGTTTTAGTTTTAGCGTTGGACGTAATTTAGTTTAAAGGTGTTTCTCGTTAGATTGTAGGTATCTCAGTTGTGAGCACAACAAGTTAAAAATAATAGAGCAACGATCTGATTCACTCAGATTTACCATTCACATCTACTTATGTATGGATTGATAAAATATCTCTATATGGCTATTTCATAGGTAAAGTATCTATTAATCTAAACAGTGCTGTTTATAAATATGTAAAAGGAAAATAAAAAATAATATCTATCCGACTTAAGTCAGTCCTCTCACGATAGATCTCCCAAAATGTTAGTGGCATTGTCACAATAGATGAAGTGTGAACGAAATGTTTACCTACATTAAACCATTCACGCGATCTCTAACATTTCCTCCGCATTATTATTTTGTTTCGGCGCCACTATTGATAGAAAGTAATACATTTGTTATGAAATAATTATGAGAGATAATGTAGTAGAAAGGCCCAAATAACTGAGCTACATAGCTTAGTTTTTTGAGCCTTCTCTTCCACTCATCACACTAATATATAAAGACGAAAGTTTATGTGTTTATGAGTATTTTTGTTACTTCTTCATGCTCAAACGGCTGGACCAATTTTGATAAATTTTGGCATGAAGGTAGCTGATACCCTAGATGTAACCTCCTAGGTTATATTTATGCCGAAAAATGCAGTGTTCCCGTGGGATACGTACAACTGCGTGTAAAAAGCAGCGTCACATTAAATGTATCACGCAGCATATAACATCATATACCCGTAGGGGTATAATCAAATATAATTGGGCTGTCTGCCGCTCGAGGGCGAATCCTTTAATATTGGCAATTTTTTGGCCAAATGAGCCATACGTTGTCGGGCGAACGCGTGCTTCATCAAAAGTTGGGAATAATCATGTTACATTACATTTATTAAGGTAAATAAGAAACACACATAATTGTCATTTATCATCAGCATATTTTATCAAAGTAAGCTTTCTTTTCATTTGTAAATAGGTATGAAGTACAGATATGCGCCATTCTTCTTCTTGTTTTGAGCCTTAGAATAAATACACCTAGAAGACTAGTCAGCGCCTTAGAGTGAAGCCAGCTTTAGTCGGTTTGGCTAAGGTTTTGTTCGTGTGCGCATCAACAACGTCAAGCTCAGAAGCAACACGTCTCTATGATTGGTTCGTAGACACGGACACATAAAACCAAAACCGGCTTTATCTTTTGCAAATCTGTTGTATGAAGACTATTGTTTTAGGCGTAGTTATTCTAAGATTAGAGCAAAAACATTGTCATACTCATCATCAGCCTATTTTTGTCCACTTCCGGACAGGCCTCTCCTACTGCATGCCATTTTGAACGATTTTCGGCTACTCTCATCCAGCTCTTGCCAGCCACCCTGCAAAGATCATCGCTCCACCTTGTCTGAGGGCGTCAAGAACACGTTTACATCACCGGTTATCGGTTCTTCGGCTAATAAGCTATGTCGGCTGTAGTAAACACCTTACAATCCAAATTGAATCCGACGGCATGATTTCCAAATTACATCTCAAGTGCCTCAACTATATCGAAAGCGCATTTCAGCTCACAACTACCGCAATAATTTAGCCATCTCTCGCCAACTGATAAGTCCACTTAAGCCCCGACTTACTCAGGGCCCGATTAAGCGCGAGTTATGAAACTGGCTCTAACTGGAGTTTGATGGAGGCACGTGCCGACACGAGCAAGAGATCGCCGAACGTCGATTCGTCTAATCGTTTTGAATTTAATTTATAATTTCTTTGAACTTTCTTGAAGACGATTTTCCTTTGATGAGTGTCTGTTTTTATTACGACTGGGGATTACGTAAAGTAACATAACTAGATAGAAAGGTAGTGGATATAGAAATAATGTGTCTCAACGAAGTATACTTTAGCTAAGTATTTAACTTTTCATATCCTTTTACTGAATGATGGGTAGACGATGATTTAATACACAATGTCAATTGATTAAGTTTATGTATCTAATTGTTTGTACATACGAGTATAGCTAACTCCTATCGCGATAACAAGTCCGGAGTGTCAGATATGTGTACATGTGTTTACATGATATACTACACATAGTTTTGTTTAAAAAACACATTAATATGAAACTTTTATAGTCAATATCAAAATTAAATATATATCAACCTTCACTTATGAATCACTATAATACTGTATACATTTAAAAAACAAATTGCTTTTTTTGACAATGGCATATATTTTTGGACATACCAATGTTCCTAAATAAGAAATTGATCTATACTGATGAATAGGTATAATAAAGTGCATTTTCTCGTAAAAATATCTCAAATTATGGATGCAGGAAAACTATGATATGGTAAGTATGCTCAACAATATCGATAGCAAGCATTGAATTTGCATCTCATCATTCGGCTGATTATCATAGAAATGACTTGTATGTTGTCCGTTCCAATATGATCATTAATATTTATCTCCGTTTTATTATGTTCACAATTCTGGTTAATGATCCAATTTGTGCGATGAAGATGGCGCCACGACCGCCAAGTCAACCTCGTCTCCGTAATATTGCGCTCAAAAAATTGTTTATATCAAATATTCATTGTGAAATACCTGTGATACTGTGGATTAATACCACAAATAATATGTGACAGTGTTATCTTAACCGAATTGTTAGTGACAAGGACAAATAAAGTTAAAAATAATAACGGCTAAAACTTAGTGCAAATCTCAGTGTAAACAAACATTCTGGAGACTACTAGTGATTTAAAAAAAGAAATAAAGAGTGAATCGAAACATTAAATCTAGTGCGCTTTCCGTAAATATTGCATTAACAACAATAATTTGAGACTTAAATACTATTAACATTGCGATAAAAAGTGAGGGTGGATTAGAAACTCAGTGCAACAATCTATAATAATTTTATGTACGATACAGAAAAACGAACTCGAGTAGTAGTTGCGTGCATTCGTAGTGTTTATGTGGATAAGACTATGTACACAAAATACATTAGACATTGTAATTATTTCAAATTTTAAATTACATACTTTGAATGCAAGTGTGTATTTCGAACGATACCCTAACTGCACGAGTGGCGTCGTAGTGAACGTGTTAGACTAAAATAACGTTGAGCGCTAGAGGAGTGCGTTCGAATCCCAGCCGTGACATAACTTTTTGTTTTTATTTTATATTTTTACTTGTCCACACTCTATACTAAGATGGACACACAAAAGGAAACTAAGAAAATAAAACTACGACAAAGAATTACACCCTCCAACAACACGGCCATGGCACAAAGCGACGAGGAGGGTTCATCCGATCGTCTGAAATACCTGAAAAAAATAAGCGACAGTGAACAAATAATACAAAAACTTAAATTAGAAAATTCGCAACTTCGGCTAAAGATAAAAACAACAGATGAAACCCACGAACAACAATATTCTCAACTAGCCAATGAAAATAAATTGTTAAAACAACTTCTGGAACAAAAAAAAAGACAGTACGTTAGTTTAGAATCTAAATATATTTCTAAGGACATTCTTCACAATACAAAACAAGTGGGGTCGCTAGATACAGATAACATAGAAATCTTAACACCGCTGAAACATAAAATTGAGAAGAGAGAAAAGGAAAATCTGTCTCTTGCTATGAGAATCGATGAGCTAGAAAACGAAAACCGTACTTTATGTGATTTAATTAAATCCAATGAACCAGTGTTATCATCTCACAGTTGTGTTAAGACAGATTTAGATAAAGTTAAGGAATTTGAACAAAAAACTCATGAATTCAAGAAAAGAATCAAAACTCTTACATGTAGATTAAATAACATTATTAAAAAATATGCAAATTTAAACAGAAATTACAAAATTTTGAAAAATAAAGACATTGCACTCAGCACAATACAGCAATCAGTAAACAGTTTAAGAGAAAACACAGATAAATTAAAGTGCCTAATAGATCAGACGCCTATTGCATTGAATATTCAGTCAAATAAAGCACAGCACATTCAGAGCACGTCGGAAAGAAACCCGGAAATTGCATTTAATATTCAATCAAATGATGTACAGAACACTCAGAGCTCAGTGGAAAGCAATCCGAAAGATATATCTGAAATGAAGAGTAACCAAACCCAACAACGGAAACAACGAGAAGCAATGTCCAATCTCCTACTTCTATCAGACATGCATGGGATCGAAATAACATCAATGCTGTCGCAGTTGCGTCGGGACTACAATTTCACTGGAGACATAATCAAGCATGGGACTACGGAACGAGTACTGCTAAATATTGCTCTAAAGACAGAGCAATTCACATCCAGAGATTGTGTCGTCATAATGTGCGGAGGAAGTGATTACAATGTCCATTCTCCAATTAAAACAGTGCAGCTAGTGGAGGATGCTGTTAAGAGCCTATCTCATTGTAACGTTATAGTGTGCTTCATTCCGTTGAGTGTTAACCATGATAACAGAGGGTACAATGTATTTGCTAGTAAAGTTAATGCAGGTCTAGCACAGATTTTGTCAAAATACAATAATGTTACGCTCCAAAATATAGATGAAAACCTTAGTATTGAAGATTATGCATATAATGGTTTTAACTTACGTATAAAAGGCAAATTTAAAGTAGCGACTGCTGTAAGTCTTGCATTGAAGCAAATAAATGAAAGATTTTATAATAGTTCCCATTTTTTACAGTCAATTGCCTCGAAGAAACTAGCCACGTAACTGAAAATCTTGGGATAATGCATCTAAACATAAACAGACTCAGAAATAAGTTGCTTAATTTAGAAGCCTTTGTTGAGTGTGAACTTAAGTGTAAACCTAAAGTTATCATGCTTACAGAAACATGGCTTGAACCTAACGAATATGCATGTCTAAATTTACCAGGGTACACCGTTGCAATGCAAACATCAAGAACCTTATTTAAGGGCGGTGGTACAATTATTCTTGTAAGTGACGACTACTCAAATAGTTTTAAAGTAATTGATGTATCTAAATATTTTGTAGAAAAAGTATTTGAGGCTTGCGAAATTTGTCTGGAATTGGGAAATAACATTAGTATATATTTACTGGTAGTTTACAGGTGCCCAAGCTCAAGTTTCGATCTATTTATTAAACAGTTTAGTTATACCTTATCCCACTTCAGGTCGCATAATATTATTATCGCAGGAGATTTTAATGTAAACCTTGCAGATAAAGATGACAGTAAAACAAAATCTTTCTCTCGTACCCTATTAGAACATCATATTAAGCCCACAATCTCTGATTTCACTCGTATAACAGCCAATACATCAACAATGGTAGATAACATTCTAACTGATATTAGTGAATATACTAGAGCCTATGTAGTACCCTGCAGTTTTTCAGATCATGATGCCCAGATACTTGAATTGCCAACTTCACTCATGAGGCAATCGGCACCACAGAAAACGACAGAGAAACGCATATTCCATAAAAAGGCTACTATAAAATTTCAAGAGGAAATAAAACAGGTTAAGTGGCATATAGCCTTTGCTAATAAAGATGTTAATAGCCAATTGAAAACTTTTTATGAAACTATATTTTTACTTATTGACAAACATTTTCCTTTAAAAAAAGTTCAATCTCGTAAGAAACCAAACACCTGGATAACAAAGGGTATTAAAAAATCCAGTCTGAGAAAAAGAAAACTGTTAGTGAAATCGCGATATGTGAACGACGAAGCATTTAATAATTATTTTAAGCTTTATAAAGACACATTTAAAAAAGTACTAATACACGCCAAAAAAAATCACTTGCATAGAACTATTTCCAAAGCTAAAAATAAGGCCAAGACTATTTGGAATTTAGTAAAGGAAACTACAGGCAAAGGTGCTAAAATGAAACCGAAGTTAACTTTGAAACTTGACAGTGGGACAACTACAGATGTAAGGATCATATCTAATGCTTTTAATGATTATTTTCTGAATGTCGGAAAATCAACTAGCAATAACTCTAATAAACAATACATGACAGTATTACATGACATGAAATTAAAAAATGGTAATTCCATATTTTTTCATCCCATAATTGAGCCAGAAGTTATAAAAATCGCTAAAAACCTCAAAAATAGCAACTCTAGTGGAACTGATAATCTTAACACAAAATTTGTAAAAGACAATATTAATGTACTATGCATACCTCTTTGTTTAATTTTTAACACATGCTTAGAAATGGGTGTGTTTCCCGATTTACTAAAAAAAGCCAAAGTTATAACACTGCATAAAAAAGGAAGTCGCACTGAGCTAAACAACTACAGGCCAGTATCTCTATTGTCTGTGATATCAAAAATACTCGAAAAATGCTTGGCCGATAGATTAGAAGGCCACCTTGAGAAAAATGATTTCTTTACCTCATGTCAATATGGTTTCAGAAAGGGGAAAAACACTTCAGACGCAGTTATAAATTTAGTTTCCGAAGTAATGCTCAATTTGAACAATGGTAACACATGTGGAGGAGTATTCTGTGATCTAACGAAAGCGTTCGACTGCGTCGATCACGGAATACTTCTCAACAAACTAGAGCACTATGGTGTCCGTGGCACAGCTTTAAATCTTTTTGAATCCTACCTGACTAATCGCACACAATACGTAGAAATTTCTAACGAAGAGAAAAATGCGTTTCGTTCCGAAGAAGGAATCATACTACGGTGTACCGCAGGGCTCAGTACTAGGTCCTCTATTATTTCTAGTATTCATAAACGATCTACCTAGCTATCTTACTTGTGGTACACCGTACTTATATGCAGATGATACGAGCATTATTTTAAGTGGAAATACCAGGGAAGAATTTCATGTTAGGATTCAAAAATGTTGGGAGGAACTGGAGAGCTGGTTTGCTTTCAATGGACTCAAAATCAACTGCGACAAAAGTTTCTACATTATTTTCCGTCGAAGTTCCAAAAGCCCAGACTTTGAATGCAACATGCCCATAGAGAAATCTGATTGCATCCGATTTTTGGGAGTTGAACTTGACCCCTATCTGAGATGGCATAACCAAATAGAAGCAGTAAACAAAAAGTTGGCTAATGCGTGCTATACACTAAAAAGTCTCTCAAAGATAGCAGACACCAAGATATTAAAAACGGTTTACTGCTCTTATTTTGAGAGCATTGTTAGGTATTGCTTGGAAGTCTGGGGCAATGGTACTGGGATAAATTCTGTATTGCTTATGCAAAAGAAGGCTATGCGACTTATTGTGGGATCGAAAGATATACCCGTTACTCATAGAAATATGTTTGTAGAAAACAAAATTTTAACAATTACGTCACTATATCTATACCGCCTATCTATTAACGTGTTTAAGAATAAGGATAAATATTCGACTAATTCACAATTACATAACTTTAATCTAAGAAATAAAAATAATTTAACTTTAAGCAAATCACACTATGCGCATTTTAACAATAGTTTTAATAATATTGCCATTAAGGTTTTTAATAAGCTAAATGATGACATCAAGGAATGTAGTAACATTAGAGCTTTTGATAAAAAAGTGAAAGATTATTTTATTAATAGACCATTCTACTCAATTGATGAATTTTTTGCTAATGCTCTGGACGAATAGAAAGTATTTTTGTAATCATAGTGTAAATATCGTTGTGAAATTGTTAGTATGTACCTATTTATAAATTGACTAATTGATTGTATTAAGTATGCTAAAACTGTATTTGCATGTACTTGTACGTAAAGCAAATAAAATATTTGAATTTGAATTTGAATTTGTGATTATTTGATTAGGCACCAGCAATTACGCAATACATGCATGCAATCATTGTAGGTATCTAAAGTAACCAAAAATACATTGGAACTAAAATTATTTAAAACATGAATAGAATTATAATAACAAAAAGACTTAACGCGTTCAAAAAGTAAAATCCCATTTAAAACGTCGAGTTAATTAAAATGAACACTTTTAAACACTTTTTGAATGCGATTAAATCCCGTTTGGTATAATAATGACTGATAATCGTGTAAGGTTTAGTACCTAATTAATTTATGAATAGTTTTATTAAATGGGTGTAGTAGGCAACGTGAGATATAAATAAATAAGAAATATTAGGTATTATGTTTCGGTTAAATCAAACATAAACTTAGGTGAAAGTGTCACATCACTACGAAAAGTACCTACATCGGAGAGGAAGTACTAAATGGAAGTGCAACAGTGTTACTTAAGGCGACGGGTAATGCGAAACTAGCGCCACTTACGAATTTTTATTATATCTTCCAAACCAGATCAATTTTCAGTAATTGCAAGATTTGAGGAGCTGAAAAAAGACCTCATTATACACAATTTCTTGTTCTTTAGTTGTCTCTAAAAACTTCATCATCATCATCATCATCATCAGCCCGGAGTCTTCCAGTTCGCGCCACCATACCCGGTCCTCAGCTTTCCGCATCCAACCGCTTCCCGCCACTCTTTTTAGGTCGTCGGTCCACCTGGCGGGAGGCCGTCCTACAGGGCGTGTCGTTCGTGGTCTCCACTCTAGAACTCGTCTGCCCCATCGACCATCAGCACTACGACAAATATGCCCCGCCCACTGCCACTTCAACTTGCATATCTTTAGGACTATGTCGGTCACTTTGGTTCTCCGTCGGATCTCCTGGTTCCGGAGTTTGTCCTTCAGAGAAACTCCGAGCATAGCCCTCTCCATAGCTCGCTCAGCAACTTGGAATTTGTGGACGAGGCCTTTTGTTAGTGTCCACGCCTCGGCCCCATAAATAAGGACCGGAAGGACGCACTGGTCGAAGACTTTGGACTTAAGGCACTGGGGCAGTGATGATGACTGCAAAATATGGCGCAACTTCCCATATGCTGCCCAGCCCAACCTGATTCTTCTGTCAGCTTCTTTGCCGAAGTTGTTTCTACCTAACTGAACTACCTGGCCTAGGTACGTGTACTCTTTAACAACTTCGATGCTAACATTATCGACGGTGATCGGTATTGGTTCTACGAATGACTTGAACATAACTTTAGTTTTATCCACATTCACTCCCAGACCCAACCGTCTGGAAGAAACATTTAGGCTCCGCAACATCTCCGACAACTCCTCCAGCGATTCAGCCAAGATGACTGTGTTGTCAGCGAATCGAAGGTGTGAAATATATTCACCGTTTATATTGATGCCCCGTCCATTCCAGTCCAGTGTTTTGAATACGTCCTCCAGAGCGTTCGTGAACAGTTTCGGAGAGATAACGTCTCCCTGTCTCACTCCGCGTTGTTATGCGATTGGACGCGTCTGGACATCCTGGATTTGGACGGTCATCGTAGCGGCTCTATATAAGCATTTCAACACCTCGATGCCAATCGACTTGGCATCGCTGAAGCGACTCAAGAACGGCCCAAGTTTCGATGGAGTCGAAGGCTTTTTCGTAGTCCACAAACGCAAGGCAAAGGGGGCGATTGTACTCCTCAGTCTTCTGTACAATCTGCCGCAAGGTGTGAATGTGGTCTACGGTACTGTAGCCTTTTCGAAACCCGGCCTGTTCTAAAAACTTGCCCAAAACTATTGTGGCCGCTTTTGACGTAAACAAGCTTTATAAGGTAAACTACAGTGAACAAATTGTATATAGTGATTTAATAAATATGAAAGGTGTTTTGCAACCTCCTAGACTTCAGCTATTTCTAAAAAAATATCAGATTATGAAGGTATAAGAAAATAATCAAAAGTGGCGCTAGTTTCGCATTACCCGTCGCCTTAATCTCACTTGATGTATTGTACCCATCTCCATTTTCATCGTAAGTAATATTGCATTTATTTGGAAAATCATTGATAATTGAGCGATAAAAAAAGTCAGTAGCAATTTGTTTTAACTATTTTGTGTGACCTACATGCAAATAATAAAAATGTCCGAAAATGTAGCAAGTATAAAAATAAATTAAAACGTGCGGCACGTTTTTGTAGAAATACAAAACAAGTCCTAAATATACAGGATGATCAACCTAAATGGGTCACTAGGGAGAAAACGAAGACTATTATATAAAAAAAAAAACTGTTCTTAAGAACGATGCCGTTGATTTTTTTATTTAAGAGAAACTGCATTTTTTTATAATTCTTTTACATAACCGGGAATTGAACCTGGTTACAATTTTGTAAGTAATCGCATGCCGTGCATTATTTACAGCGTTTTTGACCGGATTATGTACGAGATATAAAAAAAATGCAATTTCTATTAAAATGAAGGAATTTCTCATAATGAAGTAGCTTGAATCCCGATTTTCGATATCAGGCTGCCAAATTTATACTTGCAATAAATTTCTTCATATAAATGAAAAATAGCTGGCATTTTGAGGTTAAAAAGTTGTTTACTAAAATGGGCAAGTATGGACGAAATAGCCCTACTGAAATTTGAGAATGATCTCGAAGTTTCCAAGTATTCAGACTCCAGGTACCCTTACCACGTAAACGTGACCCTTACCATGAGGTAACGTGACCCTTACCATGAGCTAACGTGACCCTTACCATGAGGTAACGTGACCCTTACCATGAGGTAACGTGACCCTTACCATGAGGTAACGTGACCCTTACCATGAGGTAACGTGACCCTTACCATGAGGTAACGTGACCCTTACCATGAGGTAACGTGACCCTTACCATGAGGTAACGTGACCCTTACCATGAGGTAACGTGACCCTTACCATGAGGTAACGTGACCCTTACCATGAGGTAACGTGACCCTTACCATGAGGTAACGTGACCCTTACCATGAGGTAACGTGACCCTTACCATGAGGTAACGTGACCCTTACCATGAGGTAACGTGACCCTTACCATGAGGTAACATGACCCTTACCATGAGGTAACGTGACCCTTACCATGAGGTAACGTGACCCTTACCATGAGGTAACGTGACCCTTACCATGAGGTAACGTGACCCTTACCATGAGGTAACGTGACCCTTACCATGAGGTAACGTGACCCTTACCATGAGGTAACGTGACCCTTACCATGAGCTAACGTGACCCTTACCATGAGGTAACGTGACCCTTACCATGAGGTAACGTGACCCTTACCATGAGGTAACGTGACCCTTACTCGCTAGCGACGGCGTAGACGATTTGTTTGGAGAATAGTACAATTCCCAATTCGCCCCTAGCAATTCCTTGTAGAACTAAAATTCTCCATACAAATCACTAGTGAGTGCAGTCACTGTAAGCTCATGGTAATGTCATTGGATTTTGGACTACATTGTCGAGAGGTGTCGCACGAATGCCGGAGTTGAAATTATTCGTAGTTAAGCGCTGTTAAACCATCAGAGTAAGGTTAAACTTAATAAACCGTTTGACACTTCGTTGCTTATCAAGAACAACGGCACAATCCGAAATGTGCCGTTATTCAATTAAACACTATTTTTCAACAATTTAAGGTTTCTAATCGAATAACGTCACAGTTCAAATTGTGCCGTTGTTCTTCATAATCATCGACTTGTACAGTTTTATAGACGTTAATATTTTATATAGAAAACTCACGCTAGAAAAAAATCATATGAAACCCGTTTTAATCATGTCACTAATAAAGAACATCGCTAGACATGTTTTTAATCGATTTGAGATATTTAATCACTACATATTAACAAATACACGTCAAGCGATATTCGACATTAATCTATGAATACAAACAGTAGAATCAGATGATTATATTAACATTTTGCATATCAACTGTTTCTGGCGATTATTTTTACAATATTCTTTTACCCAAACGTTGTCTAGAAGATCTGACTCGGCTTAGCTATTATAATATAGGGACCATCTGTTATTTACCTCTTCTTGTAAATCTAGGTACGTGTGCCGTATCTAAGCATAAGTTTTTGTCGAGGTTTTCAATGTACTAATATACCATAATATTTATATTGTTGTTCGATATAACACAAATCAACACAACATAATTAAAAATTACTTATTAAAAATACTTACTTATTACTTAAACTACATCCCTAATAATTTTACAACTAAAATATAAATATAATTAAAATAGAGACTAAAAGTTACGAGGGGCGTCTGAAAAGTTCTAAGCCTAAGATAGAAAAAAACAATTTACACAAATGAACTCGTGTTTATTTTTCAATATAGTCTCCTCCTAAATCAATGCATTTTTTACATTTTTTATACAGTGCTTTTAGGCCATTAAAAAATAATCTTCATTTTGCCCTTCAAAATGCTCCTGTACAGCCGCCTTCATCTCTTCGTCACTTCTAAATCGCTTTCCCCTCAACTCTTTCTTCAAATTATTGAATAGAAAATAATCGCTTGGGGCTAGATCTGGGCTGTAGGGTGGGTGGTCAATTTCGTCAAAACCAACTTCCTTCAGAGCACGCCTCGCAACATTAGCGGTGTGAACGGGTGCGTTGTCTTGCAAAAACAAAATGCCTTTCCTTAGTTTACCCCGCCTTTTCTCAACTATGGCTTGTCGCACCTGTCTTATTAGATTTGCATAATAAGTTCCGTTTATCGTAGAGCCTTTTTCTAAATAATCGATTAAAAGAATGCCATCACAATCCCAAAATACCGTAGCCATTAACTTAGAGGCCGACTTTTGCACTTTAAATTTCTTCGGCGGCCTTTCACCCTTTTCAATCCACTGCATCGACTCAGACTTACACTCCGGATCATACTGTCTGATCCATGTTTCATCAACAGTTACTATTCGGGAACAAACTTCATCTAAATCATCTTCGCACAATTCTAAAAACGCCCGAGAAGTTTCCACACGACGTACTTTATCGAAGGCCGTTAGCATTTTCGGTACCCAACGAGCACTGACTTTACTCATGTACAAATGTTCATGTAAAATTTCTCCGACTCTTTCTTTACTAATACCTAAGACCTCAGCTATTTGCCAAACCTTAATTCTTCTATCTTCTAATACCAGCTTTTTGACTTTTGCTACGTTTTCTTCGGTCACTACCGATATTGGCCGCCCTGAGCGGGGGTCGTCTTCGATCGATTCCCGTCCGAGTTTAAATAAGCGACTCCACTTTGTGACTGTGGCATAAGAAGGCCCAGAATCACCGTAAATAATAGCCATTTCCTCAAAAATACACTGCGGTGATTGTCACTTTTTGTAAGGAATTTAATTACAGCACGGTGCTCAATTTTCGTAATATTCGTTGGTAATTCACACATGATGTACTTTTCCGTTGAATATCTCGAAACAGAATAATAAAAACGTGACATGTTATTTTTTAATAATTTGTTTTTAAATGGCCCTTGGGTATAATATGTAGTGGCCTACCAGGTGTTGATGTCAATAAAACACTGCACTTACAGTTTTATCGATGTATTGTCCAGGTAGACACAAAGAATCCAATACAGAAGGCACAGAAGAGCAAGAGGCACAAGCACAAGCACAGATATAGTTTATAGGCAGAAAAACAGTTTATAGGAAAGCACGGAAGTAGAAAACAGGCAGTAATTTATAGTAAATAAGGCAAAACAATGCAAGCCGCGTAAACAGATAGCGAGAGCGTTAAGCGTGCGTTCGGCGTCGCATATGAGTAGTGACTGCTTTGACCTCTAAGCATGCGCGCGGGCGCAGCGACGTTGTCCAGCCGGTTTGTAGCTAACCGCTATCGGTGCGGTGCAGTAGGTCGATAATGAATGTATCGATATATTTATCGATATATCGATACTCGACCGATAGGTAGGCATTATGTATGTAATATGATGGCTTATAATATTATGTATGTATTTATATGTATACGTGTATATATCTATGTAATTATTATATATTTATAAGAATTATATTTGTGTATATAAATACAATGTATTGTACATGTGTATTATATTTGTATGTGTAAATGTAACTTACGACTAAGTAGGCCACATCACTCCCCTCCAGAGACCGTCAAGGGCGATAATAGTCTGGAAACTTCACCTGACGACCGGAACGGGTAACATACTGATGTGTTTTGGGAGTAGGTACAATAGGAGCAGGATCTTTCGCATCACCCTCAGCAGACAATGTAAAGGCTGGTTTAAGCCTATCTATAGAGACTGACTTCTCCTTATTTTTCAGCATTATTTTAAATACCTTATCCCCACGCGATAGAACCTTATAGGGTCCGGTGTATGCTGCTTGGAGAGAACCTCGCAATGCGTCTTCACGAAGGAACACGTAATCGCAAGTTTTGAGCTCTTTGTAAACAAAAACTTTAGATTTACAATGTCGGGCAGCTGGTATTGGCCTTAGCTTTTCGGCGAAGTTTCTGAGCCTAGCGGTAAATTCGGTTATGTCCGTGGTACCACCTGTTCCTGAATCGAAGAACTCGCCGGGAAGTCTTAGTGTTTCACCGTACACCAGCTCCGCTGCAGATGACTGTAGGTCTTCCTTAAAAGCTGTTCTCACTCCCAGCAGCACCCAAGGTAACGACTCTGTCCACTTCTCGTTCGCGTGACATACAATGGCCGCTTTCAGTTGGCGATGGAAACGTTCAACGAGACCGTTGCATGCAGGATGGTAGGCTGTCGTCCTTTTGTGCTCGAATCCGGCTATTTGTGACAGACACTGGAACAACGTGGACTCGAATTGACTGCCACGGTCAGTCACGATATCTGTAGGGCAGCCGAATCGAGCTATCCAGGTCGACAGCAGGGCCTTCGCAACAGTTTCGGCCGTGATGTCACGTATAGGTACTGCTTCCGGCCAACGAGTAAACCTGTCCACCGCAGTAAGGCAGTACCGGTAGCCGCACGAGAGAGGAAGAGGGCCGACCAGGTCGATGTGAACCTGCTTAAAACGAGCACGTGGTAGGTTGAAGGTGCCAAGGGGGGCAGTTACATGCCGATTAACCTTTGCCCGCTGGCACTGCAAGCATGCACGCGTCCACTCCCTGCAATCCTTCTGCACCCCTGGCCAAACAAACCTCTCAGCAACTAACTTAGCAGAGGCGTTGGAGCCAGGATGACTAAGCGAGTGAAGGCTTTCGAATACCTGTTTACGGAAGGGCTTGGTAACATATGGCCTGGAGGTTGGGGTACTGACGTCGCAGTACAATGGCAACCTACCACCGGGTACATGTAGTTTCCGCAGCTGCAGGGATGATCCTTCAGTGAGGAGTGCTTGCAATTCGGGGTCAGACGCCTGACTTTCGGCCAATGCTTCGAGGCTTACAGGCGCTCCCAGTTCTTCAATACGTGACAAGGTATCGGCTACAACATTATCCTTCCCGGATATATGCCGAATGTCAGTTGTGAACTGGGAGATGAAATCGAGGTGTCTATACTGCCTTGGTGAACAGTTACTTTTTCGTTCGTGAAATGCGAAACTGATGGGTTTGTGGTCAGTATAGACGACAAAATGCCTGGCCTCGAGCATGTGCCGAAAGTATTTAATGGCCTCGTAAATTGCAAGCAGCTCCCTGTCATAAGGTGAGTACTTGGTCTGCGAGGGAGAGAGTTTCCTGGAGAAGAACGCTAGCGGCTCCCAAGCGTCGTCCTTAAGCTGCTGAAGAACTGCTCCTATGGCTTTGTCAGAAGCATCTGTCACCACAGCAAGCTTTGCCGAACAGTCAGGGTGAGCCAGCAGGGCAGCATTGGTCAAGCTCTCTTTGCAGGCCTCGAACGCTGCTAAAGTGTCACCTGCCAGAGTGATGGGCTGAGTGCCTTTGACCGTGCCCGTTAACAGAGCGTGAAGAGGGGCCTGGATTTGGGCTGCTTGAGGAAGAAATCTCCTATAGTAATTCAGCATACCCAAAAAACCTCTCAGCTGTCGCACGTTGGTGGGAGGTGGGAAGTCCTTTACCGCCTGCACCTTAGAGTCCAGGGGTCTGCAGCCATTTTGCGAGATCTGGTATCCTAAAAAAGTTACCTCTTTTTCGCCGAAGACACATTTGGATGTGTTGACCATCATGCCGTAGTCCTTTAGCCTTTGAAAGACTGTTCGCAGATGCTCTTCGTGCTCGGCTTCGCTGTTGGAGTAAATGAGGAAGTCGTCCAGATACGAATAAACAAAATCGAGACCTCTGGTTATCTCGTCTACAAAACGCTGACAGGTTTGGCCCGCATTCCGAAGTCCGAAACTCATATAAGGAAATTCGTATAACCCGAATGGAGTTGTTATGGCGGTCTTCGGAATGTCTTCGGGGTTGACAGGTATCTGATTATAAGCTTTTTCCAGATCTAATGTGCTAAATATAGTGCAACCGGCAACATTATGAGTAAAGTCATGGATATGCTTAATCGGATACCTGTCAGGCACTGTCCGGGCGTTCAGCTTACGATAGTCACCGCAGGGACGCCATCCGTTATTCTTTTTTGGCGCCAGATGAAGTGGAGATGCCCAAGAGCTTTCCGACGGTCTAGCTGTACCGCAGGCCAGCATAGACTGAAACTCTTTCTGGGCGATCTTGAGTTTGTCTGGCGCTAAACGACGGGGAGGAGAAAATACTGGGGGGCCTGGTGTCGTTCGTATGTGGTGTACTGTGTTATGTGGTGTAGGGTGGTGTCTACCTGCCGGTCGAGTGATCTCAGGATAATCGTTGAGGATCTTATGATACCGTGTCTCACCAGTCACCACCTTCACCGACGAAACGCTTGGGCAATTCGCTGACGTAGCAATAGCTGCAATAGAAGTGAGGTTATCAATTAATCGTTTATTGCGACAATCTACAATAATATTGTAAAAATTTAAAAAATCAACCCCTATGATTGGCTTTGTTACGTCAGCGACTACAAAACGCCATGGAAAGGTCCTACGTAAATTGAGATCTAGGTCTAAAGTGTCATAGCCATATGTGTTAATACTAGAACCATTAGCAGCACACAAGTTGTAGTTAGTCTTTGAACGACGTTCACGAAGAGCCGACCGTGGGAAGACACAGAGGTCGCTTCCGGTGTCGACCAAAAACTGCATCTTCGAAGATCGATCGGTCACGAACAGGCGGCCAGTTGAAGATGTGGGGCAATCGTCCGCCGCCATTATCGACCGCCCCTCGGGTTTTCCGCCGTATAGTCACAGGGACGAGTACACTTCGCAGCTTTCTCTCCAAACTTGCTGTGGTACCAGCACAAGGGGTACTTCCTGTAGTTGGACTGGGATCGCTGTCTGGAGCTACTGCGCCTGCCTCGCGAACCTGATGCTGGAGTGCGGGATCTGGAGTTTCTCCCTGATCCTGATGCTTTCAGCTTCTGGAACTCCCTACGAAGCTCTGCCACTTCTCTCGTGAGGTCACTGATGAGCGAGCTGGGTACTGCATGGCTCACTGCTGCCACTTTCGGTGAAGATGAAGCGAGGTCGTTTACTCTGTCAGCTAAGTCCGCTAAAGATTCCAGATTGGCGGATTCTGGCTGACCTGCGAGGACCGTCTGGATTCCGTAGGGTAAACGATTTATCCACATCGTCTTCATAAAATCCTCTGTGACGCCGGTACCGGCGAGACTTTGGAGGTGTCGGAGGAACTGGGAGGGCTTTCGGTCTCCAAGCTCCTCGTGCATCATCAGCTGCTGGATCCTCTTCTCCTTGGAGTCGCTAAGCCTCTTTGTTAGCTCACTCTTCAGCTTCTCGTACTTATCGGTCGCAGGCGGATTAATGATCACATCCTTAACTGCCTTAGAATGGTGATTGTCGAGATGCCCAATCACATAATTGAATTTAGTCAAGTCACTGGTTATGCCGGATAAGGCGAATTGACCTTCGACTTGAGCGAACCATATGTCGGGTTCTTCAGGCCAAAAAGGTGGTACTCGTACGCCGACTTTATAAACATCGACAGGTTTCATCGATACGCCCCCATCACTAGTGCCTTGTCCTGGTTGCTGGGCGGGCTCAGCTCTTTGCTCTTGTGACATTGTGTCTTTCTAGGGGTCACCAGTTTGGGTATAATATGTAGTGGCCTACCAGGTGTTGATGTCAATAAAACACTGCACTTACAGTTTTATCGATGTATTGTCCAGGTAGACACAAAGAATCCAATACAGAAGGCACAGAAGAGCAAGAGGCACAAGCACAAGCACAGATATAGTTTATAGGCAGAAAAACAGTTTATAGGAAAGCACGGAAGTAGAAAACAGGCAGTAATTTATAGTAAATAAGGCAAAACAATGCAAGCCGCGTAAACAGATAGCGAGAGCGTTAAGCGTGCGTTCGGCGTCGCATATGAGTAGTGACTGCTTTGACCTCTAAGCATGCGCGCGGGCGCAGCGACGTTGTCCAGCCGGTTTGTAGCTAACCGCTATCGGTGCGGTGCAGTAGGTCGATAATGAATGTATCGATATATTTATCGATATATCGATACTCGACCGATAGGTAGGCATTATGTATGTAATATGATGGCTTATAATATTATGTATGTATTTATATGTATACGTGTATATATCTATGTAATTATTATATATTTATAAGAATTATATTTGTGTATATAAATACAATGTATTGTACATGTGTATTATATTTGTATGTGTAAATGTAACTTACGACTAAGTAGGCCACAGGCCTTTCTAGTGGCCAGTATCATAAACGCATATATAACCTCGAAATACCTTAGGCTTAGAACTTTTCAGACGCCCCTTAAATACCCGCCAGGTCGCCTTCAGTAGATATTGTTCCTAGAAGGCTGGCAGCGTTGATTACCTATTTGTTGTTTAAACAACGAAGCCATATTTTTGTTAGTATTCTCATTCTATATTTTATAGTTTTACGTCACCCTAAACCGTAAGTGGGATTTTCTGCCCGTTACGTGGCAGAATATCTCACTTCCTGGCCAAAGGTGAGACGTAATCCGTAAAGTCCCAGATTGCATATTTATCCAAGCATTCACAAATTCACTGCCCTAACTATGTAATGTACTATTTTCCTACCTATTCCTTGTTTTTCGATAAATCGGCCCGCTGTTGTGCGGGTAGCCGCGAAATAACTACGCGTGGAACTGACATATGAGAAATGTGCCCGAGACGACGGTCTTCGATAGGCCAACTGAACTTGCTGAATAATAAAATTAAAAAAATCGTACCCAAAGGTCAATATGGATATTTTAATATAGGATACCTAATGTTTTATTTGCAGTCTTTAAAAGGCGAGTTTAATTGTGACTAAATATACCTACTTATATTTTGAAATGACTACGGGACGATAAATGGTATAATCCTTTTATATTTATGTATTTAATTAATATTAAAGGTATAACCCATCTCCGCTCCGCTCCGCGTCTTTGGACATTAGCAGCCTTACACAATACATGTTTGTTGAAATATCTTAGCAGCTTCATTGAACATACCTGTGCTAACTCGGGGCACGTTCATAGGGATTTGATATCGATAAAAAAATATGTCGATATATAAATATATTAATACATGTAACCATTTACTAGTCTCCATTACTATAAAAAAGTTCGACGTCATGTTTGATAAAGTTAATATTTTCATCTAGACGGCAATCTTTTATGCCGACGAATATGAAAAAAAATAATGAATTGTATACTTACTATGGAAAATTTTTTTAAATAGACTAATAATAGACGTTTTATTGTATTTATTCTAAAATGAAGATAAAAAAAGAAAGATTGATAACATTTAGATCTTGACAGTAACATCGATATATTTTTTGACGATAAAATATTTTGCTACATCATTTTAGTATCGGTGCCCCGAATTAGCACAGGTATGTTCATGAAGCCAATTCGGCTTGCTAGATATCCAAAGATGGTAGGATATATTTGGCCCGATAGCCACAAAAAAAAAATGCTACTAAGTTAGGTAAGTATAGTGCTTTACTGTAATGAAAACCGCAAGGGAAGCGGCCAGTCCTCAATGTAACCATTGAGCCCGTGTCGGTTAATTCCCAGCAGTTAATACGCCCCGAGAGCTCCAGTTACGAGCTTCCAGGCCGGTGACGTCACCGCGATCAATTACGTCAGGATTGCCTGACGCATAATTTAGAACATGGGGTATCTGGGGTATTATATTACACTGCAATCGAAAATTGATGAAATCGATGAAACGTTTTTCGGTGAAACAAGAGGATTCGGTTCCCGAAAAACGTTTCACCACTGGTCAAAACTGTTATAAAAACCGGCCAAGAGCATGTCGGGCCACGCTCAGTGTAGGGTTCCGTAGTTGCTCATCGATCACAAGAGACGAAAACCGCTGTTTTAAGCCCGAGGTTTAAGTTAGGAGAAAGATTTCAAGTTTTACGTTTTATAAAAAGGTCGTTAACGCCAAAGTAACTGTAATTACTTAATACCTTCTGGAAGTCAACTTACGTCCTTTTAAAGAAAATTATGAAATTTTGCGATTACTTAAAAACGGATGGACCGATTTTGTTCAATATAGTTTTCATTGTAAGTACTTATAAGGCCCCATTTTCATAAATTTTTCCATATTTTTTGACCCGTGGTTGAAAAGTTAGAGGGGGGACACTATTTTTTTTTTCGGAGCGAATATTTACAAAACTACTAACTTTATCGAAAAGTAATGTTTAGAGACCCCTATTATTTTTAACAGACCTATGCAACGTAAAGTATCCTACAACCATATTTGAATGCCCAGCTATCCCTGTCTCATAATTGGCTAAAATTTTGTCGAGCCATTTCGGTGTGATGCGAGGACAAAGGAAATTATGAAAACAGATGGCGCCAGGTTGGAACGGCGCAGCGCGCCCGTAGGTACAAAACAAATGACGATCCTGCATCACGCTATTAAGATTATTCCTGAAATCTTGACCCCTCTCGATATAAAAATGATTTTCAATACAAACTTAGAATTTTATAATAGCATAAATGAAATTCATTCAAGCAATGATGTTTTAAAGAATATTTTAATTTTTATTTAAGTTTCTTTCTAGAAAATTCAGGTACTCAGCACAACGTTCTGAATCAACAAAAACACTGGTTAAAACAGTTTTCAATAATACTTTTTGCAATTCACCATTTTAATAATACAATATACCTACATGCTAGACCCCTATCTGTGTTACACACACTAGTGAAGGAAGCTGCGCTTTAGCTTTGTGACGACAAAGCAAATTAGGTCGCTGGCGGGCACTAACGGGCAAACGGGATAAAGCATGATAAGGCAGAGATTCGGCGTGCGTTTGAGTATTGGACGGCTTTGTGCATAGAAGAAACTATTTGAAATTTACATGACTTAACCGCCGTCAATGCCAGCCACGAATTAATAGTCGTAAGAGAAGCCACGAGCATTTTTTGACCTTGTTATACAACGATACATAAAATACCTACTTCATCCACGATTTACTACCTACTTATGAAAAAAATGAGAAGAAAGACTAAAAAAATAATAATAAAGAATTTGTATAAATGATTTTATAAATATGAAAGAAAAAAAAAAGTAAAAATGAAATTTAAAATTAAATGAAATTACAAGTCAACATATTTAATTCAAAATTAACGGAACTGGATTATTTGAGGAAAACACGGTTAAGCAACTCGCACTATATAAAGAGTATTACACATCTTGTTTCAAGCCCTGGAAGTTGTTGCCAACAATAACGGTTGTTAAAAGAGAGACAACTTTGTAAATAGCGTTTTAAATTAGGCAGTACACGTATAATATTTCACTGTTTCACTCATTAGAGACGGAGCTAGGCTTTGTGAGTACAAAGCAACCTATACGCTGGCTGGCACTAAACGAGCCTACTAGTGCGTGCTGAGAATAAAGGATGATGCGGCAGAGATCGGGTGCTTTGAGTAAAAGGGAGATTATTTGGACGGCTCAGTGAGAGCGAGTATTCGAGCATTAGCGCTGTCAATGTCAGCGTTAGCTAGTTGAAAGGGATTTGAAAATAGGGGTGGAGTTCAGGTCATTTAGGTCTGTCGAAGCGCCAAGGGATTTGCTCAATGATAATGAAGGCTCCATATCCTTTCAAAAATGCTGATTGTTTTAGGCATTTTTCTCTTTGATCAAACATGTTTCTTAACATTTTATTTATGTTACTAGTTAGAACAGGGCTATTGATATAATATATCAATATATTATATTTATTGGTAGGTATATATTTGAAACCTACAGTTTGAATTTTTCATTGATAATTTTTATTTTAAATACTATACGAACTTGACAAAATCACGCAGAAAACTATTTTTTCTTTTAACTTATTTTCTAACTGCATGCAATGAAAACATGATACGAGGATAGTCACCCTAGGCTACGGCTGCGAGCGAGAGCGAGTTTTTTTAACCGCGTAGCGATGATTTCCACATACGTGTGGAAATCATCATCGCTACGCGGTTAAAAAATCTCGCTTTCTGGCCAAGGCACGACATAAGACAAACTAGAGGCGGTAATAAGTAGAGCCTGGCTCGCAGGGCATCGCATATTTAAGGCAACACAAACAACATTCGCTAATTCACCGCCCAAACTATGAGACGGATTTAAAAAACTAAGAAAACAAAACACGATTCATTCTTAATTCCATCTAGCCAGTTCTAGGTCTTTTGCTTTGCGTTTGCGTGGCCTATGCTTTTTCCGGTGCGTGTTCACCATTCAACTCCACTTTGCTAAAATAGTATGTTTTGTCGTAATAATGCTACGTCTCTTTTGATTTTTAGGGTTCCGAACGCGAAGGATAAAAAACGGGACCCAATTGCTAAGACTCCGCTGTCCGTCAAGCAGGTCTGTCTGTCCGTCTGTCACCAGACTGTATCTCATGAACCGTGATATCTTGACAGTTGAAATTTTCACAGATGATGTATTTATGTTGCCGCTATAATAACAAATAGTAAAAACAGAATAAAATAAATATTTATGGGGGCTCACATACAACAAACGTGTATGCGGCGCCATACATACCAGGTGATAATTCAATAAACACTTTTTAGACCGCGATTAGCTCCCATTTTGTTATAATAATGTCTGTTTTGGTTTAACATTGTTCATTACAATACAAACGGGTACCTATTCATGACTATTCTCCTGGAACTAACCATACATAACGTGTTGTCCTATTAGCAAGTAAAATTAGGTGCATAAGCGGTGGCAGCTAAATGCAAGCCAAATTAGAACGAACATCCTATTATTACAAGGTAAAGTCAACCATGGTCCACGTTGTACATAATGTAACCAGTGTGGCAAATAAAGATTTGGTAATAAACTTAGAGATTTTCAGGCAGAGTTGGGCAAATTACATTTTGAATGAGATTTGAATTTTCATTTTCAAAATAACCTATTCTAGAATGACGGTCAGTTGATTCATTCTTGCGGTGCGTCATTTAAAATGATGATTTGTTATTGAATGCCCAACTCTGATTTCAGGTAATATGCAGGTTTGTAGACGCATTTTAAAAGGATTTCGAAACCGTTATTATACAGAATCCAAGGAGTTAGATTATCTTCGGAATATTGCAATGAAGTCTAAAATTATCTTTTATGTAAGTAAATCCAGATAATATGCATGGTTTCCGAGTGGCATAAGACCGTTTTTAGGGTTTCGTACCCAAAAGGTAAAAAACGGGACCGTATTACTAAGACTCCGCTGTCCGTCCGTATGTCTGTCAGTCTGTCTGCCCGTCTGTCACCAGGCTGTATCTCATGAACAGTGATAGATAGGTAATTGAAATTTTCACAGATGATGTATTTCTGTTGCCGCTATAACAGCAAATACTTAAAACAGAATAAAATAAACATAAAAGTGAGGCTCCCATACAACAAACGTGATCGGTAACGTTAACTTTGCAATCGCACTTGGCCCGTTTTTTCGGAGACGTCTATGTTTAGCAGTGGACATCATTTATCTGACGACGAAGATGACGATTACATGTTTTTCAGAGACTGACTATTTTTCATATACATATATATTCTTATAATAGGCACAATAATTTCGAATGAAGATAATGTGATTTTATTGCCAAAAATGCAACTGAACTCGCCCCAAATAGGGTTCACAAGTGCTTAACAGTACACATCTCTGTACTTACAATATATACGCATATATGAATAGAGCCCACGCAGGAAGCGCACCGGTGAATAACGGCGTCCGGAAGTCGGTAATTAATATGTCGCCGCGTCTCGTGGGGCGGCAGAAAATATTTACGCGTAGCTCGTTTTATAAACAATGCCGGTCAAGTGCGAGTCGGACTCACGCACTGAGGCTTCCGTGCCAACTACGAAGGCATCGGCGATATCCAAATACACGGACATAGGTCGCGGTTAGTTTGTCAACTGAAAATAAGGTTGTAATCACAAAAATAAGTGCCTATTTATGTATTGTAGTTTACAGTTTTCAGATTTTTTCATTTAGGTGGGTACCTACTTTTGCTACAATCTATCTATTAGCCACATACGTCCACTGCTGAATATAGGCCTCCCCATGACTCGCCACAAAGTGCGACCCCGTGCAGACCGCGACCCTCACGAGGTCATCCAATCTAGTCGGAGGCCGACCCACGCTGCGCTTTCCTATACGTGGTTGCCACCTTAGGACTTTGCTGCCCCAACGGGCGTCCATTTTTCGAGCTACATGGCCTGTCCATTGCCAGTATATTTGCTACAATAATTTTCGCTTATAGCCAAATTTCTTGATTATCTGTCAACGGAAAGTATTCTATAGATTTTGATTCCCATTCCAACAAAGGGAGCATAAACGCTCGAATCTTTTGACTTAGAATTTTGTTATTTTTGTGGTTCTAAGGGCTTAGCAGACGTGAATATTGATATAAATGTCAGCTTGATATCACCACGCGTCCCTGAGTAAAAAGGTCTTGACAGTCAGACAACTGAATGACGGTTAGTTTTTGCCGATTGAGGTACAGAACCCTAAAAAGGCGTTTGTGATATTTATTATTATTAGGTAATAATTAAAAATAAAGAAACATGAATTTATGACAGATTTGAGATCCCTATCCTATGAATTGTCTGATGTAAGTATTAAAATCGCAGAAATCCACTGGATACGCACGAAGCAGGGCGATTCAACAATCTTTAGGGAAAACACTCCAACAGATACGTCTTTGTACATTTTTTTAAGTTTCTAAATAACTACTCATACCTTTATCATCAATCTGATTAGATAACTCTTCCGATAAGTCATGGCATATGACTGCTTAGAGTCTGGCTAAAATATCTTTGCCCCAGCAATTTTAGTTTTTTATCTGCAAGATAGGGCACTAATTAGTCTTGATACTTGTGTTTTCTCCTAAATCTTTAAACTTTATCTAAGCAAAATTTAAAATAAATAAAAAACGTCTTTGTAAGTTATGCTTTGATGAGTATTATAAAATATAAGCGAGGGCTGCGTCTGCGTTTGGCAAGCTAAATCAGCGGATTTGGAAGTCGCATGACCTTAAACTCGCTACTAAGCTGTCCGTGTACAAAGCCATTGTATTGCCAGTTTTGCTGTATGCTTCTGAGACGTGGTGTCTCTATAGACGGGACATCAAGAAATTAGATTCCTTCCATATGAATTGTCTCCGCAACATCCTGAGGGTAAAATGGGAGGATCGTGTGACGAACACGGACATCCTGAGACGTTCACATATGCACGGCATGGAGGCAATGCTGATGAAGTACCAACTGAGATGGTGTGGCCATATCGTCCGTATGGAGGATAACCGTCTGCCGAAAGCAATCTTCTACTCTCAACTTTCAGAAGGCACGCGTAAAGCTGGGGGACAGCATCTCCGTTACAAGGATGTACTTAAGAGACACCTTACCGCCAGCAGTATATCTCCTGATGGATGGGAAGCCATGAGTCGTAAACGGGATGTTTGGCGGTCCACTGTACGCGTTAGAGTGAAGGAGTTTGAAGAGGCGCGTCTCGAAGCGCTGGATATGAAACGTCAAGAGCGTAAGGCGCGACCGAGGCCATCTTATGCATACACTTACAATGTCCGTGGTGAGCTCCACTGCCCGCGTTGTGACCGGATTTTCACCAACAAACTGGGTTTTGCGAGTCATATCCGCGCCCATCGTCGTAGGAGTCCTACGAGCCCTACAACTTGAAGTCGCTGTCATCGGACCCGATGAAGAGGACATCATCATCATTCATCATCATTATAAAATATAGTATTATTTACGTACCTATCAATATTTATTTACTGACGACTTCAATGTTATTTGACTAGCGTATGGACATCATTTTTCTCACTTACGTTAAATTTTATTCCTTTAGGCAATTAACATTGAGTAATATTTGGAAGGACTTCTGACTTGTATTTAATTAGTTTACATACTGTAATTCAAAACAGTACCTTTAGCGTTTATAGATTTTTTGCTGCCGCATTTTTGAGCGTGATCAAAAAAAGTACACAAGTAGCAATAAAAGCTTCTCGCAAAAATTAAAGTTTTGACCGAAACTAGTTTTGAATGCAATTATAAATTGAGTTTAACGTATCAATATTTTTTTAAATAATGAAGACATGTTCGTTTAAGCTCTGTCTGGTTTCTGATTCCGTTTGAATAATGATTGCATCAAAATGATGCAGCGGCAATAATTACGCATCACCGCAGGGCTTCGGGCACCACGGACAAACACACGCATTTTTAAAGTATATAAAGTTGCCGAGAAACTTCTTGAGCCTAACCTTGACTGCGCAGTAGCCGATTTACGTACAAATATGCATGCGCAGATCCGCCATTTTGGGTCAAGAAGTTTCTCGGCAACTGTACCGTATATGTAATGAGGCATAATAGTCATTGTGACAAAAGTTCCTAATTAGAGATTGATAAAAACGTTTCCTGAATCTTCGTTTTACTACACCAACTGACTGAGTTTGCAAGCACCTGCCAACTGAGCGGCGGTCCCGGGTTCGAATCCCGGCCAGGGCAAATATTTGTGTGATGAACTTGAATATTTGTGCTTGGGTCATGGTTGTTCCTATGTATTTAAGTATATATTTATCTATATAAGTATGAATATCGTCGTCTAGTACCCATAACACAAGCCTTCTTGAGCTTAATTTGGGACTAGATCGATTTGTGTGAGGTTGTCTGATATATTTTTTTTTATGAAATTGGCTCTTGATTTTAATTCTTATCGAAATGTCATAATATCGTATTTCCATGATGATGATGATGATGATAATAGTTCGTTTTGTCAAGCGATAAATATAAAGCACTCTTAATTTAACAAGTTTGTAGATGCGCGAGTGACAGATGCTATATATCAAAAGTACAAATAAGCCTGTTAAGGAACAGCGTAAATCCCACAGCTTTCATAGCAAAAAACTTACTAAAATATAAAATGAATTAAGTGGGTTTGTTTTCTATTTATACTTACTACTACTTTACTTATACTTCTTTTATTATTTGGTTTCCCTGTACCTATACTAGTGCAGTTTGTTACTGTAACCCAGTTTGGTGAAATACTCACGAAATAATATTGACTGGTGTATGTAATCTTCCTCATTTACGTAAATTTTTATTCGTTCAGGTCATTAACATTGAGTGATATTTTTGCATACATACTTACCTACACTTAATTGGTAGGTATGTCTGTAACCAAATGCTCTTTAAAAACCACATACGTACCAGCACTAAAGTGTGCGTGGTTTCCGGCAGACGCCGGAAGTGCCCCCTGGCGGGCGGCGTGATAATTAAACACAATTTCGCAACTACCCTCTGTACAGGCATAAAGTATAAACCACAGATAATTCACTCCTTGCGACCAAAAGCGTTCAGGACATCCAAAACTAGACCCAAAAGGTTAGCAAGTTAATATTCCAAAGTTGAAGTGAACCTTCTGCGCCTATTAATGTTGCACAAACTATTCTCTCAGCGGACATGGGTGATTTTGGCCGGTTAGTTTGGGCACACTTTGAAACTTGCTATTAGCTGAAATTTAGTTAATTGCTGTTATGTTAAGTGAAATAATAAGGCAGTTCGTACTGAGCTACACGGCCCCGGAAATTTATCACGTAGGTAGTTATATCAATGTTGTAACTAAGTTTTATTAATAGCTAGTTTGAACCAATGCACTAGTGAGCAAAAACACTATTTGCTCATGTCATTTAACGTTTAGGATGAGGTTTGGGCGCGATGAAGTGGTGGTGAAACGTACGGAGATAATAATACGACCAAGCTCGGTGTTCGAATGAATGCTTTATTAGAAAAATCCGTTTCTTATATACTAATCAACATATGATCATTTCCTTTATCCACACGTGATCTGCGCAGCAAATGGCCTTGCTGGTCAAGGTTCTATTTGTTCCCTTGAACCGACACGTGTTTATCAATTATGATTCATATCAGCTGTGGGCTATATACCGCAGCGAGTTGTCTTTGAAATTAGGTTGAATAAAACAATTTCTTCGTTTCGGCTCTAAAGGCGGTATTTTACAGTCAAAGCAACCCGTTACAAGACAGGACGATATTTGAAACCGTCGGTCTATTTCTACCAAAATTCGTCATTTACACGTACTAAGAAGTTCGGCAATTATTTCATCTGGCTAACTATTAAAAAGTGGAACTCTGTGCCGACACTTGTTTCCTTCCTACAACATTGGATCCTTCAAAAGAAGCGTGAAGAAGCATCTCTCGAGCCAACAGGGAGGTGTTAACTGACATGGCATCCTTGGTTTCTCATCCGTTGCCATTGCAACTGACTTCCCTTTTTGCTTACAATCAGGCGAAGTGGAGCTATTTTTGTTCTGTGCCAATATTAAAAAAAAAATACTAATAATATCCAGCGCAAGCCCAAGTGTGAGTTGGTGTTTGTCATATAATTCCCATTTCCTTCCCGCTCCGCTTCGACGGTGGAAATGCGCCTTAAAACTAATGATGCTGTATAAGAAAAGCTATTGCTAGCAGTGGTCGCACACATCAGACAATTTCAATAGTTTCCCTTAGCTATTTTCAGCTATAAACTTATCTACATGTCATTGTCACAACCAAAACACAACAAACTCGACTTTACTGCCTATACTTATAGTTTGAATTCCGAACTAGAGTGCTAACATGGCTTGAGCTTGGGGCTTGTCTTTTTAGTCTCACATGTATTGTAGCCACCCAATTACGCATAAGTCCCCCTCCGAAAAGGGGGAGAGAGGAGGAGGGATATTATTTTTAATGACGCTATCCCACATGCAATCGTGGAAGCTGCAAACTGCTACTAAGCTAAAACTGTGGACCGTTTTCGATATTACATTCTGAGACTCCGATTTTGGCACGAAGCGTTATGGCATAAAGGCTGTAAGTATTTCATATCCGAGTGATACAACGTCCAGTGGCATTATAATCTTACGTATCACACAACATCTTTCAAAGATATAAATCACATTTATTATGGGTCAAAAATAAAACATACAAATAACAAATTTATGGGATTAAAACTAAAAATTAAACTAAGATTAAAATATATTTATAAAACTAAGACCTTTCGGTAGGGTGCCCATGACGCAGGCAGCATTCCCACGCTGCATGGCTATGGAAAGCCTTTGCGCGAGAAAACTGCCCGCAGAATTTTTCAAAGATTTTTCGAATCTCGTAATGAACCTAACTCTTCGAAACAAAATTAAAGTAAACGTAACTTATTTCGGGAAATATTATTTTTAGCGACACGGGCAAAGGACTTATAAAACGAAGAAAAGATATACAGTCTGTGAGTTTTTCGATTGGCATTGGAGTTTGGGTGACAACGGAGATATTTTTATCTCGATCGAAATAAAAGCGAGCGAAACAGATCACCGAGTTTTTGTCAAATTCTTTTACTATCCAGGCAATAGGACTCTGGAATGATCTTCCACACCCCATCAGGCAAGCACAAAGCAAACTTATTTTCAAGCGCATGCTACGCAAGCATCTTTATGATCTGTCTGTCTGACACTTCTGTTTTAAGATGAATTATTGGTATAATGTTTATACTGGGTACATGAATTTATATTATGTAGTATATTATAATTATTTAATTGTGTAAATTTAAGTATGTATATTATTGGGTATTTATTTCTAAAATTGTTTTTTTTTAATTGTCTCCGAACGTTATAGACCCTGCACCTGCACCAACTCAATGTTTATGTTTAGCCTTATGGTTGACTGGTAGAGAATGCCTTACGGCATTAAGTCCGCCATTTGTACTAGTTTGATCTGTGCAATAAAGTTTAAATAAATAAATAAATATTTACTTATTATTTTATTTATTTAAATAAATAAACAGGTATAAAACTCGAATCATTCTGCCAGCTCACGTAACTTTAGTAATAAAAAGATAAAGAGAAGCTTCACAACATTTCTAATCTAGCCACCCAAATAACTGCAAAATTCTAAGTAAGTATCTCAATGTTACCTCAGCGAAATTTCTCAAAAAAATTGCGAGAAAATGTTCCCATTTTTGTCTCGGCCGTCATTAAGGGCGAGTGCTCTCAGCCGCTGTCACTTTAAGTGACGTGTCGAACGAGCTGTTATGATAAACAGTTTATCTGAGATTGGAGCGCCTTAAACGTCTATTAGTTTATAATTTTGAAGCGAGCTTCGTAAGCTCATAATAAAGCGAAGGTTAAAAAAAATAAAAAGTAAACCGGTGATACTTGATAACATTTTCCATACAACACTGAACAGGCACAGGAATTCTGAAGAACAGTTTGATTAACTGAACCGTAAATACCATTATGGGTTTACAAGTACCAAAATTTGATTAAAAACTGTGTTGGTGTAATTTCAGTAAATAGGTAATTTTATGCTTTAACTTTATATTATATTATATGGGAACCGAAAGGAAGATATAAAATAAAGAATTCCTTATTCTGCGGTGGTTTACTAGGTAAGTGGGCCTAATGGGTTGCTAGTTTAATTTGTTTTTTAATTGTCTGCGTTCGTGGATTTTGGATAATCATCAGTGATATCCATAGTTTGTTTGTTTGGTCGATTTGTGTATGATTGTCTCATAATATTTATTTATTTATTATTATTTATAGTTTTCCGACAACGTATGCTTTAGCACTAAATAAATCATTTTTTTAACCAGTGGTCGCCATTTTTCTTGACAAAGCCATTAACGATTAGATTCGTGACTACTTACATAGTTACCACGTTATTTAAGAATACATATATGTCATAACAGCCCCCTCGATTCCAGTCTTAGAGGAACGTATAGCTGAAGATATCAGAGTCATGAAAGACTGGCTCACCAAGAACGGTCTAGTTCTAAACCTAACCAAAACGCAGGTTTTACACATAAACCAAGGAGGAAAATCTCCCAGACCTCTGCTTATAAATGTTGATGGCACAACAATCGTACAAGTGCGAGATACTAAATTTCTGGGTTTAACTCTCGACTCTGCCCTGAGATGGAACAAACATATAGATGTTCTCTGTGGAAAATTGTCTGGTGCTTGTTTTGCGCTGAGAAGACTAGCCAACGTACTACCACAACAACAGCTACGCTCAAGCTACTTCTCTATGTTCCATCCCCTTATGTGCTATGGGTTGGAATTGTGGAGATGAATGGCATCGCGTCTTTGTTTTGCAAAAACGCGCTGTCAGAATAATTACAATGACTCCAGTTGGGGCACCGGCGAAACAATTGTTTATTGATATGAACATTCTCACACTACCTTCACAGTACATTCTTAATATTGCGAAACATGTACACAACAATAAGCACACATTTAACACGAGTAAACTCACTCGCACCCGACTAGGTAGCAAGGAACGCCTGCTGCCAGTCAGCCACAGGCTGTCCAAATCCTCCAAGACTATGCATGTCGTGGGTCCCAAAATATACAATGCATTACCGGACACAATTAAAACGTTCTAAGGCACTAATTGATTCAACTGAAAAAATGGCTAATCGGTCAAGCTTTTTATAATATGGAAGAATTTTATAACATGCATGAAATTTAAAACTATCATTAACTAGCTGTGCCCCGCGGTGCTACCCCGCTCATCCCACGGGAACACTATATTTATTCGGGATGAAAAGTATCCTATGTCCTTCCCCGGGACTGAAACTATCTATATACCAAATTTCATCTAAATCGGTTCAGCGGTGGAAGCGTGAAGAGGTAACAGACAGACAGACAGACAGACACACTTTCGCATTTATAATATTACTAGCTTTTGCCCGCGACTACGTCCGCGTGGAACTTGGAAGTATGGAAGCAACCTCGTACAACACGATAGATATCCACCTAATCACCTTAGTCCTTAATTAATAAAAGAGCGCCTAAGCAAATGTAAGAGCAATTGTGCTTTTGGGTTTATCATTACATTTTCTACAGGGTCATCAATGTCATCATGAATTACTTACTCACTTTTCAATCTTTTTAGGGACAATTTCCAGGATGAAAACTATCCTATGTCCTTCCTCGGATCTTAAACTATCTCCATGCCAAATTTCATCAAAATCGATTCAGCGGTTTAAGCGTGAAGAGGTAACAGACAGACAGACAGACAGACAGACACACTTTCGCATTTATAATATTAGAATGGATTTAATAAATACCTATTGTAATATAATACCTACAATAAATAATAATAATGTTATTGTTAAATGTATTAAAATGATCATTTAATAGCTATAAGATTTTGACTTGTAAAATATTGAAATTTTTATCAATAAATGAGTATGAGTATGAGTACAAAATACTTCGAAAGAGTTATTTTTAGGGTTCCGTAGCCAAATGGCAAAAAACGGAACCCTTATAGATTCGTCATGTCTGTCTGTCCGTCTGTCCGTCCGTATGTCACAGCCATTTTTTTCCGAAACTATAAGAGCTATACTGTTGAAAGATGTATTCTGTGAACCGCATTAAGATTTTGATGCAAAAATAAAAAAATAATAATAAATATTGGGGGCTCTCCATACTTAGAACTGAAACTCAAAATTTTTTTTTTCATCAAACACATACGTGTGGGGTATCTATGGATAGCTCTTCAAAAATGATATCGAGGTTTCTGAAATATTTTTTTTCTAAACCGAATAGTTTGCGTGACAGACGCTTCCAAAGTGGAAAAAAGTTGGTCCCCCCCCTCTAACTTCTAAAATAAGAAAATGAAAAATCTAAATAAAACATATGATGTACATTACTATAAAAACTACCAACGAAAATTGTTTTGAACGAATGATCTAGTAAGTAGTTTTTTTTTAATACCTAACTTTGCACCTAATGTATATGGGGCGCTATACATACCAGGTGCAAACTTAACTTATTAACTATTGTAGTTTTTTGATAGCCTAACTAAAAGTTGGCGTAGCAATTTAATAAGCAGAGTAAAATAACCTGTGCCTATTTAAGGTCTAAATCATAGGTATTCTTTTGTCAACTTTAAATTTAATGCAATACTTTCACGTATTATTGGAAACAAGCCACTTGCCTATTCATTTCTGAAAAGTAGCCGGTGCGACCTTCCGGAGCATCGCTTCAATCAGGGACTTAATTTGATCAACAAGGGACAAAGAGCTTCCAATCCTATTTGTTCGTTAAGGCTAACTGATTTTTGTTCTGTCGGTTAAATTGCTTAGTATAATCAGATAAAACTGTCTTCCGTCAAAGTTACCACGGTGATGGAAAAGAGCATGTTGATCAAAAGACAATTTAGTTAGCATGAGCTAAAGACCCTCTTTGCTGATTGAACAGTTCCAGAAGAGAAAGATACCTACAGATAGATATAGATATGTACAGGATAATTCCAAGTTTTTCAATACTAACACCAGAAAAAAAATGGTTTTGATACAATCTCTAATCAAACATTAAGGCAAGGCACGCTCGCTCTTTTAACTTAAGATTACTTCGTTTCCTCGCGTTTTTTACTTAAATCCTGAAACCAGGACCACGTATAACGATTCCGCTGAAAAACGGAAACACTTCAACCTGTAATTCATAAAAACAATACCACTAAACATTCGCCGCGCTACCCTTTGAATATTAACACACCTATTGTACAACCCATAACAATTTCCAATAAATCCTTTCATCCAACTAACACCCTTTAGGCCGTTATAATCCTAACCACGCATCCATTACTGCGTGGGAACGAGATTAAAGGAATGTTTCCTTTATACGGAAGCAGTATGTGTGATCCAATTCGGGAATGCCCGCATTGATGACCGCTGGGGTAAGGTGAACCTTGGTAAATTTCAATTTACGTCTCTCGTGAGCATGTCGCGCATACATATTGGCACATCAAAGGCATTATTCGGGCGGGCCAAGTTAAAGGAGGTGCATATTAATACGGACTGTAATATGTAATGGCCGGGACTGTAATTTGAAGGTATTTGCGGTGACGGATCAAAACCGACCGTTTAATGTGCAGGTATGAATTTCTACGAATTAATTTGAATACTTGGTTGAGAATAGATTCAGGCAATCGATATATACGAATACTACCGCTTCGGCTGAAGAGTTTTGGTACAATTTTTTTGAATTTGATAAGATGTACAACAGCCGCCGTCTTGGGATCCTGTTGGAAGCATCAAGCAAGACACAAGCACACACAAGACTGGAAACAGTCTAGGAGTTTTCTTTCGGCGGTTCTTTCTCCTCAGCAAGCCTTATAGTAAACCGCGTTTAGATATTTTTAAATAAAATAATTAATGCCCTTCTGACACATGCTGTCTCTACACATTAGGCCCATCTGGCATGTATTTACTCCTTTATTTTTAATCCATATTTATAAAATGGGTAGTTTGCCCTTTGCCAACTTTTGACACGAACCAACCTTTGACAAAACGTCATCAGGGAGGTTCAAATAATTAATATACGCGATATATTTCGTCTAAATTGTTTTACTTAAAAGCATGTTCCCCTAAATAGTAGATTTTTTTTGGTTTTTATGAAAAGGTTGCATTAATCATTTTTCCAACAACTTATTTTAAGATGGTTCCTAAGCAAATGGCGGAGTTATTTTGATGTGAAAGCTAAACTGAAATCACTCTCGTAACTTGACAGCAATAGTGAAAGGTTCAGTAACGTGATTATTGCGCGAAGGGTTAACAGTTCCGATAGTGTTTGAAGTCGCCCGGCAGTCGCTGGTTATTAGACAGGTCTAAACCTACCACATGTATAATATGGCATGAAATATTTCTAAGCGATATTGAGTATTTGAAGTTCTAAGGCGTCCACTGCATTTTGGAGGACATAGATAGACTCTCACTTATCCTACTTTCCTAGACTTCGCGTTTTTTACGTTTTCAAACTTGATATCTCCGCCATGTTGAAAAATTTGGAAAAACTGAATCAACAAGAAAATATTCGACGACGCGTTTGGCTCGGTTGGTTGACACCTGCCTACTGAGTCGGCGGTCCCGGGTTCGAATCCCGGCCGGGGCAAATATTTGTGCAAAATATTTGTACTTGGGTCATGGATGTTATCTATGTATGTATTTATATATTATGTATATCGTCGTCTAGTACCCATAGTACAAGCTTTGCTTAGTTTGGGACTAGGTCGATTTGTGTGTGATTGTCCCTTAATATTTATTTATTATTTATTTATTTATTCTTATAAATAATAACACAAAGGTAAATTAAGAAAGAAAAATTGAATTCGATCCACTACAAAAAAAATATTCATTTAATTTTTTTTTATTTAATTACCAAACCTGCTCACAAAAAATATTAAATTTATTAAAAAAATATTTAAAAAATATTTATTTAATTACCAAATTTGCTTACAATATTTAACGGAAACTGGTTCAGAAATGCAAGGCATGAACAGCCGAACATGCAGCATTCAGTCATACGTTTTTTTTTGCCAAGCTGAATCGAAGATGCTTTGCTTGCTCGCTCAGTTAGTAAAATTTTCGTAACACTAAAGTAAAATAAGACGTTGTATGTTCTGAAGGCTTACCCTCATCTGGCAGAAAGTTTTACCAAAAGTAATGTTTTGCATAATGCTCATTTCGCAGAAGTTTTCTGCCGCTTAAACGGGAAGTATATTTTGAAATGTTTTTGTGTATCCTGGTAGATTAGGATAGGTTAGGTTAGGTTTCTAAAAAAATCTATGGTAGGTATCAGTAGAATAACAATTATGCGAAATGAGCATTATGCGAAACTTAACGTTCGGTAAAACAATATTCTGCGAAACATTAGTAAACCATGTTCTGAAAATAAAGGCAGGTAGGTGCGAAGCGTGCGATTGAGAAACTTAACGTTTACGCGCAAGTTATGCTGAACCCATCGGCTTATGAGACGGCGCAGTTTGATAGTTCCTCAGTAAAATACTTGTGCGAATTGCCAAGTAACTTCTAAGTTACTACTAGTACTAGTTGTGTATGACGAGAAATAGGTTCCTGGGAATTCGGTGCAGCTCATACCGACATCTAGCTATACTCGCAACTTTCACGGGTAGAGGATGTAAAACCGGTTATTTTGTCACGTAAAACCGGTTATTAACAGCATAACCATCGAAATATGCACATGTCTCTTGGTAAAAATTATATTATGTTAATCTGCGCTGTATCGATTCCTTCATTGATGTGTTATAATTATAAGGAAAACTAAGGAATCTAAAGACGAATAAACATACTTTGTATTAAAACATGGAGCATTCAACTGCATCGAAACATCACACAATGAAGATAAGAAATATCACGATATACCAGTTATGATAAGTTTTAATTGTGTCTCTGTTTGGTCTTGTGGTTGACTGGTCGAGAATGCCTCATGGCTTAAGTCTGCCAATGTACTTATTTTAAAATGCATTAAAGGTTAAATAATTAAATAATTATTGAAACCAGGTTTATAAGTCCTACTCTGATACAAATTTCTAAAATTATAAATACGTACGTTCATCCATTTTCTAGGGCAATACTTTTTTTTTATCATTTTTTATGTCTTAACGTTTTGGACGGTTTCACGGAGATTTTAAAAGTTTAAGATCATTGTAAGCTAACAATCTAGTTGTTTACGATCGTGTGTAAAAATAGAGGGTCTCCCTCGCGATCCCTAACATCGTTTGTCCTAAAATCACTTGCCCGAACTGTTTTGTCCTAATGGGCTAATGCCCTAACGATCAATTGCCATAACAATCATTTTCCATAACGTAATGGTTGTCCTAAAACTCATTTGTCCGAAACATCAATATCCCTAACTATCAATATCCCTAATATTTTTTGCCATATTCCTCGAAATCCCTAAAATTATTTTTCGTTTTTTAAAGTCCCCGCCCCTTTTGCAACCACCGAACTGCTACCAGTAAAGTAGTTTAATGGGTTAGGTTAGGTTAGAACTGCGACCACAACAGACTCCTTAATAATTTTATTTTTTATTTATTTATTTAAACTTTATTGCACAAAACAAAAAGTGTACAAATGGCGGACTTAATGCCATTAAGGCATTCTCTGCCAGTCAACCATTGGGCTAAACAGAAACATTTTATGGTGCAGGGCCTGTTAACTATCAACATTATACTAAGAGATAAACTTATTAAATATCAATAATATAATGAACACAATAAATAAACATACACAAATATGCAATACAATACACTTACATAAAGATTATTTCTTGTACCCTGTGCTAAACATCACAACCGACAGTCAGTCTAGGAGCTTACTAGTGAGATGCTTGCGCAACATGGGCTTGATGGCTTGTTAATTATAATTTCTAATAAAACGTAGATAACAGTAATAAATAAATTTCGCGAACGAACTTAAAACGTAACACAATAAACTTCTCCCGTAAGGAACTCAAAGTCAGTTGAACATTTCATTGGCCCACGGGAGCCAATACGCTATCTAGAGTTAATGCGGCGGCCATTAACCGTGTAACGAGCAATAAACCGCTTATCCATAAAGTATCATCGGATGAAGAAATAAAGGAGCGTCATGCTGCTATCGAGCACCTGTCGGCTATCACTGGTGTTTTAGGAGTGGTTACACTGCGTACGGGTACCTCAAGTTTTTGGCATAACTTGGGACAGAGGCTAGAAGTTTGTCCCAATCCCAAGTTCTCAAGGTAATTGTTCAAGTACTGGTCTGTACTCTAAAGTGACATACTCACTCTAGAGTAACATATTTTTTTATGATTATAACTTATATGATGGAAGGTTCCGGGATCAGCAGATAAAAAGCAAGTGTACTGTTCAAGTAATTTAATGTGACTGACGATGGGCCGACAAAAAGAAACATAAAAAACAAACTGTCATAGTAAAACCTTACTAGACAACATAATATAACAATGGAAACCATAAACTGAAATATATCATATAATTATACTTGTCACATATTATCGTTTCCATGTTGTTCTTAAAATTAATTGTATTAAACAATTAGGCATAACTTTCTCATGTCTAGGAAATTTAAAATGTCAGTAGGTATACCTAAAATTTCTTTAACAAAGACATCTAAAGAATTTTAAAATAAACCCACCTACCCTCTCTTTTTTCAAGGCAATACAGGATACGCCCAGCCTGTGGACGGCAACAAAAAATGCATTCCATAGAATGGCAATGTGCTAATTGCCTAAATTGTCTTCCATTATCAAAAGGTTCGCAAAATAAATTCCGTACAAATTGCACCCGTTTCTTCCCGCGGCAGTATACTTAACTTACATACATCTTTGTTTATACCAGCAGCGTACATATAGTCCGAGCTCCGTATTCGCCTATTTTACGCGCGCCTAACGCAGCGGAATGCTCTTTTATAGTCCAGGAGACGGCACCAAATTTAAGTGCCCATAGCGCTCGCGTGTAATTCCGTTTCATTAAGTTAACGTCGTAAGCAAGTTTACGTATGCGCCATTTGGTTAAGGAGGCATAAAGTTTTCTTATATTTGATTATAAAACAGTATTGGGATTTTTTTCCGGTAACATACATCCATACTAATCCATACTAATTGGAGCGGAGCGAGCGAAGCGAGCGAAGCTCCCATGGATCGACTCGAATGGACTTTTTAACAATGCGCAGATCTCAGCGAGTTCTCAACCGATTTTAGAAATTTTTGTTTTAAAATGCACAAATTAAATTTCGCTAGGTCGTGACGAGGAGAAAATTTCGAAAAAAAAAAAAACTCCGCTCCAATCTATGGTGCAAGCTTAGCCGGTGGCTGACTCTGCATCGACCTAGTATTATAAATGCGGAAGTGTGTCTGTCTGTCTGTCTGTCTGTCTGTTACCTCTTCACGCTTCAACCGCTGAACCGACTTAGATGAAATTTGGTATGGAGATAGTTTGAGACCCGGGAAAGGACATAGGATACTTTTCATCCCGAAAAAATTTAGTGTTCCCGTAGGATGAGCGGGTAACACCGCGGGGCACAGCTAGTCTTGTATAAAATGTTTTGGGCAACATTTTTTATTAGATTTTGATTAACGACGAATCATAATAAAGTATGATTGCAAAACTTAAAACGGAGAAGATTTAGTGTCATTTTATTTTACACTTCATAGCATATAATTATATATATTTAGCACTTCCACGTGTGACATTGTTGTTCGTTCGTTCCAAAATAATACCATATTAGTGATTACAAAGTTTCATTTCCCGTGTCACCCCCAGCGTTTTTTTTTTATCTTTAGCACATCTGTTGGATTTACAGATAGGTAAGTTACGAAGTGTAAAAGGGAAGGAGCAGCATCTTTCAACGGAGAAATGTCCAGCGGTAAGCAGTAGAATAATAATTCCAATGATGTCCGCAATAACGCTAGAATAGAAAGAAAGTATGAAAACTTTCCGAGTGAACTGTGTCAAACTTAAATTTAGTATTTTAGGTGACCAGAGTAATTCCTACATAGTTCCTTTAAGCAAATACAGAAAAAAACGCATAATTAAGTTTTATTAAAAATGTATAAGCAAACCGTTGCTAAGTAACGGATCTACTTTCAGCCACAGTAGCGCCACCAATTTAACACCTTTCAGCGGACAGTTTTGGATGTATTAAGATGCTGCTCCTCCTTTTTACACTCCATAAGATAAGTACCTAATCCCAAAAGTCAAAGTCAGTCAATGTTAATGTCAGCAAAAGAATGAGGACCTAATTCTATTAACAATATTAGCATTGATATTTGGGTGATGTATTGGCCACATCACTGATAGGTTTAATGTATAGCAGTCATATATTATGGTCCATACACCCTGCATTAAGGGTAAATGGCTAATAGCTTAGAAGAGTACAATGGTAAACTATGTATGTCTAGGTAAGTGTGTCAAATTTAGGCTCTATTCATATCATTTAGAATTCATTTACAATCCGCGTGGAGCCTCACGAGACATAAGAACGACGTCTTTACGACTGAAGAAATTTAAGAAATGTACTTCAAATGTTTATTTTCCTTTCCCGTTACCCACAAAGCAAATTTACCAACGGAACAGAACAATTCTACTCCACGGAGTCAATTATAGCACCTTTCATTATGCAAAACAAATTACACACGTTTCGAGTGAGTCGTGGGGGTTCGAGAGCACAGCCTGCTTAGTTAAAGAGAAAACGTGCAGCTTTTCTTATTTTTAGTTTTGCAAAGGCCTTATAAGTAGCGCAGTCCAGCAGTGAATGTATTTTGTCTGAAACGATACCTACATTCATAGAGTGCATAATAAAAAATAACGGAAGGTTATCATTTTAGTCGTTGAAATGTATTAATAATGTCAGAGTTGATAGTCTTGCAGTAGAAATATGCCATTTCCGAGAATTTCTGGAAACTTTCCTAATTTTGTATGGAGAACGGTCTCGAGAACATTTTCGGTACGTCTATAAGCATCTAACTTGTGTTAATTTTGTATTATTGTTTCACTAAAATCCGCGAGCAAACTTGTGTTCTAGTTGTCTAGAGCAGTAAAAAAATATAGACTCCCTTGATTTGGATTCATTGGCGATACGTTCTCAACTATAAAAGATCCTAAACCAAGTAAATGTTGTATTATGGGTACTAAACGACGATATAAATAAATAAATAATATTCGATTTCAATTTGTGTAACGAGCTCGAAGAACAAATATTCCAGTTCGTCACACAAATTGAATGTTACCTATTTATTAACCTCTGCTCTATTTTCTTTTCTTATCGCTTTTTATCGTCCGAAAAAACAATCGCTAGCCTAATTATAGGACATACCTAAAATGACATGAATAAGTCGATCGTTTTTGTGGTAATACAGCAATGGGAATTAGAGTCAGCTGTCTGGCACGCGCGCCGCTTTCGTCGTAATTAGCCGACTGCTGGCTTTATTGAAATTCCTGCGATCCGACGGTTTGTCGTTGTGTCACTGGTGAGGCCGAGTGACGGGTGCAAGTTAACGCAGCTCGTTATAGTATTTTTTTTAGCATATGTAGATAAAACACTAAATTACTTATTTCCTCCGTATAACATTTATAGCTCAATTCATGAATTACATTAATACAATACGAGGATAAAACATAGTACCTACTTATAGTCTAATAAATTTTTATTAAAGCAGTAACGTCTGCGTAAACTAAATTTTTATATAGAAGTGAAAACCAATTAAACGAAGACAATCTTTACGGTAGTGGCACTACGATACCGCCCTAAGGCATATAGAAATGAAGCAACTGGTTGCAAGATTCGATGTTTTTGGTAGTGCTTTTACTATCAATTGGTAATGTTTCTCGCCGGGAAAGCCATGGGGAAGTTTGTTCAAATCTCGCTTAGAGCATACAATTTTTAAAATTTTCGCTTCTATAATAATATAAACAAAGTATAGTCTGTTTCCAAAAATGTGGGATAAAATTTCATAATATCTGGTAACTCGACAAGGTAATTTTGTTCATGACCTGTCTTTCGCCTACCGTTTAGATGCCACACTCGTCTCTACGGCATCTTAGTGGAATCTGCCTCCAACCGCTTTTGAAGTCAGGGCTAACTTTTACGTAACAAGTAATAATACATTTATGTAAGACAAAAGCAAGCAGTACCTAAAGTTTCATCGTTTTTCAAAAGACTGTAGCTATGTACTATGGGCTGCATAATTGCATCGCCTAACTATTTATACATAAATTCATTCATATGCAGGTTATGCAATTCTGCAGTTTTTTCTTTCATCTTTTTAGAATCGATTGTACATTCAAACCTCAAGAAATCCTCATTCCTATATCTACGTGATGCACTGCATTATATTTTTCAAACCTACACTTTTTTCTTGTTTTAGGTTTGAATGTACGAACGATTTTGAGTAAGTTAGGCATAAAATATCAAATCTATGAAAAAAAAAATTAAGTTTTCAATATTTTTTTTTCTTTCCAGTATCTCCCACCTGGTGCCAGTTGATGTTCCTGATGGAACCGCCGGCGCGGCTGGCGTTCTCCAACAGCACCGGAGCGCGCGTCGCGTGCGCAGCGCACGGCTCGCCCGCGCCGCTCATGTCCTGGTTGGGAGAAGATGGTACTCCGCTCACAGACATCCCGGGACTTAGGTAAGTGGTTGTGCTACTTGAGAAAGATGTATTAGAAGTACCCTTTACCATGTTAACGTGACTTGCTAGCGACAGTGTAAGCGATTTGAATGGAGAACAGTGCAGCGCAGTGTTACTTTGTAGAACTAAAATTCCCCATACAAATCGTTTAGCGAGTACTGTAAATTACTTAAGTGGATGAGCTTAGCTTAGAAAATGTGTACTATAACAGTTATAGTACAAATTTTCTAAGCTAAGCTCATCCACTTAAGATCTGAATGCCATTGAGTAGTTAACCACAAATTAAGATAACGAGCTCGTAGTAAAAGCAGATTGTAACCACCTTGGAAGGTTAATATAGATTATCGACTCTATTTCCTTGGACATTAGACTAAAAAATACACTAACAGAATAATGGTGATCATAACTTTTTCGGAATTTTACAACCGCCCGACTCTCAACAAGAACGTATTCTCTAGAAAAAGGAGTATGAACTCTCATCATCAACCATTTTAAACCTATTCAACAAGGAATAAGGTTGAAAATTCAATATCCACGCAATGTAGTTAACCTTTTTTTCTAAGTAACTGGTTGGCGGTTACGAGAAAAAAAGCAGATAGGATTGTATTAGACACAATGCCATTGTGAATGCAGGTAAGTGGATGAGCTTAGTTTAGATAATTTCTACTATACTGTTACTGTAAGCTCGTGGTAAGAGTACCTACAGGAGCCATCACGTTACAGCTCGGCTCATTGTTTTGACTGAATGATTGAGTTATTTTTTGCTGTCACTCGTAGTCAACAAAAAATTAAAGAAACGGTACGATCAGGATCAAAAGTAGCTGAAATTTTAACTACTAGCTTATATAAAATTTCATGCTAAAATTGTCAGCTGTTTATGATGCTGACTGCACAACATTATTGTTTAGATATTGATCGTAGTTTAACATAAGATAAGAGATATTAAGTCATAATCTCATTACCAGATCTTCTTTTTTTCATGAACTCTTTTTGCATCTCATAACTCCTTCCATTTATCCTAAAATATATAGTGTTAAAATTCAGTGTTTTTAAGCACAATATAAAACTTACGATGTAAAGACTACCTGAATTTGCAGTCAAAACAGGAAGGAAATTGCAATGCTCAAATTGCTCAAATTCTGTAGTGCAATTTCATTTCGGCAATAAATCTTAAACTTCACACTCATTCCTTAACCAATGGCTAAAGTGATAAATGCCCAGAAGTTTGGAGCGGGGCGGCATGCGAATAACCCCCCACTGGGCTATTACTACTCGCAATACAAACACAAGTCTAGAACAGAAATAACCAGTAGCTAGTGAAGTAAACTGTTTTAAAACAGTATGCCAAAGTGGTCTACGATGGATATATTTGAACAGGAAAAATTACAAGTCAAGAATTACAAGTAAACATATTAGTTATCACTTACTCGTTATATTACTAGCAGAGTAGGTATCACTTACTCGTTAACAAAGAAATATAAGACATACATTAAAATCTACTTTCACATCTCACAACGATTTCATGCTATCTTGAGAAGATGCTCCTCACTTACTGGCATCTGTTCCATGTTTATTAATTGCCAGGAGCCCATTCTTTCACTTTGAGAGTTATGCATGCAGGATGCAAATTGCACAGTTAGGCTTAATCACTCCTGTGGTGCGTTAGTTGGTAGTGAGGGATGGGATAACGAACCCAGATATAGTCAATCATATCTAAAACAAAACAGTTAGGCTTATAATTTGCTTGTTTGAGCTCTTAACGTTTGACCACGAACGTGTTGAGACACTTGAGACTGTTTGTTTTATGTTGACAAACATTTGTTTGTAATTATGTTAGCTAAAGGTACAAGTAGTACTGTTTTTATTCTACGCACTGTTGAGACCAAGTTCAAGTGGCGTAGCGTTTAGCGCCAGAAGAACACGTCCCAAAGCGCTGCGATTTATTCCGCAAGTTTTGCCACGCCGATACCTTTCAGGCTTATTTTATTTGCACTGTGGTTCAGTTACTACGCTATTAACTTGTCTGAGGACAAAACAGCTGTTAGCTTCACGTTCATTGTTGACATCTTGTTGCTTCTTGTGTAAATTACACAAGAAGACTAATTTATTTGATTCAACTTTTGTTTATTTGGTTCAGTTTTTTTAGTCAATTTATCCGACTTTAAGACGATAAATACGATGATTTCCCACGTAATTAGTTTTGTTTCTTTGATTTTATGTGTTTAGTTGCCTTTGTTGTGATTATTCTTCTTCTCGTACTCACTCAATTGCTCAAAGGTTAACTGGAAGAGATCCCTTATAGGGATAAGTTCGCCTTTGTACCTATATGTTATTTGTAATAGATGTATTTTGTAACTGTTTTTGTGTACAATAAAGTGTTTACTTACTTACTTACTTATTTCAGGTAATTGAAATTTAATAATAAAATGAACGAAAACACTCCTCTAATTTTACTACACTTGTCGTTCTTTTCTTAAACAAGTTTGAGACCATTTAAAAAATGTGTTGGGGTATTCATAATGAGCGCAGGTTATACATGTACCTATGTATGTATAAACACCATCTTAAATCAAAAATTAATACTCACTTTCTGGCCAGCACACTGACAGCGTTTGTCATAGGCATCAAATAACTACGCAACGTCTATAGACGTTACTCACCCGAAAGTGTTAAATTATGTAAATATGTACTTTGTTGGCTTTTAATGTAAGAAAATTCCGTTTCCGAGTACAAAATCTCACATTCATTTTAACTCTTTGAATACCAATTTCGTTAAGCCTAAAACAATGATTTATACAGCTAAAGAAAGTCTTTTTCCTCCTAGGTTGGAAATGTTCCTGTTTTCCTCATTATCGCGGCTTAACCCTATTAACTCGTACATTTTTCGCAAGTTTTTGCCGCAAGTCTTCCCGACGGTAATCCCGTCCTCGCGTAGAGATTAACTGTCCTGTCTCTCACCGTGTTTCTAACACAGGCTTACACAAACTTTACCTTAAATTACGTTGTAACATTTTGTATAGGCAATAAAAATATAAGCGTCAATCTCACCAACTAATCGTATTTCATTCCCATTTCAACAATGTGTAAATACTTGATATGTATGTAAAATAAAAAGGTGTAAATGTTTTTAGCAATGTGTGAAAATTTTGAATTGACGTTGAACCTGCTAGGCTTTAGTAGACTTAGGAGCTAGACGCCCTATTGTCCAACCTTAAAAATAAAGAGTATAAATAAAAGAGCGACGCCATAATCTCATTAAACTCTTTGAACTCCGCTCTCAAAATGTTTCTAACGCAGACTTTTCTAAATATTACTATTTACAACCGACCCTCAAATTGACAAGAATGATTTTTGTAATTTTCACCGAATTCCCTAACGTGTTGTTTAATAGTAGGTTGTTTGACAAGCAGCTATATTAGCCATTGTGGCACGAAGTGATTAATTGGACGAGCGTACTAAGTAAGCGAGGACATTTATATGAATAGAGCGTCATAATGATTTTTAGCCACGTGTTAAACACTCTGCTGTTCACTTGGATTGCGACAAAATTCAAAAATAACCTAAACATTTCAATCGTCGTGTCGTGTCAATGCACAAATTACTGTCATTTTTTTTGATTCTGCACTTCAAATTATTTTAACTATAACAGTTTTGAGCATAGATAATTATTATAAGATCAGAAAAGAGCCTAAGACAATATTAGATCGTAAACATACGTCTAACAGCGCCTAACGTTTTCTTAGTAATTTTTCTATTTTTCATGTTCACAGAAATTATTATACACTCGTATGGTTTCCATTTAAACTCTCGGTGTCAAAAGTGGTTCTGGCTACTGTCGTTTTAAAATTCATAGAATTGCAACTCCTAAGTCTGTCATCTGGCGAAACAATAATGGATTTGATCCTTTGATAGAGTGAAGAGCGTGTGTACTAGGTCGATGCAGAGTCAGCCACCGGCTAAGCTTGCACCATAGATTGGAGCGGAGTTCTTTTTTTTTTTTTGAAATTTTCTCTTCGTCACGACCTAGCGAAATTTTATTTGTGCATTTTAAAACAAAAATTTCTAAAATCGGTTGAGAACTCGCTGAGATCTGCGCATTGTTACAAAGTCCATTCGAGTCGATCCATGGGAGCTTCGCTCGCTTCGCTCGCTCCGCTCCAATAACGGAATTTCATCTCTCTCTTTTTTTAAGAACAGAGAATTAACTAAGCTTAACAATGAAATCTTCTAACAAAGTGAGCTCACTGGCAGCTCTGGGAGACGGATATGCGGCTCGCAATGACTGATGTGCTTTTATCGCTCGCCGGACTTCGAGCCGCTATTAATTTTTGTCACTGGACGGAGAATAAGGCGCTTCAGAATGGATCGTTTAGCACGATTCATCTAGCGAATTGTGCAAATATATAGATCTCTTTTACGAGGAAGTATCAGTAAACAGTCTTCAATAAAAATAAAAATTTATAATGCAAATTGTCGTGTCATCTATGCAATAGCTTAGTGATTGTTCTGAACCACGGGAATAAGGCGCCTTGGAATGGATCGTTTGGCTCGATTTATCTAGCGAATAGTGCAAATATAAAGTCTCTTTTACGAGTAAGTATCAGTCTACAGTTTTCAATAAAATTTAAAATTAATATTAAAATTGTCGTGTAGGGTGTTTCATCTTTGTATGGAAAAAATAAACTGTGTATTTTTTTAAGACTTCGCTTGGGGATCGAGTCTCTATAATAAAATAAAATATTTGTTCCAAATTTCAAGAAAATTTGAGGACGTTTAGAGGTTGCGCCAACTAACCACTTTTACAACAAATGTTAAAATTCGTAATAGTTCCGAAGTACTGATTTTATATTTTATAAGATGTTAATCATAAATATCTCTGTTTGGAAGTAAAGAGTATTTACCCGTAGAGAAGTTTAAATGTAAGTAATTAAACTATTGTTCAATTTCTATAAAGTCAGAGCCTTCAAGAGAAACGTGTAATTTTACCATTTATAGAAAAAAGGGAAAAAATACAGCAAACGCTTTCTAGAGCAGATACAAGCGTTTTCGATATCACTTAGAATATAGAAGAAGTCTAGTATTTTTAATACGATGAGAGATAATTTACATCATATTTTACAAAAATATAGAATAAAATAACATACAAAAAGCAAAATCGTAGAGTTTTGGAGCTCTGAACCTATACACAAAAAATAAAAAAGTTAAGAAGCCTGAAAATATACGTATTTGTATAATTTGCTATTGTTTATCAATATTTAATGCATATCAGTATATCATACTATACAAAAATAACATTCTTCATGTCGCCAAACATATAATCGCTCTATATCATGCGGAAACCGCGTATCGTACTGGCACTCAAAAATTATTCTGAAAAATGTACTTTTGTGTTTTTCTATCTATACAGATATATTGCATATCTTCTCTACTTTCAATTCTTAGCAGATGTTGACATATTATTGTATGATATTATTTTTATTATTTTTTTTTGTCATAATGAGTGTATACTAAAACTATACTTTTCTTTGAAAGAGCCTATGTTTATAGAAATTCATTAGAAGAAGCTTTACTGAAAGTTAAATTTGATGTACGTTACTGCCTTTTTATGCCAGATAAGTTTTTTTTTATTTAATAACCCAAAAATGGTAAAATTCTTATTTGAATAATGCTCAAGAATTTACGTATTTGTTGCAAATTCCACAATGTGGCGCAACCTCTAAATAATGTTTAATTTAGCTGAAATTTGGCACAGAGGCCTTTTGGGTAAGTGCGATCAAGGATTTGAGCGAAGCCATATGAAAATCAAACTTTTTGAAATATGAAACACCCTATTGTCGTGTCACCATATGCAATAGCTTAGTGATTTTTATGAAGGATGGAGAATAAGGCACCTTGGAATGATCGTTTGGCGCGAAACATCTAGCGAAAAGTCTAAATATATAGTCTCTTTTAAGTATCAGTGGACATTTTTCTTGTATGGACGACCACACACCGCAAGATGCGTTATGGGAAGCCTCTCACCAGATCGTTCGATGATTTGGTCAGAATTGAGAGAAGCTGTTGGATAAGAGCGGTGCACGAACGGTCGTAGTGGGAAACCGGAGACCTTTGCCCGCCATTCGACGTCTTTCAATTGATATAATGATGATGATGATGAATATCGCTCGCTGGACTTCAGGCCACTATGATTTTTTTTTTGTCTTTGGAAGAGAATAAAGCGCTTTTTTTTTTCTCTCCAGATTTGAGTACTAATGGCAAGAGCACTTTGCCCATTGAAAATAGGGCCGCAGGAAAACACAGTGTGAGAAGGCCCTAACAAGGTAGATCAACGATCTGGTCAGGATCGCGGGAAGTTGAGAGATAAGGCATGATGATGATGACGATCGTTTCGAGCGACGACTCAAGTTTAGTTATACTTTCTAGCACGTTATTCCCACCAGCCCGTCTAGCACAACTATGCTTCGCGACTCTTGTCACGCAACATAGCGCTACCCGTCACTCTCTCACATTACTTCACAGAAAAAGACAGATAATTATCTCGCGCGAGAAATAGTCGCGTATGCCAGTTGTGCTAGAGGTACAGGAGGGGACTCATTTTATTGGATTGGCGTGTATTCGTTTAATAAGTGACATTAACGAGGTGTCATTTGAAAGCAAATATAGCAAATTAAAAAAAAAGAGATATATAGTGCCAATTTTGGACTGTGAAATATTAAGGTCATGATTATATCCATGATCAAGTCGAGATGTCGCTTAAATATAAGCGAAAAAATACTTTTTGTAGATATTTTATTTCAAATATTATTAAATAGGTAGGTACTAAGTAATGATCCTCGATATATAAGAGTCACATTGGGATGGATATTATAAATTATTCACAGATTCGCAATCGATGTTTCAATTTACTTGTCCGCTGGTTCTATAAATGGAAAGGATCAGAATCTCAATAATTCTGCTACTTGTACCTAATCGAGAGACTTAGTTACGTCTGTTTATAGAAAGGATCAATACATAATAAATAATTATTATTAACAGACGAATTAGAACAGACGAATAGATGAAAGCTCAAGGTTACTCAATGGGCAATGGAGCGAGCTATGCTCGGACTTTCCTTGCGGGATCGAATCCGAAATGATGAGATACCTACGCAAGAGAACCAAGGTTGTAGATATAGGTCAGACAGTCGCCAAACTTGAGTGGCCGTGGGCGGGGCACATTGCTCGTAGAATCGATGGCCGTTGGGGCAGAAAGGTTCTTGAGTGGTGACCGCGGACCGGAAGACGCAGCGTTGGAAGGCCTCCAACAAGGTGGACCGACGACCTGGTTAAGATCACGGGTAGAAATTGGATGAGGGCGGCGCAAGATCGATCGTTGTGGAGAACTTTGGGGGAGGCCATTGTCCAGCAGTGGACGTCTATCGGCTGATATGATGATGACGAATAGACGAATATTATTTCAAGACCTCTCTCTTGTATAAGCAAATGCTCTTATATGTGTATAAGAAGACTAAAAACTTATGTCTTGTTAAAAACGCGACAAACCTTCATGGTACAACACTGGCTGGTAATAACGAGCATTGCAAAAATGGAGTTCGATGATTGTGTTTTGTTTCTTGCAGACACGTTCTTGCTTGCTTGCAATCACGTTTGTGCCGCACCAATGTAATAATAAAACGTTTAAATAAATTATCAAGTACCTACTACAATATTTTTAATTTCATTTTATAAAAATGGGCGCTGTCCTTTGTCGGCACATTTTGTGATTGTTAATTAATTCCAATTTAACTCACTTAAAGTTTTTTCTAATTTCACAGGTAACGAAATAAGAGATAGGGTTTGAATCGGCTTAAAAACGAACATAAAATTGGCCACTGCTCCAGCTCCGAATAACATCCGTGGTACTATAAAAGGTTCATTTTTTTCAATACGGGTTTACTCACGTCGTAGAAGTCGAATATCGCTCGACATATGTTTCGAGATTCATGATCAGTTTTCGGTTGGCAGCCGCCGCACTGTGGGCTGTAAATCGGCTTTCATAGAAATAGAAACCGAAGTCGAAAATATCCGTTTTTTTTTCTTGAAATCGCATTAGGTAGTCATGATCATACTACAAAATGAGCCTGAGGTAATTTGGACTTGTTGTTATTGTTTTATAGACATCTTAATAAAAATATGTACGTATGGAGAATAAAGGTAAAACAGGGTGAAGCTCTGAAAGTGCATGTTTAACACAAATATTTATGAATTTTTGTTATTATTGGAATTTCTCCCCCGGGTGTACTTTTTTTTTTAAATCCGAAAAGAAATAAAAGATTAAATTTTTATTTTTATATTTAAAATTTGTATTTATGTTTAATTGTAACCTAGGAAAATATTTTCAGTTAATTCGAAAGAGAAGCGGATAGTCTATTCATCATTTGACTTTTTGGTTCTCCTAATGATGAATCGCGTACCGATTCGAAACATATCGAGCGATATTCGACTTCGGGCGAGTAAACCCGTTTTGTAGATATTTCAATATGTCTTAGACTCACGGTAGTTTTCTATGACGAATATAGTAGATAATTACGTAAGTTATTATACCTAGATATTCTTACACGCTCACAATGAAAATGACCTCGCACAAGGATCCAAGCCACACGTCGCGTAGCCCAAACTCAATTATACTCTGAGCCTTTCTTAAATAACTTATAACCTTATAACTATAACTTTGCTTGAACGTCGTCGGTGCCAGCTTGTATAGTCAAAACGTCTTAAGCGGTAAGAATTTCCAATTATACCATGACCTTTTGTGTAGGGACAGTATGGGAGTCGTTAATCTTTCCCTCGTTATAGCGTCGGATTAGCGGGGCCCGACTAATTGCCGTGTTTATGTCGGCTCGGACCGTCGTATGTATATTGACGTTAATTGATTAAGGGTTCTAATGGGAAACTTTAGCCATATGTAAAGTCGAGACGTAACTTTTGGCTGAATATTGATAAAGGTCTGATAGGAAATCGGTCGCAATTACATTGGGTACTAGTCTCAGCTAGATTAATTAAACACTAAGTTTCTAATTCGCTTGATACTGCTAGGCATATTATTATTAGGTGTATTTATTTCAAACGACGTATTGGCAATATCAAACAAACTATGGCCAAATCTTAACAACAATAATAGTTAACGAATAATCTTATAGAAATCGATATAGTCCCGAACTAAGCAATGCTTATGCTAGCCATGAAACGCGAGCGTAGCGTGCGCGAATTTTTTGGATTTTTTTTCGTAACAATAGCATAAATTGAAAGACAATCATTCAATCCATTTTGATGCAAGTGCGGCAAATCATGAGTCCCGGGACCGAGAGATCTTGCCACGAGCCGAAGTTCAACTCGACGCGACGAGTAAAGACTCGAGGCTGCCCAATGCCCAATAGACCTACGTTAAAATCACCGAGCCATCAACCGAGCAAGCGAAGCATCTCGGTTACAACTTAGCCAAAGATGTTTGGATGTCCATTTGTCAAGATTACCGGCTGTTCTCGCCTACCGGTGCGTTTCCCAACGGATTTTCATGAAATTTTGTGAGTAGGTTCGATAAGTATACGGATTATTTTTGTCGATTCAGTTTTGTTTTTTTTTTTCAAAATGGCTTTAACATTGGGGCTGGAAACGTAAAAACACAAACTCGCGAGGTCTTTAGCTCATAGAGCCACTTGAGTAGTTTTATTTTTTTAGTACCTAAGTATGTTACATGGACCAATTCTTATTCTTCGGTACACTCTACAGTCTTAACAAAGTGTCACCCGTCAGTGTGAGACACTTCGCCACTCGTTTCGTAGAGTCACTTTTCATGAGCTTTACAGACACACTGGCGATCTCATCAACGATCTAGCCCCTGACCTAGACTTTTTCTCTCCCTTGCATATTACTAGCATTTTGTGGAGGAATTGGGATGGATTGAAAATATTACTTAATGAATTCATTCGAGTTTCGATGTGCAAGAATGATCCATCAGACGAGTCAAGAGAATGGACATATTTTTGGATGTCTGTCCCCCCTGCCCCCCCCCTTGGCGACGCCCATGGGCAGCTGCACTACCACTGTGTCAACTGCGTCGTCAGTTTGTCTGAAACAAAACACAATCGCCGCGTTGTGTGCTTGCTATCCATACAAACATCGCAATTAATTCCTTCTACTAATTTCCTAAGCAGCACTAAGCCTAAAACCACAAATAGTAATAGTAATCGTCTTACAAGACGCGTCCCAAACTTCGTTATTCCCTACATTTAGAGAAACAAACTAACTACATTAAACGTCGACCGCACGTAGGCCCTTTAGATTGCCAGCGAAACGGTAATGAAATAATGTTGATTCAATTAGAGGCCCTAAAGAACAATTTTCTTTTGCCATTTACCTGTCGGGTTTGGGTTTAGGTCGTTTTTAGGTAACATTTCTGTTAGTAGGCTGGGAGTACCTAATGTATCTATTGTATTGGATTCGTACATTAGTGAAGGTGATTTCATTTCTCTTGGAAGGAATAAAAGTAAAACTAATTTGTTAATAAATTTCGTATTTGTACTTTTATTTGTATTTTCTTTTTACTAAAAGTCGCGTTTTATTACGCGTTACTGGTCCCACAGTGAAAGTTGCTCAGTACGACCCTCCTCATCACTGCAGTTACTGCTGCTCATGTCTTCTGATTCTGACTCACGCGCTAAATAGTATCGGCCATTATCTATTCCATTTTGTTGCGTATAACAAAAATTTAGGCAATACTTTTAGTAACTATTTGCACATTACATTACTATCATAAAATCCTTAATGTCTAACTTTCTTTTGTTTAATTTCACTTTTGTCTAACAACTTTTACCATAACGAACATTTTATCTAAAGTCAATATGTAGGTATAATATCATTTTTCAAAATAATGATTTTGTCGAATTTTGTTTTGCCATTGATCATTTTCATAACTCTTGTTTTGTCGAATATTATTTTATCTAAAACTCACTTTGTCGATTCTTATTTTAACTAATCATTGCATAGCCGAATAAGGTTTTTACTAATCATAATAGCAAGATAGAAAAGAAAAACACTATCCTAATATTTTAAGACTGAAAACTGTAGGTTAGGTTAAAGACCGAAAACTCTAGGTTAGGTTAGGTTTGTTTTATGACCATGGATAGCAGGGCGCGCGAAGCGAGCGGAGTGTCAGAATGCTTGTGTTGGGAACGTGGACTGTATGATTAATTGAAATAATAACTCATTTGAAGATATAATATCCCGCCAGGCAAGCGGGAGACCGTGAGATGTGGTCGCTTCGGAGTGTGAGTGGTAAGTGAGCTGTAGCTGGGGGCGCGGGGGTATTTGTGCCCGCGCCACTAGCGCTCGGCGTGAGTACGCATCAACGCGTTTAAAATTAGGCCACGCCTCCGAATTGCCTCTTGGGTTTGTTTATTAAATTAAGAAAACATTACACATTTTATTCATAGGTACAACATACAGTAGAAATAGGTAAGTAAAAACAAAGAGAATAAAAACGTTTATCTTAAAACTAACACACAAGACATAAATTCGGTAATAAGTAACACGTAAACAATAAATCAAATAATTAGCAATTAAACGGTAGAAAACAACACTTACGTACTATATTATAATTAAGAGATCGACATACGTGATTCTATACAACATATAGGGTTATTTCCCACAGTCTTCCCCCCGTGTGCGAACACCGTCTCCGAGTTTTTCTAGGAAATAACGATAAGTCTGGAGGCTGGGCGACGTATGGGTCCTGCGGCTGTGCGAACTTCCGTTACTCTCACATTGCCGTCGGGTCCTGGATAAGTCTTTATCACCTCGCCTCTAGGCCAAGTTCCGCGTGGCATTGTGCTATCGACTATGAGCACGATATCGCCTTCTTTTACGTTTGCGTGTGCGGATTGGCTCGGTCTAGCTCTCAGAGTAGGGCGGTATTCTTTGATCCAACGCTGCCAAAAATGGTCGGCTAAGCGCTGCGCTGTCTTCCAGGAGTTCGAGGTCAATACGACGTCCGAGAAAGCGCCAAAGGGCGACATAGCGTTGGAGCGACCCAGGAGAAAATGGTTGGGGGTAAGTGCTTCTTCATTGTTCAGCACGACAGGCGTAAGTGGTCGCGAATTGACGATGTGCTCGGCTTCCAGCAGTAGCGTGTGCAGCACCTCGTCATGAGGGTGCTTTTCTTTAAGGGTTACTCGTAGCGCAGTTTTGATGGAGCCTACGAGTCGTTCCCAAGCCCCGCCGGCGGAGGGGTTGCCAGGCGGGATTTTCTTCCACACGATCTGCTTATGCTCGGCGAACTGCTGCATGTCCGTCTCTATGTTGCGGAGAGCGTCTGCTATTTCACGTTCGGAGCCCACAAAATTGGTAGCGTTGTCCGAGTATATTACGGTCGGAGTTCCGCGCCGAGCCATCATTCTTCTTAGTGACATGATCATGGACGAGGAGGAGAGGGAGCTCACGAGTTCGAGGTGTACGGCCCGGGTAGTTAGGCATGTGTACAAAGCTCCCCATCTCTTTTCGTGTCGTCGTCCGACCGTGACGGTCATTGGCCCGAAGAGGTCGCATGCAGTGGCTGTAAATGCGGGTTGATTAGCCATGAGCCTTTCTTTAGGTAAGTCGCCTAAGGGGGCCTTTGAGGGTGACCCCCTACGGGTACGACACCATTGGCATCGGTTGCATATAAATCTTAGCGCGCCTCTTAGCCCTATCACGTGATATTTTTGAGTGATTTCATTCATCACGGTGAAGTGGTTACCGTGGTTGAAAGTCACGTGATAGTGTTGTATCAGCAATCGGGTGAAGTCTTCTTTCGCGTGGAGAATCGGCGTGGCGGTATCTCGATCAATTCGCCCATCTAGCAGCAGGGTTCCGTGGCTGTCCATCTTCACGGCTAACTTGCTGAGCGCCGACTTCTTCGGTAAATTTCGCCCAGCCTCCAAGTGCTTTATCTCCTCGCTGAATGACGCCCGTTGACTTCGTTGAATGTTCAATAATTCAGCGATTTTCAAGTGATCATTTTTTATATCCGTTTCTGTATTCAATTTGAGCAATTTGGCTTTGAATACCTCGGCGGCTAGCAGTACGGTAGCAGTGGCCCTAATCAATCGCGAGTATCGCGAAAAACGCTCTACTAGCGGTAAGGACGGAAACGACGTAAGTGACCTATCGCTAATGGCGGTTACGACCTTTTTAATGGGACGCTCTTCCCCGGTCGCGGGCAACGTGCTACGTTCTGATTTGTCTATCGGCCAATTTGATTCGCTCTTTAGGATAAATTCGGCGGTTTTAGGGTATCTATCCTTGTGATAGTCTGCGTTCCTATCCTCAACATATAGGGCGGTTGCCGGGCTAGAGTTTGAGTCGAAAACTAATTGTTTCATTTTGAATTTTGAAAGCTCACTCTGTCCGTCTCCCTCCCTCCATAGGAAACGTAGACTATTCCCGTCTCGCTCTAACATGTCGATTTGAAGGAACATTTCCCTAATATCCGGATTTATTGCAATTTTTCCTTCGCGGAAACGCAGCGGTACACCGAATAACGCTTGTGACAGGCCCGGACCAGGGAGTACGTTACTTAAACATTTTTCAAATGACCTCCCAGCGTCCTCCGGCGATGGCGATTCCATTCTCTCTGCGTAGCCTTTAATAAGCAATTTATCTGCTTGCTTCTTATACTCAGACTTTAAATTCGCGTCTTTACTCAATTTATTTTCGAGAGAGTGTAATCGCTTCAGCGCCTGTGACTCGTTACTAGGTAAGGACTCGTCATTGCACTTCCATAAAAGGCCGGCCTGATACGTACTTTCGTTTAACAACGGTTTGCAAGTCGCATCTAATGACTCTAACGCGCGTTGCTCAGGGCCGGACTTGGGCGGACGGTTTTCTACACCTAGTGATTCGACACTGACATGTTCTTTAATCACGTCAGCTATCTCGTTCCCGCTTACTTTCGCGGGACGCAAGTGGTTCACGACAAATGCGCGGTTACGGGGGACGTCATGGCTACCATGGAGTACCCATCCAATTTGGGTTAGGGAAGCCACTGGGAGGCCTATGTCTCCGCTTAAAATGCGACGAGAGGCCAGTAACTGCCAGTGATCTTGCCCTATAATCATGGTAGGAGCCGCCTTGTCGTAACATAACTCGTCTTCAATTTCGCGTAAATGTTCGCACTTGTTCACTATATCACGTGATACCTCTTGCGTCGCGAGATTGAGCCTATTAATTGTGTATGCGGACATTTTCTCTAGATGCCTACTACATGCGCCACGGATGGAAAAACTTATTTTGCAGGACTCCTTATCCGATATCGAATTTCCACCAACGCCTTCAATCGCGAGGATCTCAGTTTCCTCTCGCGGGGCTATTGCGTCAGCGACATGTCGTTCGATTAGGGATATGGAACTACCGTCATCCAGGAGCGCGGTCGTGTGGATGGTGCCCAAGGGGCCCGACAGCTCTACTGGGATGATTTTCAGGTAGGTATTCGCGCTACGCAAATGGTTAACTATTCCGTTAGTACTGCGCGAAGGAGTCGATTTAAGCATCAATCCGTGTAGCATTCTATGATGCCCTGATTCGCATTGATTAAAGCCGCAAGGTGTGTACTTGCATTTTACGGGGCGCTTATGATTGGAATCCAAGCAACGAAAACACAGCTTATGTGTTTTGATGGCTTCCCATCTTTTTTCTACTGACATTCTCACAAAATCTGCACATTTAATTATTGAGTGCTCACCGTTGCACAATATGCATTTAATGCCATTCGTAGGCGGGGAATTCGTCTGAGAATTGCGCTGGGATTCCATCATACGCGGCCGTTGGGCTTTTTTTTTATTATTAGAGAAGTTATTTTTATTATTATTCGGCCTAGTGTTAACCTGCGCCACAGTATGTGGGAGATAATCATCGCAATCTGAATCTGATGAGTCGTAATTGAAGCTTGATACGTGCGAGTGGGACGGGCGGCGCTCTCTCGCTCCCTCACCGCGCATGCGCGGGGCGGGGCCGTGAGAGATCTCGTTCACGAGATTTACCGGCTGTCTAGCTCGCTGCCTACTGTGCGTTTTTCTTGTTGCTACACTAATGTCGTTTAGAAATTGCGACATGGCTACAAGACCTGGTACAGACTTATTATTGATTCTATATTTATTCCATTCATAACGCACTATCAGATTCATTTTGTCGATAATTTTATTTACTAATTCCGGCGCGTAAAGGAACTCGTTTTGGCGGAGAGCTTTAATAGTGGACACTACGTTAGCGACAGTTCCCGCGAATGCGGTAATGTTGCTATTATCCTCAGCTAAACGCGGCATGCGTTTTACGTTATGCATTTCCGCCAATACGATCTCCTCGGGATCGCCAAAATGCCGTTCTAATGCCTCTATTATTTCGTACGGATTCGACACGGTGTACATAATGGATTTTACAGCCAGCCGGGCTTCTCCGCGCAATGCCCTACGTAGCCTGCCTATGTTGCTTACGTCTGAGAATAGAGGCGAACTATCGTCGAATTCTGACCGAAATGCTATCCACTCGGCTATATTGCCGTCGAACGGCGTCAACTCGGGCACGTGTCGTTGAATGACCGGCGTGCTTTTACTACGATTGACGGCGTCGACTACCTTGTTAGATAACAATTCGAAGTCCCTATTCGCGAAAGCACTACGTTCGCGCTCCACTGGGGCTTCGCGCGGCGCGAAACTGGGCCCTATTGCCTGCATCGGACAGTCTATACGCTGTTGTTGCTGTACCCAACCTAACACACGCGTGTCCCTAGCAGTCGGCTCGATTGTCAATGGCACATTTGAATTGTTGGATGCCTCAATACGTGCAATTTCCAAGCGATTCTTCGCCGCCATTGACGCCCGTTTCGCTTGCTCTAATTCTGCGTTATGTAATTCTAATTCGGCCATTAAAACGGATAACTGCGGATTAACACTGCCTAAGGGCGCGCCTACCACAGTGCCCGATGCACTCCTACTATGTCTAGGTATATCGTGCTGAGGGGGACGTTCATGTAACGGAACGTCTAGATTCTGATCGGAATCGTAATTCACTGGGGGGCCTGCTGGCGGCGGCGCGGCGCCTTCTAACTGAATAACGTTCGCGGGATGTGCCGGTTCGTTCACTTTGCCACTGCTACCTAAACCACCACCGCTGGTGCCTTTGCTCCACGTATTTGTACTATCACTTGTTGTCAACCCGGGAGACGGTGTCGCTTCGTCCGTACGGACGCTTCGCGAGCGTAAATGGCGCACATATTCTTCGTCTGCTGACATGGTGATGCGCGGAACACACGGGGGGGGGAACACTGAACCTAACACCTACGCGAGCGTTACGGGAGATTGACGTCACTGTAACGCTCGAGAACCTAAGTCCCTACGTTTTCTTCTTTATTCTTTCTTCTTTTCTTCTTTCTTCACGTGATTACCTCCACGCAAAGGACGCAAAACAAGTCTGCGTTTGACACCGTTAGGTGCAGAAATGTATGCCCCAGCTAAAGCTGGCGGAACTGGACCAAGCCAGACCAAGCGACTAAAGTCGCCGAATTAAGGAACCGAAGCCGAAGCCTCTCAAAATTCCCGGGGTCGAGCAAGCTCTTCCCCTAGTGAGACAGTTGCCCTAAGGCCACAAGAGACAGTATGATGCACGCCGCACGACGCGCAGGCTCTTGAGGTGATCTTCTAAATGGGCAGGATCTCTTCGTAAACAGGAATCTTGAGGCTTCGTTTTTCACAGGTATCTCTTCATAATAGACAGGAATCTCTTCAATATTGGACCGCAATCTTGAAATTTCTTTCTTGACAGGAATTTCTTCAATATTAGACGGCGACCTTGAGATTTCTTTCTTGAGACTTCTTTATTGTGGCTTCTGGCTTCTTTAGACGCTTGGTGCTGCTTCTTCTTTATTGATCCGGATCTCGAAGTACCATTGTTGGGAACGTGGACTGTATGATTAATTGAAATAATAACTCATTTGAAGATATAATATCCCGCCAGGCAAGCGGGAGACCGTGAGATGTGGTCGCTTCGGAGTGTGAGTGGTAAGTGAGCTGTAGCTGGGGGCGCGGGGGTATTTGTGCCCGCGCCACTAGCGCTCGGCGTGAGTACGCATCAACGCGTTTAAAATTAGGCCACGCCTCCGAATTGCCTCTTGGGTTTGTTTATTAAATTAAGAAAACATTACACATTTTATTCATAGGTACAACATACAGTAGAAATAGGTAAGTAAAAACAAAGAGAATAAAAACGTTTATCTTAAAACTAACACACAAGACATAAATTCGGTAATAAGTAACACGTAAACAATAAATCAAATAATTAGCAATTAAACGGTAGAAAACAACACTTACGTACTATATTATAATTAAGAGATCGACATACGTGATTCTATACAACATATAGGGTTATTTCCCACAGCTTGCTTGCATGGAAGTATATTAAAATTTAGCAGTTAGTAGGTTAGGTTAAAGACCGAAAACTGTAGGTTAGGTTAGGCTTGTTTTATGACCATGGATAGCGGAGCGTCAGAATGACGCAATAATAAAATTAGACGAAATAAGTCTAAACATATATTAGGCATACATTAGTCTAAACAAAAATTAGGCAAAACGAAATAAGGCAAAAAAATTGTTAGGCAAAACATGACTATACGAATAAAAAATTAGGTCAAATAAAATTAGACGAAATAAGATTATGTGAAATGAGTATTATACGAAACGATATCACTCAAATAATAATTAGGCAAAATTAGTAATTATGCTAAACTAGCGGCCGCCCGCGACTTCGTCCGCGTAGATTTTTGATGATGACAAAGATATTAAAATAGGTATGTGAATTTTATTCATAGTTAAAATGGTCTAGCATATTACATTTCAAACAGTGGCAGACACTGATATGCAATTGTTAAAGAATTTTAGAAGATTTTCTAATTAGATTACGGGAATTGTTTGCAGGATGCTTAATACTTATTCCGTCAGTTATCTGATGCTTTTAATCTTTGGCAAAAATTACTCTTGATATAGAGCGACGCATGGATTTGGAGTTAGAAAATGTGTTTTTAAGCTTTGAATTTTTATTTTTTGTTTTGTTTTTATTTAGCAGGTGTAAATCAAATGATAACGTAAGATATTATCTTTGTCATTTATCAAATGAACACCACATACCGTGAAAACAGGTAAGTAAGAATTAATAAAAAAAAATTGAAAAAATATATATATTGGTATACTACTAACGCTATCTATCGACAAATAACTTTACTACTGTTTTTAAGCTTTGAATTATAATTTTTTGTTTGGTTTTGATTTAGCAGGTGTAACTCAAATGATAACATAAGATATTATGCTTTGGCATTTATCAAATGAACACCAAATAACGTGAAAACAGTTAAGTAAGTAAGAATTAAGAAAATGACTTGAAATAACCATTCAATCCGTACACTAACGCCACCTGTTGACAAACAAAATGACTACCCTACTACTAAAACCTTCAATCTTTTTTTAACCCCTGTAGGGAACGAATTTTCTTAAATGCTGAAATTACTTTTTTTGTATTTTAATAAGTTATTCTTTCTACAAAGTTTCAAGTCTCTAGCTAAAACAATAAAGTTTTCCCCATACAAACTTTGCACCCCTTTTTAACCCCATTACAGGTGAATTTTTTTAAAACACTGAAAGTACTTTATTTGTATTCTAATAAGTTAATCTTTTTACAAAGTTTTAGGTCTCCAGCTAAAAAAACAATTCCCCCTATACAAATTTTGCACCTCTATTTCACTCCCTTAGGGGCAGATTTTTATAAACCGCTGAAATTACTTTTTTGTATTTGATTAAGTTAAGCTTTTTACAAAGTTTCAAAAGTCTCTAGTTCCAAAAAATAAAGTTTCTCCCATATAAATATTGTACCCCTATTTAACTCCCTTAGGGGTGGAATTTTCTAAAACGTTGAAAGTTGTTTTGTGTTTTTTAATAAGTAATCTTTCTACAAAGTTTCAAGTCTCTAGCTCAAAAAAAAAAGTTTCCCTCATACAAACTTTGCACACCTATTTAACCCTCTTAGGGGAGGTATTTCCAAAAATCTCTTCTTATCCCTAGCCCACGTTATAAAAGTAACCTACTGTGCAAAAATCAAATCTCTAACATTTGTTGTTTCGGCTGCGCGTTGATGAGTCAGTCAGGACTTCTTCTTTTATATATATAGATAAGAAGTTTCTAGGAATTTCTAATGGATTCAAACTTTAAACCCCTTTTTAACCCTTTTAGGGGACGAATTTTTGAAAACGCTGAAATTACTTTTCTTGTATTCTAATAGTGTACCTTTACACAAAAATTCAAGTCCCGCGCTCAAAAAAATACTTAATTTCCATACAAACTTTTAACCCCTTTTTACCACCTTAGGGGGTGAATTTTCAAAAACGCTGTAATTAGTTTTCTTCCATTTTATTTTAATACCTTTTTACAAAGTTTCAAGTTCCTAGATTAAAAAAAAACTTGTACCCCATACAAACTTTGCACCCCTATTTAAACCTCTTAGGGGAGGTATTTCCAAAAATCCCTTCTTATCTCTAGCCCACGTTATAAAAGTAACCTACTGTGCAAAAATCAACTCTCTAACATTGGTAGTTTCGGCTGTGCGTTGATGAGTCAGTCAGGACTTCTTCTTTTATAAGGTAATCTATGTTGGGATTTATAGATAATATTAGTTTAACTAAAATTAGGCAAACCGAAATAAGGCAAAAAGTTGTTAGGCGAAACAAGGTACAACCACAATACCTAGTCAAATTATTCCAGGAAAAAAATTAACAGCACGATACAGCCACCACGCGCCAGCCACAGCGCCATCTGTTATAGGTATAAATTTCATTTTCCTCAAAACACGCGAAAATAGATGAATGGATTTTAACCAATTTTAATACAGGGATCCAAAGATGGTACTTTTTTATACCCGACTACGTTAAAGAAAAAAAGTTTTACGCGGACGCTTTATAGTCCATAATATTAAGTAAGGACGACTATGGATCGTGCCAAGTCAAAATCCAATTCCAGGAGCCAAGAGAAAACAAAATAATATTAACCACAAAAGTTGCAAAAAAATAAAAAATAGGAAGATGTTCGCAAAATATCCGGCTGCGTATCGTGAAAACTGGGCCCATAACCTGTAGAAAATACACCAATTTAGTAATAAATATTCATTAAACGCGCAGAACGTGACTTTTTTATAAGACATTTCAGCGTTGACAAGATTCCTACTTTAAACACTGACAGAACGTCCATAGACCAAAAAATAAGGCTGGAGCTTGTATTCCAAAAAAAACCAGTAATGATGGTCAAAGCAAACTTTAATCGAACAAAAAACAAACCTCAAATATCGCCCGTTAAAACTTGGTACACCTACAAGTTTAAACCGATCATTAATCTTGTTGACCCTTCCGCACCATTGACCCCGAATAATGCCCAGTGCCCACTGCCCTCTGCCCAGGCCCAGTGCCCAGTGGTTCGGCAATATTGCACGATAGCGCAACTAGCCGCGTGCCTAATGAGCGTGATATTAACTATCAAAGGTTTATTTTAGGACACTTAGTTTAGGCTGATTGAGGTTCATAATCGAGTTATCAAAGGATTGAATTGGGAACTGACATTTTGCTATCCTAATATAGTTGGCAGAAAGCCTTTGCTTGTGACTAGAGATAGACTAATTTAAAATTTAACGCGTCTTCATAGTACATTACATACCGGCGGAGGTGTATTCGTGAATGTACTTCTTTCGGTGCGGGCCACAAACGTCTACGATCTAAGGGTGATTTTCTTACCGATACGCGGGGCAAACTCGCTTCCTGACCAAGCCAAGAAGTAAAACTTTAAACAGACCACGGACGGGAATTCGCCCGCGTACGGGCAGAAAATCACACTTACGCTTAGGCCGTGATGTGATAGTATTTTATGCAATCGTTGCACAATGAAGGTTCTTAAAGTCGAGTAAGTACCTCGTTTAGGTCACGAGGTTTGCCGAGTGGCCTGAGTAAGGTACGAGATAGTGTAACTATTGTGCAACTATTACATACAGTACTTTTGATACGAGCAAAACACAGAAAAACATTTTTTACTTTAATCGTCATTCCCCACTATGAATTTTCGTTCTTAAACATAAATGGAATGAAATAAACAAATACACCACTCAAAAAAAATATAATTCAGCTCTAAACAACCCGTTCATGAACACAGACGCAATGTTTTAAGAAAAGACTTCCCGGCCTAGGCCTTCAATTTTGTATGAAATTCCTTTACAGTTTTCTCGAATTGTTCCTCCTGGGGGCCTATGATGGTTGCGTTTATCACGTGATAAATAAGTGACAAAGCATCTGTCACTCACACTCGCAATATGTCAAAACGTGACGGATTCTTTATTACTTATTTATCGCGTGATAAAAGCAACCATCATAGGGCCCCTGAAACGTACTTCGAAGCCTGTTATAACGCACGTTATGATGACATTTCATTGCATGTTTGAGAAAATAATTGTAAACTTGCTATTGTCCAAGATGTCCTGAGGCCTTATTTCCCCACTTTCATGTACTTTGCTCAGTGCCCTCGGTTTCTTAACGGTGTGCATTCTGCGACGTTGACGGAGCATGGAGAACGCCGCGTCAGGAGGTTATTACGGTAACGAAGACAAACTGCGGACGGCACGCGAATATGAACCGCATGTGCGGGGTTCAAGTGAGAAAATACAGCGGAAGGCTTGCCGTTTTGAACACAGCTTGGATTACTAAAAATAGTTTAGTGAATTCCTCTATACTGTAAGAAAATTTAGTATACAAAGAAACTGTTGTCAGCAATGTTTTCGTCGCATCTCACATGAGCCCGCTTTTTATTAATCAATAAAGAACATTCTATTAGTCGCTCGTTCGTTTCGATTTTTATAGTTTCAACATCCATTGCTCTGCCGTTTTCAATAATTTAGAACTTTGAATTGATTAAAAGAAATCTATGTGGGTCGTTCTCAAAATATTTGCACCGCTGCGTGAATTTTGCATTTTTTTTTAAAGTTGCGATTTCTTCTTTTATTTTTCATAGGATCGTTAGAAATATATTCAGACAATTGATATCACGTCGAGGGAAGTAGTTAAATTGAATATCTTAGAAGATATAGGTGTTTGAAATTTTAGGTCGACAGGTGAAAGACATCGATGTCAGGTAAACGACATTTGTTACCAAGTTATCGACAATGGGTGCAGGTTTGCGACAAATATGTTCCAACTTAACTGAATTTGCTAGCAGGTTAACGATGACGGTTGCAGGTAAGTGACATTTTAAATAATACCTAGGTTGAACAGTCAATTAGTGCTTTTTTGATTGTTGTTTTTTTCTTTTTTCCTTATGTTAGTAATTTGAATAAAGAGAACAAGCATTTAATTCTCATCTCATAGGATATTTTTAGGAGGTTCTTTGACGCCTGTGCAATCCAGAAAGGTCATAACTGGCCAAAAGATGCAAAACTCAAGCATACCCACGTGATTTTATAAATTTCTTATAAAAGTTCAACAGCGAATCATTTAAATAACGTTTCTGCATTCTAATGCTGCCTCTTTTGAGATATTCTTTCTTACCCGCTGAGTTACCTACTGCTGTTTTCGTCATCTTCGAGGAATTCCTTCACATCTGATAACCAGAAAGCCTTCGGCTGCGTTGGGTGGGATAAGCTATGGGAGGTATTGTCTGAAGCTGCCAGCATATCTGGTAACACTTTATAAAGCCTTTACGAGTCTGGATACAGAATGGTGTCGGTAGGAGATGTCAGATACAAGAACTTTAAGTTCCGGAAAGGCGTACGACAGGGATGCATAATATCCCCAATACTATTTAACAGATATGGAGCCCTTGAAGGTACGTGGTAGACATCGCCTATTTTGCATCACCCGAAGCAGAAGTGGCCCAACTTTTGGAATGACTCAAAACAACCAGCCTCAGAATGGGTCTCGATATTAATAAAAATAAGACCGAGCTGATGATAGTCGACCATTACTAGTCGACAAAGTACTAAACCTGCTTCAAGAGTTCGATACTGTTGATCAGTTCCAGTACCTTGGCTCCATTGTCACAAATAGAGGCACATGCAAACCAGAGATTCGCTGGGGAATCGGAATGGCCAAAACAGCGATGACCCAACGCGGCAAAATATGGAAAGATAGAAACATCCCTAATCGGACTAACATCCACCTCGTCTGTGCACTTGTCTTCTCCATATTTCTTTATGGGGCAGAGACCTGGACGCTCAAAGCCACTGACAGGCAGAGGATAGATGCTTTCGAAATCTGGTGCGGGCGCCGCCTGCTAAGGATTCCTAAGACAGCTTGAAAGTAAAATGGAATACTCAAACCAAGCTTTTTCGGTAATATATATGTTTTTATAACAACGAAACATGAGTTGAGACACGTCGAGTGACCGATAAAACCTGGTTTTTAAATAATTTTGTATGTGTTTACCTAAATAATTGTCGTTCACCTGCCGTATGTGTCGTACACCTGTTTTTATATAGACAAGTGAACGACATACAGGCGATGGACAAAATGACAGTTATGTCATCAAAACAAATAAAGTATTTCGTTGATGAACTGCATATTTATACACATAAAAGTAGACCATACTTTACGTGTTATAAATTAAAATGAATGCAATAGTACACACGTTAACCAAAATATGGAAGGCAGAATATAGACTACATACCCATTACAAACTCCCGCTCGCGTAAGTGTATGTATCATATTTTTTTAGTGCAGCACACTGACTACGTGTCACTTGGAACAGTGTTAGGTGACAACTGAAGGTCTCGATTTATGCGGGTTGAGGCAGGGGAAACGAAATAGTAGTCACACAATTGTAATGTTTGTCTCATGACAAGTGAACGACAAAAAATGGCGTGGACAAACTTAAATTGCAAATAATTCGCAACATAAGCATAGTATTATTATTCGATATGGTAGTATTCAATCTTCATCATATATGAAAATAAAATGGAGTACTGAACTTAAGCTAAGTCGGTAATGTATATGTTTTTATTACAACGAAACATGAGTACCTCGCGTTGGGACACGGCAAGTGACCGACAAAACCTAGTTTTAAATCATTTTTTTGTCTATTAATATACTTTAGTTTTAATTAAAAGCATTTGGCCCCTATTAAAAAAGTGTCTATAGATATGTGTTGATAATTGAATATTTAAAATAATGCGTTGTAAAAAACTTCTTCTAAGACAAACTTGTTGACAGGTGGCGGTGCAAATTTTTTGAGAACGACCCATGTAGTCATCGAAGCTACTCACAAAATTTCATGAGAATCGGTTGACAAATGCGACCTGTAGGCGAGAAATACAGAAAAATTGGTCATCCGAACTATTGAACATCTGAATTCTGAACATCCGGACAGACGTTCAGATGTTCGAAATACTATACATATATATTTTGTTACTAATATTATAGTGTAACTATAATAAAAATAATCACTATCAACGATATCGCACTCACTTATAAAAGAAAGACAAGCACTTTGACAGGTACTGTAACGTATAAACCTATATTTTGGTTTAAAACGCAACGAAATATAGACATTACTATGATTTAATTCTACATTGTCTAGGAAACGCAAAATAAAAATATGATCA